>BMAU01015106.1:0-165839 GCA_019973935.1 Trichonephila clavipes | reverse complement strand
AACACATCAATATTTTATGCAGTTTAATCTTTCAAATTCAAGAGTCTCAAGATTAATATTACAATCAACACTGGTGTGCAAAACTTGAGCAACAATGTAAATTTTAAGCAGATAGCCATAAAATTGTAGGAAAAGGGTTATTGTGATCAAAGTAGAAAGGTCAGGTGATGCGTATGCAAATGTCGCACGCAAAACGTGAGTGGTCGGATTGCGCAGCTTAAGACTACAATAAAAGGAAGAACGGAGGCGCAATTAAAGACATTCACTGCAAGTGTAAGTGAGTTGTTTCGTGAAATATGGCTCGAATACATCACCTGGAAAAATGATCGGAAAGCTGGTGGACGGGCGTAGTTTAACCAGGGCACCGGAAGAAGTCGGAATCAACAAAAGTGTCGCTTCACGTGCTTGAAAAGCCCTCCAAACTATAGGTACAGTTAGAAAGGTTTGTGGAGGCCGCAATTGGAAAACAAATGCTATTGAGGAACGATATATCGTCCTGCAGGCTGAAAGAGCCCGAAACCAGTCAGCAAGAGCTAACGCGTAGCAACAGGGCGACAAGTGTAGTGATTTACTGTGGCCAGACGCCTTCACAAAGGTGGCCTATTCGCAGAGGTGGATTAAGGTAGTTGGAGGCCCCTAGCGGTAAAAGTTTTGAAGCCCGTAGGCTGAAGTGTCAAAAAATAAAACAGTGAACAGATTCGTCGACCTTAAACTCTCAAACTAAAATATATTGCTGTGGTGTACGCGTTACGCCACTGCAGTGATGGCTGCATATTGATTAGATGAAGGCCATGGCGGTACTTGCAAGCAACCATACTGTGGTTTAGACAACCTGCGCTTGCACCTAGAGTTAAGGTCTGACGCGAGCAATTTCCTTTGATTGCAGGGGCACTCTCGAGTTGAATTCACACACCCGGACTGCAAACTAGTACGTCAGTCTGATGATACCAACTGTTGCATTGCCATTTATAAACATCACTCATTTTTTTTCCATCAGTATAATATGTATCCGAGGGTAACTTAACATGGCTGTGAACTAAAAACGAACTTGAGTAGTATTCGTTTGTTCGAAATAAAATTTGTGCAAAAAAAAAAAAAACGAATGCTAAAATTTCGTTCAGATTGCAACAATACAGATATACGAAAGAAAGATGTCTAGAGTTGGACAATATCGATTCAAGATCCTTTTGTTGCGCGTTGAATTTATAACAGGAATTAATCAAGCTTGGGGGCACTGGTGGCCGCTTAATCCCCCTCCGTCCTGAACGCTGCATCCCTTTGAGAGTTGGCCATCGGCGGCACTGTTTAGACATCTCATCAATGAACTTAAAAAAAAACTGGACATCTCATCAATGGAGTCATTTCAGTGAGAGAGGTCGGGAGACGGGTTTCATCCAAATAAAATTACGGTGGTCATAGAGATGTCATCTGGTACGGCATTATGCTGTACTCTACGTTTCGCTACTAAGTTCGTTTGCGACTGTTCACCCACCAAGTTAAAACTATTTTCCACATCGCATCAAATTCATCTGCAGTGGATTCCCTCTCACGTAGATCTAAAGGGAAATGAGATTGTGGACACTTTGGCCAAGGCTAGCGCTTGCGAGGTACCAGAGCCGTTAGCACCCCTCACCTTTTTGGAGATTTTCTCTAGAACTAAACACCAGAATAAGACCGCTTAGATTGTCTCCCCCCTTCCAGAGCACCATTGGCATCAGTGTTCTCGTCCTGAAGGTTCTCTGGATCACGGTTTTAAAAGACAGGATCAAACTCTTCTAGCCCGCTTTCGAAGTGGCCATCTTAAAACAATGACATTTTCCAAAGGAAGCAAGAGCTTTGAAATGTGCACACGAACTGTTCTTCTGAGTCGGCCTCGCCTGCTCACATCCTCGAATGCCTAGGGCTCACCAAGCAGGATTTAGCAGACGATCCCTTGCTGGTGTTGGATTTTTGAAAGTGTTCGAAGTCATGGACCTGGTCTAGCACTGCTGAACAATGGGAGAGTGCAACAACAACGTTTTCGACAGAAGTTATGTAACCGGAGATCGCTATTGTATGGAAGTGATCCTTCCCCATGTACTTCTGTTCCGAGGTGCTTTTGAACCAGATTTCGTTTTTATGGATGACAATGCACGGCCACACTGGCCTACTTATACTCATTAGTTACTGGAAAATGAAGATATCTCAAATGGATTGGCCAATGTTCTCCCCTGATTTAAATCCCATAGAACATGTATGGGATACTTTGGGCAGACGCCTTGCGGCACAATTTCATCCTCCGAGGAACACCCAACAATTGAAATAGATGCCGATTGAGAAATGGTCACTTTTACCTCAAGAACCGTTGGGCAATTTAGTGCTGTGTATGGAGAGACGGTGCTAAGCGACCATTACAGTAATGGGGGGTCTTCAAGTTCGAGGGCCAAATTAATAAATTTACTATGATCCGCGGGCCACATCTATAAATTCAGTGATCCACGGGCCACAAGACTGTCAAAAAATATTGTAGTCATGAAATTTTTATAAAAAAGGAAGGTTTGCTTTAGAAGACTACAACCGATGCAAAGGAAAGAGATGGTGTTTACAGATTTGTATATATGGTGAGTTATAAAAAAAAAGTCAAACCTGTGAAAGATAAGAGCTTGGCTTTTTCCTGAAAATCTAAGATAAAATGCATATAGTCAGATTTTTTTTACTTTTTCCAGTGAAATTTTTGAAAAATTCCGTCGCTTTCAGAAAATTTTATCTCATATGGATATCGAACACATCAGTGAAATGTTTTAAACATCCAGAATAACAGAAAAAAATGGCGTTTTTACGACAAAAAGCAAACAAGGCTTTTTTTAAAAAAAAAATTGGTTCTAATTCAAATGAGGGGCCACTAAAATGCCTTCAGCGGGCCATGAGTTGGAGACCCCCGCACTAAGGGAAAGTCATATCCCTTTCTAAGGAACTTTTACTTGTTCTTTGACTGGCAATCATGTGTAACGATACTAGGAGTTCAATAAAGTCATTTTTTTGTTCGATTCCATACTGTAAGTATTGTATGCAACTATGTGCTTTTTCAAAAGATATTTTTTGAGTCCTTCCTCTCCTGCTCATCGAAGCATTTTATACATTATTTTTAGTAATCACCATTTGTTCAACTAATGAGCTTTTGTACAACTTTTCCTTAGGCGGATTTCTAATTTTTGATGGAAAATGGACTGAAATTTCATGAAGTAACGTGCCATTAAAGAGGGGAGTAAATTTTTCCAATTATTTAAATGTACTTCATGCACATTATCAATAAAATAGTTATCATTCTACATGTCTGCTGTTAAAATAAATTGATTTTTTAACACAAAATTTTCCCAATTTAAATATTTTTGTATAATAAACTGATGGCTGTTATCCGCAAGATACTTAATGATACTGTATCACTATGTATATATAAAGCAGAAAAGCGACTCACTCACTGACTGACTAATCACGATATCTCCGGAACTATTAAACCTACAAACTTGAAATTTGGTAGGTAGGTTCCCTCCATGGTGTAGACGTCACCTAAGAACGGATTTTGCAAAGTTCGAACTTTAAGGGGCGTTATAGATAATTATTTTCTTTACTAAACTATTAGATGTAAAGTCGTGAAACTTGTGGTACACAGATTTCTTTCATAAAGTAGAGATTCCCTACATAAAGATTTTTACAAAAATCGACCTCCAAGGGGCGTTGAGGGCGCTTAAGTTGCGTTATACATAATTATTTCCATTTTTAGACGTACAGTCTTGAAATTTAGTAAGCAGATTCCTTTCATAGAGTACAGATCCCCTACAGAATGGGTTTTGTGAAAATCGACTCCCAAGTGGCGTTGTAGAGAATTAAGTGGCGTTATAGGCAATTAACTCCTTTTTTAAACTATTATGATTCCATTCATTGAGTAGAGATCCGCTATAAGATGGGTTTTGTGAAAATCGTTTCCTAAGTGGCGTTGCGAGGGCTTAAGGGGCGTTATGCATAATTATTTTCATTTTTAAACTATTAGACTACAGTCTTGAAATTTGGTAAGCGGATTCCTTTCATAGAGTACAGATCCGCTGCAAAATGGGTTTTGTGAAAATCGACCCCCAAGTGGCGTTGTGGAGAATTAAGGGGCGTTATACAGGCAATTAACTCCTTTTTTAAACTATTAGACGTAAAATCTTCAAATTGAGTAAGCAGGTTCTATTCACTGAGTAGAGATCTGTCATAAGATGGGCTTTGTGAAAATCGTTTTTTAAGTGGCGTTGCGGGGGCTTAAGGGGCGTTATAGATAATTATTTCCATTTTTAAACTATTAGACGTACAGTCTTAAAATTTGGTAAGCTAATTCCTTTCATGGTGTAGAGATCCGCTACAAAATAGTTTTAGGAAAATTGATCCTCAAGGGTCACCGAGGGTGATTAAGGGGCGTATAATAGATAAATATTTCCGCGTTTCAACTAATAGAACCACCTGCTTGAAAATTAGAAGGTATGTTCCGTTCATGGAATAAAGTTCCTTTTACAAAGATTTTTGCGAAAACGGACCCCCAAAGGAGTGTGGTTGCGAGGGATTAAGGCATGTTATAGAAAAATTCCTGTTTTTGAATTTAACTCACTTGAAATTTGTTGGGCACTTTTCTTTAGTTGAATAGAGTTCCACTAAGAATGGATTTTACGGAAATCAACTCCAGGGGTAAAGTTATTGGGGCGTATTGATAGACAAAATTCCCGTTTTTGAACTGCTAAGACTATAATAAAATTTGGTTTGCATGTCTCTTTTGTTGAATTGGAATCCGCTAAGAATGCTGTCAACGAGGTACTGATGATAAAAATTCCGTTTTTGCTCTGTTAGATTTAGACTTGAAATTCAGCACGCATGTTTATTTTATGGAGTAGAGATCCACTGAAAGTTGCTTTGGTGGAAATCCACTTGATTATTATAATTTATGTTCTTTTTATATCAAGGGGTGAGAGTGTAACAGCTATAAATATATTTTTCAATACAATCGAATTCTTAATGCTAGATATCAATAATTAATATATATGTAAACAGTATACATATATGCAACATCGTGAAATACCCAGTGAAGCGGGTGGGTAACGGCTAGTATATATATATACACAGGTTTTCTTTTTTAAATAATTAATATTCAAGTTCAAGCATTAAACTTTCAACTGCATCCAAAAACATTCAGTACTTACGTATTATCGCAACCTACTAGCGACATTATATGAAATGAAGCAACACGACACATAGGAAATCGGGCTTACCAACTTGGAGAGTTATTAATAGAGTTGGCGATTGTTGCGATAATACGTAAGTACTTACGTATTATAATAATTATTGAGTAGTTATTCTTTAAGCCATCGCAAATTGATTTGAAAAGGACAGGCCACGAATTTCTAAAAGAGAGGTATATTTGATTACACCCGCGTAACTCTCACCTTCGGAGGGAGCTGCGGTAGCCCAGTGATCAAAGTATCGGATCATGGCAGGCATGTCATGAGTTCGAGCCCAGTACCACTAAAGACCAGCCGTGTAGGGCAGCGATGCACGTTAAATCTGTCGAGAGCTGAAACGTCCTCCCGTTGATGTGGTAGTTAAGAGAGAGAAGGTGCCAGCTCAGGTGTCGTCCACGTCACTTGACCATGGTTCAAAATTACGTGGTCAGTCACCAAAAGCCTTCGTGTAGCTGAACAGTGCGACGTTAATATTCACTCACCCATCTTCGAAGTAGGTTCCCCAAAACTTATTCTTAGCGAATAGACTAAACAAAAGAAACATGCTTGTCAATATCCAGTCTGTAGGTTTAATAGTTCCAAAATGCAAATTTTTTTTCATTATAACGTTCCCGCAACCCCCTTTGGAAGTCGATTTCTTGTTCCTAGCATATATCTACTCAGATTAAGATTTGCCAAATTTAAAATCAAAAGTGAAATTATTTTGCCTAAAACGTAGCTCCTCCATGTAAAGATGGGCTTTCGCAACCCGTTCTTAGTGGATATCTACTCGACAAAAGTAATATTCTTGTCAAATGTCAAGTCTGTAGGTCTAATAGAACCGGAGATCCCGTGATCAATGAATAATAAGTAAATCGCTCTTCAATACATTAAGATTCTGAATTTTAAATTGTTTTGAAGAAAAATAATGACATTTCTTACTTTTTTTGTGCCTAACATTGTGTGTGTGATTTGAAGTTCTCAAAACTATCTAATTTCTTTTTAGAATTTTTTTATATATCATATCTTTATACAAAAGACAAAATAATTTTCATACATAACTCGTCTTCTTACTGTTGAAGCAAAACTTATCTCTTTGGTAAGTGCCCATTTATCCCTTGGGACGAGCGCCCAGGGCCCAGATAAGTTGAACTTAACATATTTTCTGGTAATAAATTTCGATCCTCCAGTGCCAAGGGGCCCCATAGATCTTTTGCGTTCAGGGCCCGATATAAGTTTAAATCGGCACTGTTTTTGGTGTTTTTACGACAGTAATTCTCAACCTTTTTTTTATTGTTGCGGCAAGTTTTTAACAATATCAAAATTTGATGGCACATTAACAATAAAATAAATTTAAAAATTTTACTTACCTGTGATACACTATGTAAAATAGTTTATGGTAATAATTTTCAGTGTTAAATAAAATAACACATGTAGGACAAAAAATTTTTGAGTAATTAATTATAAGAATACATTCAATGCAAAATTTGAGCTTGATGATTTTTGAAATTTTTTTACATTGGGTCGTAAAAATGATAATGACACTCTCATTTCGTCATCTACATTTAAAAAAGTCTCGATCTTTTTTCATTTTTATATTTGTTAATGCTGAAAATTCGAATACACGCAAATAAGTAGAAAATTTTAACAATATTAATCGCCTCTAATTTTAATTCAAAATGAATTGATTATTTCGAATGTTTTGAAATTAAATCTCGATTATTACAGAGAGCGAAATTAATTTTTTTTTTCACAGTTAATTCATATACAGATATATCCGTTATCACAAATGGATTACGCACCCAACCAAATTTTTTTATATCCATCTGCTACGAAAGAAAAAGTTAAAATGTTACACACACACACATGAATACTCTTAGTTTATATTTATAAAACGGCCGAATGATTCGATTTCGGATTTTATTATTTTTTTTTCTGAGTGTACAATGGGCTCAATTCATGTGATGTCATAGTCGCATGATAGTGAAAGCCACGTGATTCTAGCCAATAAATTCAAAAACTCATGCGACGTCATAGTCACACGATAAAAACTATCTAGTGTTTCCAGCTAATCAGTCCACGCGCTCCGGTGTTGCCAAGTTTTGTTCTTTGCAGAAAATTTCTCTTAAAAAGTACATATGTATACAAAATACATTTTATTTAAAAGTATAAACATAAAATATGATTTTTTTTGAAATTTAAAATCTTTTTGAAGAAATTCCCAACATTTAAACATCTTTACCCAAATATGAAATTTGACATTTTATCTGAGTTTTACAAATAGATCAAGTACAATTAGTTTAATGTTTGTTTTGAATTCAATGGAAAACACGTGTTTGCTTTTATCATGTGACTTCATGAATTGAGCCCATTAATAATTTTAAAAAAATTTGGCAGCACACAAAAGGAGAATCACTGGTGTCCGATGTGGTTCCGGCACGCCTCCACTTGTTTTCTAAGTGTAATCGCTGATTTAAGGCTGAATAGATTTTTATTTCGAAGGAAGTTAGCATGTTACGCTCTACTTGAAAAGTATTTTATTTTTCACTACTCGAAACACCGATTCGTAACCTTGACATCGGCAGATTGTTCGTGACGTCATACTGAGTTAGTTGAAAAAACTTCTTTGAAATGCTCAACATCATGTTTTTTGTGCATCAAGCATGCCAAGCTTCACACATCTGAGTTGCTTGGTTTTTGTGCTACATCAAAGCACACGTACACACTCTTTCCTTTTATTAACACAGATAAATTTTAAAATAGGAATTAACAGATAATAAACAAATATAATTGTTTTTTGTTTAGCAAACAAAAACTTATTATTCTGAATTTACACAATTTTTAATATATATACAAGGAAAGACCGAAAAGTAAGGTGACTAATGTCATAATAATCACTTTATTATATATTTGAAGAAAAAACCTCACTGTCGTTCAAAGTAGTTCCCGCCGTCTACATAATACACTTCTGACAACATTCATACAAGGCTGAAAACTTTTGAAAAAGTCCTCCTTTGAGACTGTGTTAAGTTCCTTGGTAACAGCAGCTTGAATGTCTGAGGTGTTTGAAAATCGGTGTTTCTTCAGTGGCCCATTTCAGTCGGATAAAAGTTAGCTGGTGTAAGATCAGGGGAATAAGGAGGGTGAAACAAGTACGTAACCTGATGCTGCTCAAGGAACCATCTAACACACATTGCAGTATGAGGGCAAAATTCCAGTTTCGTTTTCTGCTCCATTACGCAATGCACTAACATCTTTTACGTTTAAACGACCCCACGAACCAAGAAACTTTGCAAATGACACAGACCTTTAACGTTGCATACAGAAGATCTTAATGCGCATGTGTCAGGTCGTCGGGCTGTTCTCATTTTTGAAAGGAGGGGCGAGTCACCTTATTTTTCGGTCTTACCTTGTATATCTCCGTTTCATTTCATTTCTACACCTAATGGCATATGCCTTTTTTAAGGGTGGTTACATTAAAAAAATATAAACATAGAGCAACATTGTTGTCTGTTGTTTATACTCTAAACAAGAGAACTGTAACAGATAGCTTTCCTGCCCCCCACCTTACCATAACTCACTTTTTATTTTTTATAGATAATAAACAAAAAGCAAACAAAATTTGTCATGCATGTATGTAATTACTTACCAGGGGCGTAGCTACCACCGTATCAGTGATACGGGGCTCCCAAGCTCTTGAGGCCGTACAACTCGTAAAATGTTAGTATTAACAAAGCTTCCATTTCCAAAAATGGACCCCCAAGGAATTTTGATACGGGGTCCACTTGGGACTAGCTACGCCACTGTTACTTACCTTTGTACCTTTTACTTACCACTTGAAAACTATGTATATTTTAATTCTCACCATAAAAAAATGAATTTTTTTATTCATTTTATACACAAATGCTTTGTATATCTATTGACCATCCAAATACCTTTTTTGTATTTAAAGAAAAATGAATATCCATCAATCCATTCGTACGAGTACATATACTATAAGTATATAAATTACAGGTTAATTCAAGATAAGTGTGACCAATTTTAAAAGTATATAATTATTTATGGTAAATTTTAACCGCTTTATTGCCAATTATATTTTAAAAAATAAATGTTTAAATTACCAATCTAACTATTTTTATTAGTGGAAGTGAATTATGGCTCCGAAATTAGATCCTCAAACCCGAAATGAAATTTTAAAGGTTTTGCTAATTTTAAAGGTTGCTCTATTTCTATTATGAATAAAGTATTTAAAAATCAGAAAAGATAATTTTTCTTATGTATTACTATCTGAACTTCGAAAAAAAAAATAAATAAAATTTAGCTGGCAATCAAAAGCTCCATAAATAAAATGTAGACGAAAGGAAGTTCTTGGTGAGAAAGAAAAAAAAGAAGTTGGGAAGACTTATCGCATTGAGAATCCTATGCCTCAAAGAAACTACAGGTATCGCAATCAACAATTTGTAGTCAGATAAAGAAAATTAGCTACAAAAAGTGAATAAACCAGTCTGTCATCAAATGTTTGCAAAGACAGAAGAAAAACGCAGAAAACGTTCTTGGACTTTGTACTTAATATTACCCAAAGTAGATACAAAACACCAACTTCGGATGAAGCACTGTTCCATCTGTCATTTACAACTGGCAAAAAATGAAAGTACAATATATTTCACACGAAAAGCGTCACAAAGACACAACTGTTTGCAAAAGGCGAGTTGGCCATAAGGTGTTATGGTATGGATGGAAATGTCCTCTCAAGGCTTAACAAAAGCATTTTTTCTAGAACCAAAGGCTAAAATTGGTGCTAAATACTACCAGAATTAAGTTTTGAAGCACGTGATCAAAGAAAGTAAACGTCTGTACTCTCAAGGAAACTTTGTTTTTCACTAAGATTCTGCAGTCATACTGCAAAATCAATTATAAAATATCTGAAAGATAAAAAAATAAATTTTCTTCCTCCTGAGAAATGGTTATCACTCTCCTCTAACTGTGTTCATTGCGATTATTTTTTATGAGGATATTTAAAAAAACAATTAAAAGGACGTAGAGTAAGAACCAGGGGCGTAAATACCACCGTATCAATAATACGGGGCCGCAACATGTGTAACTACAGTATCAATAACAGGGCTCTCATATCTAAAAAAAGGGCCCCGACGGAATTTTGATACAGGGCCCCCTCAGAGCTAGCTACACCAATGGTAAGAACACTTCAAGAGCATTAAAAAGTAATCAAAAGAGAAGTTGGAAAAATGCCCCCAAAATGTGGTTGAAAAAGCTTATTTGGCTTGGTCTAAACGTTTACTCGTAAAGTGTACTATGCTAAAGGAATCCACATTGAAAATTTCATGTAAATAACTTAACTCAAAGAAAATGTATGATGCTTTGAAATTGGTCAATTATTTTTGAATCAACCTGCATAAGAAAATAACGCAAATTTCAAGAAAAAAAATCATGCTACTTCTAGAAAAATCTAAATTTGACAATATAGCTAATTACATGAAGTACTCTTCCATTATTTGTTTGAATTACACTATGGAATGCATGCTAATCCAAGTAAACATCTCCACTGCCCGAAGAAACACAATACATGAAGCAATATCTCATTTTACAAATTTTTCACTATGTGTTTGAAGGCCAAATTAAATATTTAACACACAACAGATTCTTCTTCTTTTATAGTGTGAAATAATGCTAACAACGGGAAATATTTTGCATAATATTCTGATAGTAAAGATAAACACAAATTTTATTAATCAAACAATCACTTTCTAAGTTTTGAAAAAGCATTGTAAAAAAAAAACGAATCACTTCCTAGATGCAGTCATTCTTCTACTAAATATGATCATTCTCATTAAAATATGAGAGAAGTTTTTACTTCCTTATAAAAACACCTCTATTATTGATGTTAAATTTTTTTTAAAAAAATGCACTAATTAGTGAGAAATTAGAAAACAAATAACGTTGAATTTTAAGAAATACTGAACAGTATCCAATTAGCAATTGGAAATGTGTGGCAAGTGGCATGTAACTTACGGAGTTCCTGTCCCTAAACGGGACGTACCTCCTCATCAGAATTGATAAAATTAGAGCCGAATTATTGGGGTGACATAAAGAATTAATAGAGAGTGAGATAAATACGATGGGCAGGACATACCTGCTCACTGATGAAAAAAATGCCCTGCTTGCTGCGTTATGATTGGTCGAGACCGATCGTCGCAGAAAGTGGGCGTGGAAAAGGATTGGGTCGATCCGAAAATAAACGACCCGAAACAAGGAGATCTTGAAATTAAATTAAATTTCAAGATCCCATAGAAAAAGGGGAGAACAAATTTTGAATAAAATTTAAGAACCAACTTGCACATTGCCAGTAAAAGGGGAGGGGGGAAGGGACCAAAAAATAAAAGAGTAAAGGACTGAACGCGGTATAAGAATTTGGAAATGTGTAGAAGTGATTCATGTTTAACAGAATTCTCACTTATTATTAAGTTAAAATTAAAGGAATCATCATTTTGTCATAAAACTAATGAAGAAAAATGAAACGATACTTAATTTTCAATAAATAAAGGATAGAAAATTACAGTGTAAAATGATTCATAAACTTTTGAAAAATGTAAGGCATATATTGCTCAATACTCCTCTTTTATGTTTTCTTTTTTCCAACAATAATTCAAAAGCGTCAGAAGTTATAACAGGTAAAACATAGTTATGTAAATATAGAGAAAAAGCATTCTGGACTATGACTAAAAACTGTTAAGAAAAATTAAAAAAAAAAAAAAAAAACAGTACTTAGCAAAAAATAATTATTCAAAAAAGACTTTTGATAAAAGAATTAAAGAAATAATAATTCAATGTTTTAAGTTGCGACAAAAAATGTATCATACATTAATGGTTCAATATAATTTTCATATACATGTATATATAACAATGTTATTATGTATATAAAAAAAAACTTAAATCTAAATAATTCAACAACAAATATTTGAAATTCCACATACGTTTTAAGATGATTAAAAAATTTGCTGAAAATCACGAGTGAAAATTTTCAGTATGAATTAATATAAATTCTCAATATTTAATTAACCAAAAAAAAAATCATATTTATGTATGAGCGCGTATACACACACACATTACGTTGAAAATTTTTGGAAAAAAATATTTTAAGTGAAAAAAATACATTTATAAAAACTCTGCATGGTACAAAATTTCATTTACATAAACAAAATGCCTAATTATTTAAATATTGTCAACAAAATAATATATTTAGAGCAAAACTTCCTTATATATTTGGTTAAAAAATATAATTTTGCTTGTCATTCTAATTAAGTACTTTGGTACTTATACAGACATCCTCTTAATTGACATTTGCCACAAACACAATTTATACTTCTCTAAATAAGTTTTTTTTTGACAAATACTCAATTTAGTAAAGTAAAAAAGATATATTACTGTATACTGTGCAGTAAGTGCTACATACATATAGTAAGCACTATAGTATACAAGCACTATACACAGTATTTATTACCAGTGGCGCACACAGGAATTTTCAGGGGGTTCCGGGATCGAAAGTTCACCATTCTTGTATCATGCTCCTTTTGATTTTGTCGATTTTCGGGAACAAAACACAGTAAAAAACTAATTTTTGAATAACTAATTAGCATTAATTAATAAAATTAATCATTAATAACAATTAATTAAACTTTACGTACTATTTACTTAGAATTATGATCAATCGGAAAAAATCAAGGGCTTTGGGGGGTGCGCCACTGTTTATTACTGTATACACAAACAGTGTATCATAAGATCATAACTTTTTGTTAGAACACAATATCAGTGCTTTGTACTGCTTGGTGAATGAGTTAAAATGACACTTATATGTATAGATTTTTTTAAAATATATAGGTTACATAACTTTTTATACTTTAAATGGTCATGAAGGTGGTGGAATTATTATTTAAATTTGTATCATAACACTTAAGAGGAGTCGGAAACCTCTATAACGGCAACGTTAAATTGTCTGTTTTCAATGTACCTTTTCTCAAATCCTGTTTTATGTCATGCTTGAAATTTTTCATATGATATAAGTACACCTTTCTCATTATACTGAAATGAGCTTTTAGCTATATAATTTTGAATTTATTAATAATCTATTAAATATTTTATCAAACATAGTGAAATTGGCCCCTTTTTTCACATAAAAAAATTTGTAAAAAATATATTTTTGAGTTTTTTTTTTTACAAAAAGCTAATTTCAGTATAAAGGAGTCAACATTATAAATATGTCATAAAAAAACTTGCATACCTGTGAACATTATTTTCCCAGAAAAGGTACATCGAACATCAAAAATTTACATTTTGAGATAAATGAACTTTAATGTATGATTATTTTTTTATTGATACATTTTTCCCCACACTCCAAATGATCTACATTTTTTTTTGTATCTCATCACCCTCACTCTTTTTTCTTTCTTTCTTAACTTCCTTTGTTTTTTGTAAATATGAGTATGTAGCCTTTAAAAGTCTCAGTCGGGGCTCTCCATTGTCTGTACCGTGTAATCACCAGGCTCAATATTAAGTTTACTCAAAATTTCTGGTTTTGATACATTTCCCAAATTAAACAATGAAATTGGATCATATATATCCAATGATAATACTTCTATTTGTACAAATATTTTCTTCGGTACACGAGAACCTATTACGTTGTTTGCACTTTCATTGGGATTTTGTGTACCTCCATATAAACACTTTTTTTAGCAATTATGTATTAAATATTTTTATTTTCATCATTCATTCAACTTTTAAGCATAAACAAAATACTTTGTTTACATTTTCCATTTAAATGGGCGTGGTCTAGTTTCAATGATTATTTAAGGCTATCTTCGGCTAATGTTAAATAGGGGAGGAATTCGGAGTATTTTTCGGATATAAAACATAAATATTATATATATTCTGGTTACACTATCCTGTAGAGAACCGCTTATTTTATCATACTACTCATTTTTATCCGAGTTGACACATTTTTCTTTTATAAAATGTGTTTTGCATTTTTTTCTCCTATACCGTAATGCTAAATGAACCTATCCATTCACATGTTAAAAGGAATAACTAATTATTTATGAAATATTTTGAAATTTTAAAAACACTATATTATAAACAAATGCATGAGTTACAAAGTCACATTTTTATAAAAATTGAGGCATTTTTTCTGTCTGAAAATGTGCTCCGCGTCAAGTTTACGCTCTGGTACATATGGCAAAAACAGCTTTAAAAATAGGTTTTATGGGCTTCAATAATAACCCTAGATGTAAAAGTAAGATATTTTTAGAAAGGTTAAAATTTATACAATTTGAAAAAATATAAAAATCTTAAAATTGTCATATTAAGAAGATTTTAGGGTTCCAACACCCCTTAAAAATATATACAATCACTAATTATCTTTCTCTATCTCAGTTACTATACTCTAACAAAATAATTTTCATGATAAAGTGAAAATTTAATCTAGTGATTACAAGGCAAAAATAAAATGCAAGCCTTTAATTATTCAGTAACACACAAAGAAAATTGGCATTGTAGCAATTTAAATGCATCTGTAAAATTTTTATAAATTATCGTTTGGGTGAATGACTTGAGTACCCAGCTCTTTCGAGCTACAACCTCATATCAGTAGGTATTTGGATGACTGTAAATAATTGACTTTTGCCCTTTGTTAAGATTAAATGCTTTAAATATAAAATAAAAATACTGGAGATTTTGAGGAAATAAAAATTTAAAATATTAAAATTGAGAAAAAGCACAAAGCACCGAAAATGAAGTAAGAATTTTGATGTTGGGTGGGCGGGGCGAAACCGACCAATGGGAATGCAGCTAGAATCACGAAAAATGGTTGGAAATAAAAACAGAAAACAGCTTTTTTAAAAGCTATTAAAAATACTATCATGAATAAAAATAGTACAGGAACATTTAAATAAAAAAGAGATCTGTCGGAATAATTTTCCGAGGAAAATTAAAGGGTAAATAGTAAAATTGAAAAAAGGAAGAATCTGGGAATCGAACCCGATGCAAAGCATTGGGAGCGAAAGTGTCTGACCTTAAATAATTGTATAATATTTTCTACACATCATTATGCAGCCATTATATTACCTTATTCAAGAAACAAGTCATTAATTTAGAATCGAATAATCAATTTAGAAATTTCCAACTAGGAACAAATTTTTGAAGAACCTTTTTTTTTTTGTTACGTACCTAAATTTATATTCAATAATTTTAAAATCTAATTTTCAAAGAGAATAAAATGATTACTGGAGAAATTTTCACGATAAAAAAAAAATGCTACTCTGAAAAATTAAAATAAAGAGGGAAAAAACAGCAATTTACTTTGATTCATTTACTTTTAATCAAACATTAAAAAGTTTATTCAGATGAAACATGTTTTAAAATCACAAACATATTTAAATGCTTAAAAGAAAAAAGAATTAGTATTAATAATAATGTTAGATCTGTCACCATCAAAAATGTTTAAAAAATCGATTTAATTGTGTTTTTTGAAGTATTTTCCAATAATCAGAATGCTTTAAAAAAACTATTATTAAACCATTAAACACCAATCAGTAGGCTGGCACTAGACTTTCTATTAATCCCTCGTTGGTCCCTACAGACCAACTGCAGAATTTTCGTTGTTAGTCCCTGCATACTTGCAAGACTGAACATTTAACTTAGGTGACATCCATTTTTGTTTGATCAAGCATTAAGGAAAAAGAATATAATACTTAAAAACATTAAAATGATGTTTATATGTACATCACTTACATAAGGTTATAACTTTGCATTAAATTTTTCACCATCTTTCAACCTAACATTTGTGAATTTGTATTATAACACTCAACACATTATCTCCTAGCATTATGTGCACTGCCTGTCTTTCTTTCATAGTCATACTGATTTTGCAGATGTGTTGGTTCATCCTCCTACCCAAATACATCAATACATTTTTTATATGTAGTGATACACATCTTTTGGCTTGATGATTTTTGATATATAAAGAAAAAATTCACAGCCTAAATCAGTAAAAGTTCAAAACCTAAGTTTTGCTACCACTTCATTGACTTCTGTAAACATTTTTTCTATGCAGCCATTTGATCTGACAGGTTTCTCTCTGCATTAATCTATAACTATTTTTGGCTTACTTTTCTAAAGAGATTAATTGTTTATTTATGTCTCACTTTGAAACTGCATGGGGGCTATTAGACCTTGAAAATTGAAGACTCTGTCAAAAGTGGAAGAGAACGACACTTGAACTAGCTGTGGCATGACCGAAATGGCAAGTAAAACATAGGCTGGATGTTTAACATGTTAACAAAAATTATAAAGAAGATTACTTATTACATGACAAGAAATCAGGAAAAGGTAACAGATGAAATAAAATTATAACACATGAAATGAATTTTAAAACTTATTAACGGTACACAATTCAAAATATTAATATCTGCATTATACAAAATAATACAATATTAGGGGGTGAGATATAACATATATATAGATTAAATAAATAAAATAAATTTAAAAATTAGTTACTTAAAAAATTTTACACAAAAATTACATTTAAAATAAATATTGAAAAATTAAGCCAGACCTGGCCAACCCAAAAGGTTTTGCAGATCACTGATTTCTGCTTAACATTACAGTGGGTGACCTTTGAGAAAAATATGCTTTTAAGAAATGTAATACAAATACAACATGAATAAAAAATTATTATACTATGAGATTAAATATAATCAACACTCAAGTCTTAATTAATGAGATATTTATTCTTTCTCTCTCTTTCACTTAATTTTTATAAACCTATACTTATTTTAAAAATGAAATATTTTAACTGGCTTTCTAAAATTGACTTCAGTTAAGAAAACTTTGTAAATTTCATTTTTGAAAAAAAAAAATGTTTCACAAACATATGGAGATCTTAAAGTACTTACAAGCCATTGTGTAGAAAATATCTTTGGTTTGAATATTTCTCAGGTGTTATACAAATAGTGTAAAAACTAATTTTTAATGAGGATAGGAAAATTTGTTTCATTTCATTGTTACACTATAACTCAATGAACTCCATTTGCAGATTTTCAGGAACACTGTTTATGTCTACATGAAACAGGTATGAAGATATTTCATACATTTTATCATATTTTTCTAATTCTGAGTAACAACTATCAAATGTAATTTTTTAATTTAATTTCATTTGTAGATATTGATTAATTTTAGTTTGGCTTTTTGAGAAGTTATTTACTCAGGAAAATGTTAAGCATTAGCTAAGTTGGCATTCAAATAAGAATAATTTCTCATTAAAACTTTGATGAAATTATAAGCATTAATTATTAAATTATCTTCCTTGGAAGACCTTATTAAATTATTCTGCTATATATATCTACTAAAAAAACATACAACTAATAACCAATCATCATGGGTGCCTGATGATTCTTTCAATAATACTAGCATTCCTGGATCTCAAATAATGAACTGGAATTTGCAACCCCACTTGGTATCTTACACAAATGACACATGTAAATTTTCATTTAATTTTCTTTTGTTTACATATAACAAAAAACAAAAGTTTCAACAAAAATATAAAATCACCTGGCAGCCACATGCGTCTTGAGTGTGTCCAGTTTGAGGCATTAAATTGAATGTACTAATATGTATATTAGTACATGAAAGTACACAATCATTATTAAAAATTTTCAATGCCTAAAATAAAAGTCTTTTAAATCAAAACGGAAGAGGAAAAAAAGTGTAGAATGATTTTTAAAATGCAAGTATTAATTCTTGCATTTTAAAAATATATTTTTTTCTCAGAATTATTCCTCATTATTTAAAATGAAAATAATAATTTAGGATTAACAACTATGCAGTTTTTGAAGTGCTTTGATTTTTAAATATCTTTTCAGTATTTATGTTTAGTTACAGAATGTCAAGAACTTCCTGTAACAAAATTATTGACTCCATAAATAACTAAATTCCACTTGTAACTTAGTAGTTTATACTGTGTGAGGAATTTCATAATTAGCGAGTATTCAGTGTCCACTCAATTATCATTTAACTTGTATTCATTCTATTAATGGTATATGAATCATATATATGTACAAGAAATTTAAGAGAAGCATTACACATCTCTCTCTGCCATTCACATATTTTAAAAATTATCTAAAATAGTTTAGCTTTTTGTACTGAAATTTTGTTTCTAATTTTTGACATAATTTGGCTAATTTTTCATTATTTTTTGATTATGCTACTTTGTACTTAAAATGTAAGTTTGTTGGAAATTTGTTGTCTTAATGGCTAGTAAAAAGATGGAATTGACAATGCTGTCCAATTCCATTTCTAGGTCAGAAATTTATAGTATTACAAAGGAAAACAAATTGTAGTAGAGTAATACAATGGCAATATTTAGTTTATGAAGTGTGAATAAAAGAGTTCATTTAATTCCAGTTCTGAAACAAATAACATTAAAACATGCATTATCACAAAAATCAATGTCATTCAACATAAAAGAATAAAACTGGGTTGTGAAAAAAAATGTAAGCGATTCCAAACAAAATGAATGATCATTAAGAAGTGATAGTTTTAAGAAAAGGAGAATATTTTCCATATACTCCTGGTAGTTGACCCCAATTTATTATTAAAAAAGTGATATCCTACACTAAATGTCATTTTAGACTATCCTGTATAGTGGTTAGTGAAACTAACAGCTGTGCTGTAGGGCATGGGTTTGAATCCTGGAAAAGACAGATGTTTACAAATGTATGACACTTTTGCAACATGGGGGTACTCTAGATATTCTTTGAGCCACAAGTACTCTTGTGTAGTTGGTGGAAGGGGTAGAGAGAAGGGAGGCCCCCTGACCACTCCCCAAAGAGTTCTTCAAAATTGGGGCGGAACTGAGCCAAATCGTAGTCCACTGCATCGTGTTCAAAGCTATGGCTAACAACAGGCATAAAAAATCAGCCCCTTACCACGATGATTTTCATGGGTCTTGATCTGGCACGGCTAATCAAGCGGCATTAGCAATAACAAATGTCACTTTTACATAATAAAGTCCTCAGCACATGACTTATATAGATGAAAATATAAAAAAACACCTGACGTATTCAGACTTTTGTTGCATATTAATTATGGCCTATGTTACGAATTAATGGTCTGAAACTTAAGATCCAAAGTATTTTAAACGATCATGAATTTTTAAATATTCATAAAATGCATCTATTTTGATAATAAAAGATTTTACTTTCAAAATCATATATTTGCACTCATATACGATATTTAGAATACTTTTCCCATTAATTATAAGTTAAAGAAAACAAATTTAATTTATAAATTATTTCAAAAACAAAGTATTACTTTTTGTGATATATGCCACAGCTCAACAAGTCTGACTAAAAATTTCGTTAAACTGCAGAAGTGCAGTGCCTATTTGTTTAATGGATTTCTATAATGAGGAAAAAAATATAATGATATCCAACAACCAAAGTTTAGAAAGAATATAGTAAATTGTTTAATTGGATATTTAAAAACACTGGTCAAAATATCACAATAAACAGTTTTTTTTCACTTTATTGAAACTCATGAAATCCATAAAAAAATAATGGAATGAGTTGTGCAAAGAACAATAAATTATTTACAATGAAATTACATTTTACTTGAAAAAAATAAAAATGAAGACATTTTGTTCGACAGTAATGCATAATTCTTGCTTATCAAGGCAAATGAATAAAAATGTGATTTCATTAAAAACTTTGGCTTTGCGAATGGCAAAAAAATATTGGATAAAACACCACTATGCTGTACTGATTTTTTATTCATCACGAGTAATTGTGGCTTTTATAAGCAGCATTTGAAAAAAGTGAGATAATACTTTTTTTAAAAATAAGTTTACTGTTGCTGCAAGAAATTCAGTATGACAAATTAAATTGACAGAATTGAAATAAAATTTTAAAAAATCAGATAAAGTTTTGTAACGACAACTTTTCTTCTCTTTTTTTCCCCTCACAGGGAAATCTCTCCTTCACCTCTCGAAGATTTTTAGCATTTTCTATTGATCTCTATATTTATGTCATTATAATTCCCTTTTTTCAAAATTTCATCAACTTCTTTCTCCCAACAGAGGGGTTTCTTTCTCCTCAATTCTATTTTTAGACCCAAAGAGGAAAAGTGACCTTGCTGGCACATCACAGGAAAGTGAATACAAAATTTGCAAATGTATTAAGGTAAAATTTTTTTAAAGCTTTCAAATTTCCCACATCAATAACAAACAACTGCAATGTTTAAACAAAAAATGTAAGAAAGAAATTGCATAAATAAAATCTAAAAAAAAAAAAGAGACTATTACACAAAAACAATTTAAGTAAAATTTTCAATTTGCAGTCAAAACATGGATAATATGATCTGGCACACAAGGAAAAGGTCTTGAGGAATTATTTTGAGAAACTGTACAATTTTTTTAAATTAGTGGGTCTAAGAAAGCAAAGCATGTACTTTCTCGAAATGTAAGCTTGATAGATTTCAATGATGAGAAACAGATACAGAGATAGAGGAACATCCTGTCTGTGAAGACATTTTAAAACTGACACATTTTAGAAAACAATGGCAAAAAATGCAATAAATCGTTTTCTTACTGAAAAATTACGTTTTTAGAAAAAATAAACAGTCTGATTCAGAAATTATTTTTTTTTATCTGATTTCAGTACAGAAGATGGTAGTTATGGAAACAAAGCAAAAGAGGAAAATCTCCCCTTTCAACCTTCAGTCTCTAAATGATAGATGACATTACAAAGAAGGTTTATCATTAATTTTAATGTTTTTAACAAATATCTTTTTAAATCCTTTTAACTTCAGAATTTAAATAGACAAAATGGATTCCTTGAATTATTTCTAACCTTCAGTGTGCCTGCCTACATTCAGGGATTAACGAGAAGTTAGCCTCAGACATAAATATGTTTACTCTCAAATTTTAATAGTAATTACTAATACTTACAATAATTGTAAGAAAACTGTGTCATAAAATGGTAAAATAGGAATGAAAATTTAAGTGTAAAGCTACTGCAAAAAAGAATAAACCTTAAAGCATGCTAATTATTTTATAGTACAAAAGAAAGGGGAAAAACCCCACCACTGTAGTTTGTTTATTCAAATTATTTCATTGCATAATTTTTTTTAAATATTCCTATTTATTATTATATGTTAATCTTTAACATTTAAATGAATTGAAAAAATGATTTGAAATACATGCAATAATTTTTCAATTATGTAAAATTATTATTTGGCAAAAATGTTTGTATACTATAAATAAATACTAATTTATATTGTTTTATTTTCAGTTTATTTTTTTATCAGCATATGATAGTACATAATGATATATTCCATTACTTTACATTGAATTGAAATGACCCTCTGGCCATTATTTGAGTGCTGAGATATATTTAAAGTAAGCAATTTCAAAATTAGAATTTTGTAAATAATACTAACTTTCTTAACATCTCATTTCAAATGATGTAGCAAATGTTTTTAAACATTAAATCTTGTTATGTGTAGAACAAATATGAAAATAGAAAGCATGATGAAAAATAACAGGTACCAATCTCCTATCTGATACATTTTCAAAGGTGTAAGAATTCAGATTTTACATACATAAACTTGAACAATTAAGTTCTAGCTGTAATATAATTTATTTAGTGTTATAATGAGACAGCTGAATTAAACAAAATATGCCAATTCCTTCACTGCAATAAAAGTGACTTAACAAACAAGAATTTCCTTTCACAAATTTCTTTCGCAGCTTTCATTTTAAATACATAAACAAAAACAAATCTATATTCTTTTAAGCATCATCTTCTATTTGAAAATTTTCAAATAGCAACCATACCTCAATACAATATATTAAAAAAAAAACTAATATAGATAAGTAAGCATCATTTTAGAATTAATAGGATCTTTTTTGAGAAGTAAAATAGACCACAGATGCAAGATCAAAAAATCAACAATACAATTTGAATATGACTGGTATTACATATGGTATTACATATGGTAATGCATATGGCACCTGATATAAAAAACATATATGATGAAAATAATGTAAAATTTAAGCAATTGATATAGTTATATAAAAAATTATTATTTAGAAGATTGTCCCCTGTTGTTTACTCCCAAAAATTTACTCTTTACAATCAATATATTAAAACCAAAAGCAAACAAAGAATAACTTTGAATTCATATAAAAATCCCATTCACAAGTCTTTAAAATTTCAATTTTTTTTTTACTAACTTAAAATTTATTATTGTTTGTATTCTTTATATAATATCTCTACCATTAACAATATTGTCCCTTATAGCAGTATGATTCATTATTCTACTATATAATTTGAAATAATAAATAATTGCAAGCAAATAAAAAATAAGGTTTTAAAGTTATGATAATATCAAAAAGCTAAGATCGATAAGTATTTATTCAGAATAAGATAGAGATAGCTTACATAAATTAAGAAAGATGCAAATGTTTAAACTACACAAAAGCTATGGAATTTGATAATCTACAATAAAGTGAATGTTTAATTATAAATTAACAAATTAATCATGCATGTTTCAAGAATTTTTTTAATTAATTTTCACTAACAAAGTTTAATTTGATAAAGTAAAGCTGAATTTTCAATGATGAATTTAATAATTTAAAAAAAAAATGACAGTGCCCAGAAAATAATCTACATTAGAACACAAAAGATGAATATTTTGTCATAACAAGAATGGTAGTGAGAAAATTAAATTTTGAGACTGAAAATTAGAACTTCAAGGGTTTCTATATTATTTAAAAATAAACTGAGAATTAATGCATGTCAAATTATTGTCTGAATCTGAAAAAGAATTACAGGATAAATATTTACAGTAAGAAATAAATACACTTTTTACGTCTCCTATATCTCCCTAAAAAATAATAAATTTGTAACAAAAAGAAATGCATATATTTACAAGTCTGCTACCTAATTAACCTACATCTCTAAAAGTAATAAATACTAAATAATTTATACAAATTAATTGTCCAAAGTCTAAATAATAATTACAATTTATGATTGATGCAAAAAGCAAGTATGATTTCTGAGAATATTAATAATGAGGGAAAAAATCTAATTGTGAGCTACTGAATTAAATGAACTAAATTATTATTTACTTAAGAATTTAACAAAAAAATAACTTAAAAGACATTCAATGGGAATTCATAAATTAAATAATAAATATATTGTACTGTCTTATAAAAATGCATAAATATGTCATTAAAATCTATGAAGTATGGAATTTGCAAAATTTGTACTATTACCAGTTAAAATAACACTTAAAAAATTGTAAAAGCTCAACACAAAGTTGGGGTTAAAAGACAAATTTGTTTTATGTATAATCAAAACATCAACTTCCTTTCTTTATAGTCTGAAGTTTTTTCTGTACATCGCTTAAAATACCTCGCATTTTTTCAAATGTTCCCACTGCATCTGGTAAATTTTCGAAAGGTAAATGTTCAGTGATTCCTTGAGCAAATTTATCGAGTTCTGGAAGTTTTTGAAAGCGATTACCCTGCTCTAAAATTGGTGTACCTGGAGATCGAGATAATGAGGTTCCCAAAGATTGGTTTGGTGTGCTATTACAAGAATTAATGGATTGGGATTCTGGTGTTTTCAGCATCGAACTTTCTGGTGACAATTGCTTAAATGAATCATTATCATCATTTGTTCCTGATTTAAGAAAGAAAAAGAAAAAAAAATTTGAAAATCAATATTTTATGTTTAAAAAATTAGCAGCATTCTTCTACATCTAGTAATAATCAAATTTACTGTTAAATATATGAAAGCTGTTCCAAAACTTATTCATCAAACACATTTAACCCTCTTGCTGCACATCCTGAGATTTCCATGGCCAACGTAGATGTAGCAAAATTTGCACAACCCGCGATTTCAGCAAGTATGCTTTTTTTTTTTTTTGCTATTTAGCTGAGCAACCTGCGCTATTTCTGTTTATATTCTCATTCGTGTTTTTATGTTTGCATTTTTATGATCTAATTCTATATTTCAAAATAAAAACTCTTTTACAAATTTTTTTTTTATACCGTAAAGTCCGGCACATAACGCGTACTTTGAACACAAAAAATAAGATACGCCGGGTATAAAAATGATAGCTTTAAAAATAGCAAAAGACATGAACATAAAAAAAAATTTTCTTCTACATGTATCGAAACACTGTTTATTTAAAAGAAACGACTTGCCTAACGAACTAAAAGAGTTGTAGTTATAGAAGCTTACTGTTTTTTCAAAAGTTTGGGATAATACCTCAAAAAAAATGATTTCAATGTATAAAAGCAATGTATACTACTATTTCAGATTTCTTCCTTAAAAAGGGGGTGCATGTTATACGGCAAATATACCTAAAAATTTAAAAAATCAGCTTGAAAGTATAGGTGCGCGTTATACGCCAGATTTTACGGTATTTTAAATCTAAAATGTATATTTAAAATACATAATAAAAAATATGCTATTTTTGAACCTACATTTATAAAATAACTATGCAGAGAGAGTGTTAAATTATTTTAGTTCAAACCAAATAAAATAGTACAAGGCAAGTTTATCAGTACAATGTCGTCCTTTAGCTTACAACAAAATTTGAACAGAATGTATTATAATCAGAGATTAAATGAAATATAAATATTTGTGCTCAAACAAGGGCATAGCAACCACTGTATCAATGATATAGAGTCTTGAAGCTTTGATTGCCCCAAAACGTTAAGTAAAAAATTGCGCAATGTTAAAAAAGGGCCATCAAGGAACTTTGATTTACAGAGCTCACTCAAGACTAGTTATGCCAGTGTGCTCAAATTTAAAAGAAGACTGCAAAATTGGATCATACCAATCGCCATCATTCATCTTCCCAATGCTCATGGAAGAATGTGAACCAAGTAGAAGCTATCCCTAAATTGCACTGATTCTCAAAAAATGGGTCTACTATACATGTTTGAGTAGCTAGTAAATTGCAAGAAACAACTCACAGGTATTAATATTTTGTTGCTCTCAAGTAAAAATCACTTACAGTCTGAATTCAAAAGGGACTGAGGAACAGAAATTTTTGGAACAGCCCTCGTATTCAAACAAATAATATACAAATAGAATTTTGTGCCATGATGCTTACCATTTCGCATTTTTTTAGTGTCTTCATCAATATCCTCATTCTTCCTTTTATGGATATTATTATTATTCTAATAAAAGGAAAAGAAGAGCACTCTTTAAAGCACATTTCAAAAGATCAGCAATAAGCCCTATTTAAAAAATTTATTTAAAACTGAAAAGAATTTGTGCAAAATTAATATATTCATTATTTAAGAATTAATGGGAAGAAAAAATCATTCATCAAAAAACTATCCCTTTTTGGAGGGAGAAGTTCTTTTATTAAATAACATGTGTAAATTTAAGGCCAAAACTTTATCCAAATTTATTTCAATAATAAGACATAGAAATTACTCATAATATATATAAATAGAATTTGTTAATATATATACTTACACATGTGGGAGGCTCCTCACAAGCTTGATAATCCTGAAATATTTTTAGGAGTAAAAATTATTCTCCTAAATACTTGCTACACATATAAAGTATTATTTATCTTTAAATAAAACTGCTGCCAGAAAATATTCTTTTATGAAAAACATCGAATGTCAGATACATACTATTGATCTTTAGCAGATTATTTATTATCATTGTGTTATGTTTTCCATTTGAATTATATTAATTTCAAAATTTACATCAATTTATAGTATTCACTCTAATAAATTAACCAATATTCATTTATTTTAAATTTAATTATTAAATTGCTTTTTAATCTATTCTATTCAATTATTCTCTATTAACAAAGTGAAGATAATTATTAATAATCAATTGAAATAAAATTGTTTAATATTATGCAAATGAGAATTTAATGACAATTAACAAAAGCTTATATAATTGTTATAATTTATTTGTACGATTTCAACAATACACGAAAGAAACATTAAAAGCCTTTAAATATTTTTTTGATATCTTCATATGATTTTTTTTTTTGTAATTATAGTACAAACCAAAACTTTAATGTTATTACAATTAACTTAATTCAGTGAGGGCCAAGGCCTATAGTGCCCAACTCAGTAAATATGACCTCTAGGAGCATGAGCAGATGTTCCAGTCAGGTGGTCGGTCTTACGTGAAAACCCCCAGGGTCAAGTTTCCAAGCAAGCTCGGTACTCATTTTATCGACCCACTGAAGGGATGAAAGGCTGAGTCAACCTTGCAATTTAACAATTACACAGATGATTTATCATAAAAAAACATGATATTCAATTACCCGAGTTAAAAATTGGTATAAATTGAGAATATTAAAAATATTTCATAAATATTGTTTAAGAGAAATTTATTGTAATTTTAAAAATAGTACAATTAATTAGTGTATTTATTTGGATTGAAGCCATATTTTTTAATGTTTAAGCTACTGAAAATTGGGTGCTGTTTAAAATTAAAGGTGAAAAAATTTGTTCGATGGCGCAAATTGAAGACGATACTGGTGGTTAGAGCAATACAGGTTCATGTATGCACATTTTAATACTCATAAAATAAGTTAATTTTTCACTTTTTAGTAGTATTAATTTTTTTAATTTCACAAATATCGGATATGGATAAACCATTTTACACTATTTTTATTCTTTCATGAAAGAGCGTAGAAAATTTGAGGTGCGGCTTAGATTCAAGTAAATATGGCAATTTATCGATATTTGTAGAAACAAATTAGGACAGATTACCTGTTACATCTGTGATAAATTGTTCAAATGAGAATTCTATAACTTATACTTCTCAATAAATAAATGTTAGTCTTAGTTAATCAAAACATTTTTGATATTTTTAAAAAATAAATGTGGTAATATAAAGCAACTTCTCTGCTCTCATTCTTCAATAATGGAAATCATATTCCATTTTAGACAAGCTACCACGACTTTACATTGTGTGTTATAATATATAGTTAAATATATGTTGTGATGGCTCATCTTCATTTTTCACTTCCTTTATAAATTCAAGTAACTATTCATGTAAGAAATCTGTATACTCCTGAAAACTGGGGTAGAACCAAGCCAAATTGTAGTGTCACCTGCACGGTACTCAAAGCTACAGCTAACAAGAGATGTACAACTAGCCCCATTGCCATGATGAATTAGATAGGCCTCAATTGGGTGGGGTCAGTAACAACAATAACAGAAATCTGTACAGTCAACCCTCCTATAAAGCAGTGAGTGCGTACCACGTTATATGGAAACCGCGCTATAAGAAACTCTGATTTAACCGTACAAACCAGGCTGATTCGTAGCACGTTCTATGGAAACCGTCTACCGCGTTGTATGGAAAACGCGCTATAAGAAACTCAGAATTAGTACAAATCACATCATTCGTACTGCATTATATGGAGACCAATAAATACAAAAGACGAGATAAACTCCACCGGCGTTACTGATTTAATATAGGAGCGCAAAGCACTTTTTGGCGCGATTCCTTAATCATTTTGTTTTGTCTACGCCATGTCTCAGTTTGCGCTCCACTTTTAATTTATTCCCCGATCAGTATAATCACTACCTTTTTTTATTTCATAATAAAGCTAGATTTTGAAGAGAGAGGTGGTGGCAAGATTTTAACATAAAATAGTAAATACAACAGAAATTAATATTAATGTATCACACTTCCAGATGTAAATTATTTACACTATTTTAAGCGTTCATTACACAAAATTTGAAACAATGTGTTACTTTTGTTGAGCAGAGATCCCGTGAAAAAAAAAAAACTAACACTAACATACGTTATCCCTATGGCAACCACATTATCACACAATTAAAATATCAAAGTAAACCATATTGTAATATTATCGCCTATCTTGACGAACATAAATAACTTGACGCCTAGCCCTACTGTATCAAATTAGATCCCAGATGGAGTTACGCAGTTTGATAATTAGACTGACGATATTCAGTTAAAACCATTCATTGGGTGCTAGGAAAGAACTGATGGGACGTTGTTAAATGGAAACCGTGCTGTAAGAGTACCGTGTTATATAGAAACTGTGTTCTGAGAGTATCACGTTATAGGAGAGTAGACTGTATATATTTTTTTATTTCTAGCGAATCTTGTTGTTTAAAGGTAAAAGCATACGTAATTGTGGTACACCAAAAGCTATTTCACATAGGCATTCATAATCTTCTAAGAAAAAAGGTTAACAAAGAGTGAATTTGTGAAACTTACCCCCGCATTATCTGCTTTTAAAATTTCACTTAGTTGCTGATGAGGTTGAATTGGAAGCATACCCATAATTTGCCATTCCTTGAACAATAAATAAATAAAAAAATAGAACACTAACAGATAAAAAAAATGTTGAATTAAAACTATTATGCTATATACAAAATATAAATAAAAAAATGTTTTATTACATTAGACCAGGGGTTGCCAACCCAAATGACCTTGCGGGCTACTTCAGAAAAACATTATAATCTCGCGGGCAGCACATAAAAATATGTACCTTTATATCAGATTTGGAAACAAAAAAAAACATTTATTGGAGTGAAAATTTAAAACAGAACGAATTATTATTGTTTTCATTATTTTTCATGTATACAGACATAGATAATATAATAATGCAATGATCAAATAATGCTTAAAATATTGCAGTTGCCATTTTCTTGAAAATTACGGTACTCCTTTTGAATTGATCTTTCGTTACTCCTTGTTGAAATTTAATTGTGCTGTCATTCGCAAAATATTAAGTGTTCATTGCCCTTTATCTTAACCATCCTGAATTTTTTTTTAAAATTTTAAAAAACATCTCTTGCTTTTTGAGCACTCCAAACAGAAAAGGAGGAGAAATGAAAGTCGCACACACAAAAAATTATGTACCATTCATACTAAAGGATATGCACAATGCAATTCGGAATTTATTAAAAGAGTAATTTATATAAAATCAAATGTAACTGTTTGATAAAATATAAATCTATTTTAATCCAAATGTCATTTCTATCATCAAAAAGGATTTATTTTAAAACAAGAACAGGTAACAGACAAATACATTGTAGATTTATATGTATATATATATAAATTTCCCCTCAAATAAATTTCAAAATGAAAAAACTTTAAAAACCTGATATTTTAAATTTTTTTTAAAAAGAGTCGTCGGGCCGCAACTTACTTACTGGCGGGCTGTGTGTTGGACACCCTTGCATTATACAATGATAAGTTTTTTCAGTCTGTTCAGTTTATTATCTCTCTTACACTGTTTATATTAACTGCACAAAAACAAATTATAATTACAGAAGAAATAATGCATGAAAATCCAATACCCTGGGTCAAAAACAATTATTTGGTTTTTTAAATAATCTCTGGGTGATTTTTTTTGTAATCTCTATTGATACTATTCAAAAATCCAATATTTAATTAAAAATAATAACTATCAACTTACATCAACAAATTCAGGTGGAACTGGACAGTTAAATCCAGGATATTGCACATATTTTGAAGTATCATATTTTTCTAAAAGGAGAGGGAAAAAAATCAAGCAGCTACAAACAAATTGAATACATTTTGATATGTGTAGCATTTAACATGAACTTTTAAGAAATTCTGACAAACTATGGAAAGCCTTTCATTATAATTGAATTGCTTCCATATAAAAGGTATAAATATTTTTTTCTAAACAAAAATTATCACTAAAAATATTTTGAAGACTTCTAGAAAAAATAAATAAAAGTTATTAATGCCACGAGTTTATATATAAAATATTTTCATATTATTTACTAGATGAAATTTTTAGAAATTGATATTTTCCTTTTTTTCAGACAATTAATAATTATAAAGAATGACATTGATATAACACATCTAAATAATACCATTTATTATGCAGACTACGCAGTAAATGCAGAGAAAAAAAAGTGTTTTTAAACATATTAAATGCATAAAATAATACTTTGAAAAAATTTCAAACTGGTAAAGGGCATAAAAAACATGAAATTTTACTATAAAAAAATTATTAAACAAAATTCATTTCAAAAATAGTCTTTTACTCTGATTTGACAAACAGAAAATAATCCCTATTCCTTAATAGAGAAATTGTACAAATACTTTTGAAATTCCAGTATAGTTCAAGTATAAAAATGAATAGTTAAACTTACGTCCACTGTCTGATGAACTGGAAGATTCATTACTAGAGACAGCTTAAAAATAAAACAAATAATAAATCTCAATATATATATATATACATTTGAAGTTAAATAAGATACACACAGAACCCAAGTTTAAATGAATTATGTAAAACTGTATAGAGTATAACATAAAATAATAAACAGGAAAATTAATATATTATTCATAAAGATTAAGGTAAGATAATCTAGCAAAAGTTTTGATTGGTTAGACAAATAATGTAAATCAGAAACAATTAGAATTCTAAATAGATTAAGAGGAGCACAGACATTAAGTCAAAAATGATTCATGCATGCATTGATCTGCTACAATTTGCCTTGCTTACTAGCATATAAGCCAAGAAATTATAATCTCTCTCATGTACTTAGAAGAGAAAGAATAATATATATTTTAATAAATTTTTCTAAAACAAAGGCTAGAGTTCTAAATTAAAATGAAACAGACTTTTAGAACTTAATTCAAATGTGAGTTATCTCAAGGAAAGAAATTTTTTTACAGTTAACAAAGGAAGAAAAATTTACCATTAGAATTTTCTTACTAAGGAAGACATGATAATTATCATTAAAAGCATACAAATATTGTAAAATACATAAACTGCTTTCAAATGCAATCATATTTGCAATATGTGTAAAGAGCAACAAGGTAAATAGCAATAGAAAAATAAGATTAATTGATTTTATTCTAGTATAATAATTAATTTTAATCAATAATCAACAATTAAAAAAAGAAAACCTTAACTGATTAAGTTATAAAATCATACATTAACTATAATATGCACACCTTATCCATAAGTTGTTTGAAAAAGGGAACAGTGAGAGATAATAAAAATGTCTAATATGTAAGGCATTATCAGTGACGAAAGTTCACGCACAGTACAATGTATTACAGTAAGAAAACAACTTAATTTATTCCAAATACACAAGAAATTTTTGTTAAATTGTTTTTGTAATTCCTCATATATATAATTGCATTTATATATAGCATTGGTGTTTATTACATTATTCATACCAAGATACACATATCTGTGGATAAGAACTGTCTCTGCCTATGTTAAAGAGCTTGAACCCCTAGCTTCGAATACATTGTTAGGCAGAAAAATGCTTGCATTCTCATATAAATTTTGTGACATTGTAGCACATACATTTATTTTTAAATTCTGTTTTTCAAGTTTAGAAGTTAATAAATAGGCAATGTTTCCTTTGATCATGTACAGTAAAAATCAAATACAGTTCATGGAATGAAATATGGAATATATTTCACATCAGAAAAAAATAAATTGATTCATACTGAAATAAGTAGTTCCTTGCAATTCAGTAAAATCATAATGTGATATTAATGTCATAACAATTTTCTATCATGAAGTGCTTCATATTTAGATCCATCCCTACCTTACATTACACAACCTGATTCAACTACTATACCTTTGCCTTCTTCATCATACAAAGATAATCCAGAAGTTTCCAACAAAGCATAATCCAACCATCCAGGTGGATACCCTATAACTCGCATTCTGTATAGATATGGTGGCAACTGATTATCCTTCAAACCCAAAGCTTGTCGTGTTTCATTGCTAAAAAAATTGTAGTGGAAATGTTCATTTTAATAGGGGCAAATATGCATATAGAATATTTTAATATAGACAAACATTTCATATCAAATAAAATATTACTTAGATTTGATTCTTGAAAATTTAAAATTCTACATAAAACAAAAACATTCAAAGTTAACAACTTAATTTGAAAATTTCACTAAAATATATTAATCATGTTTTTATGAATACTTGACACAAAATAAAATAAGATAAAATCATTTATGTTGATCCACCTCAATAAAACAACTTTAAAAGTATAACCATAAAATTTTCTTTTGTACTTGCCTTAAAATTCCAGGTTTTACTGAATTTTTCATCTCTTCTTCATGATAACGACTGAAAAAATTGGGATTAATCAGAATTGAAATAAAAATTACCTATTACAGTGAGATATTACCCTATTAAGAGTTTTTTATTATGCAATAAAATGAATAATGACTAATAAGAAAGAAAAAAAAAAAAGCACAAACTAAAATTCAATCAAAAATAAATTATTCTTTAATGCAAAATTTGAAATATTTTAATAAATAAATAAAAAAAAAATTAAGAATTTTTTTATAATAACTGCAACTTATAAAACTTTGAGCAAATTAATAAGTTTAATTCCAATAAAATATTTAAAAAAAGATTAAAAAGTGAGTATGCAATTGTGTGTACTAACATTTAATAAAATACGGTTTTTGCATTTTTAAGGAAACAAACACTGAAATTTATTTCTTGAAAGCAATGGTTTTACAAAACTGAATTAATGAATAGCAAATGCAATATATAAACAAAAATTAATGAAATACAAACATACGAAGAATTTTCAACAAGAAGATCTTTTCTGTTGGCAGCTACTTTTAAGCGATCAATTTTTTCTGGGCAGTCTTTCAAATGATGATCTCCAAGACAATTAAAACAATGCATTTGCTGAACTCTACAAAAGTATTATAATAAAAATTTGTAAGAAATCAGACTATAAGTATAAATTATATTTTGTAACCTATGAATTACATTAGCAAATAAATAAAATAAAAAAATTAAAAATTTAATTCTACAAAATTTAAAAAAAAAATTAACATTAAATTAAAAGCATACAAACTACACTATATATTCATTTTAAATGAGTATTCTTATGACATTTACCAATAACATTTAATCATATGCTTTTGAAAATGACTTACTATTGCACCAATGTATTTAATACAAGTCACATAATATTACTTCTTAAAATGGCTAGTTAAAATTTCTGGAAATATAAAAGCCAAAATTTATTTGGAAAAAAAAAAGGTGCACATTTTAAAAGTGACATAAAACAAAAACATTATTTTGATTATAGTAATATGTTAACAATAGGAAAAGTTGGTTCACATAACACATAAATATGAAGCATTTTAAAAAGGAAAAATATACCAATTTATACTGGCATTGAAGATTATTATTTACAAGTACAGATGATGTTTACATATCCTGTTAAAATTTTAGCTTGGCAGCATTTCTCTCAATATATTAAACTACATAAATAACCAAAAGCAATATTGTAAAATTGATAGAGATTTTTTAAAAAAATCAATGTGATCACAAATTTATGTGTGCTTACTTAAAAGTTTTGTTTAAAAATATATTTAATACAGATTTAGACTTATGCTCCATATTTTTCAACTTTCTCATTGATCCAGTTTTCAATTTAAGACTTAAAAACATAACTTTTCAAATTGTGAATTAACAATACTCCCATGATATTTCAGAAAAATATCTCTAGAGGTTAATGAGCCAGACATAATCCGATTAATTTATAGGTAAACTGATGTGATTTATAGTTTCATTTTATAAGTAATTGTATTTATGAAGGAATTAACAATTTCCAAAAACACGCAGTTAAAAATTCCTTCACTTAATACATTAACCCTCTAAGCGGATAGCACGGAAAATTCCGTCAGTGTAAAGATGCTTCGAAAATGCACTGCACGGATTTTTCTGCCTTCAAGTAACGTTTTCAAAAGCGGATTAGCCGTAATTTTCTGAAATCCTTTCCCCCTTTTAAAGGTTTAACATCTTGAAAGATAATTGGGGACGGTGGAAGCAACACAGCAGGACAGATAGGAAGTTTTATGGCTCACAGGAAACCCCGTGTTTTGACCCTGGGGCAATCATAAAAAATTGAGGGAAAATTTCTTTAGACCCCAGGAAGTGTTTATTTGTTACCTCGTATTTTAAAAGTTTTGAAAAGTCCCAACGCATAAGTAAAATATGTTACAATTCCCTTTTGGTTTCATATTAATTTGAAACTGTAACAAGTTGGGGCGTGTCAGTGCAATCTGCTATTTTATATAGTTAGACAAATTATCTTTTTTTAAGTATATTCTTTCACTTCATTTTTCTTATTTTAATCAAAGCTTTCAGTTTTTGAAACATGATTATTTTATTATAAGATACCGAAAAAATTAATAAAACACCAAACTCTTTAAAATTTGAAACCTTTTCAATTTTCCAACCACTAAAAATGAATAAATTTAAACTTCATCAAATCATTTGAAACATTTTCTTACACTTTGATAAAAATAATAACGAAAAAAAAAACTAATAAATCTTAATTAGTTTTTTTTTTTTTTTTTTTGATTTCAAAGCCCAAGTGTTCAGGGGAAGTTCAAGTACAGTGCCTAGTTATATATTGTTAAAATACACTGAATTATATTTGAATTTTAAGTGCTTGAACTTCAGTTTACATCAAAGACAACATGAATGAAGATTTTCACACACACTTTTTTTATAACTTGAATGTTTGAATAAATGGTAATCAAAAATATGGAAACATTTACAGTAGACATTTATGCATATAAATAAACATAAAAATCAATTTTAAATTCGAGCTATTCAAAAACATTCGAATTATTGTTCAAAAATATCTATTTATACAAAATATATCAACATTTATCTTTTTTAAAGGCTAACTGAATAAGTAATTAAAATCTGGATATTTTTGGAAATCTCGACCGTATAAAGCTAGAAATTTTATGTTAGAAATTCCATTTGAAATTTCGAAAAAAAAATGCATCGTACAGTTAAAAATTATTTACCATAAGTTTTAGCAATTGTTTGAGTATAATAAAAATTTCAAATTTTATTATATAGCTTCTTTGGTATCTTTTAATATATTTCGAAGATTTCATACAATTCAGTTGAAAACTGCATGCTAAGAGCAAAAAATATACTAAAAAAATTGATGAATATACAATTACAATAAATTCTTACATAGAAGCAAAAGCGTAGGAATGAAAAATTTTGAGTATATCTGAAGTAGTTTTCGAAATATTTATTTTAAAGTTCAGAAAATTTGTGTGCGTTATGTTATACTTAATATTAATAAAATGGTTAAAATAATATGTTAATATTAGTCATGTAATCGTTTGATGACACATTCATATACTAATAAAAAGTATCATGGTCATTGATGCGAATGTCAAGAATTTTATGTAATTTTAAATTCAGACATTAAGATATTGATGTAGAAAATATAAAACGACCATCTAAAATAAATGAAAAATGCAGTCTGCTATAAAATGATCTTGACAAACAAAATCTGGCATTTTCACTTACTATGGCAGAGCCGGCTTAGTCAGGGGCGATCTGGAAAACAACGAATTTATAACAACGAATTGTGGAATTGGCAATTTATGTAAACTATAACGGTTAATTTTAATTTATGCAACTTGTGAAATGTTCATAATTAACCATTTCCGTCTAAACAGTTTACATGAAAAAAAAGTTTGGACTCCCTCATTCATTAGGGATTTATATAAGATTCTAACATTAAATTTTATTTTTCACCGAATAGGATCGAGTGGTAGTGTATAGTGCTTCCACACCACAGGTCTGGGGTTCTATTAACGGGCTGCGCAAGGTCGACTCTGCCTTTCATCCCCGCTACATTGGGTCGATAAATGATTACCAAGCTTGCTTCGGGTCTTAAACACTGAATGTCTCTCTTCAGACAGACCACCAAATCGGGACATCTGTTCATGCACCTCAGCGTCCAATGGTCACGTGTATTATGATGGGCACAGTAGTTCCTGGCCCTCATGGATTGTTGTGCCACTGAGTTTGAGTCTTAAGTTTGAGGATTACCTCACTTTGGGGATACCCCTTAGATAAACATGTATTTCCACTCATTTGCAATTAAACATTTTTTCTTTCAATTACGTTTATTTCAGAAGGAAGTTTGATTTTTCAAATGTATTTGCTTAATAACATGTATATTTGTGTATTATATTAAACATTTTATCAATCCAAAATTACATGTTTTTAGCTCCTCTAAAAGCTTTTAGGATTTTACAACTGATCTTACAATCCATATACGTTTTATAGTAGTATATTTAAAAATGATAAAGACATTTTTACGACTGTGTGAGCTTTTATGCCTCGTTTATAAATATAAAAAATTGCATTCAGCTACAGTTTTTAAAATGTACTGAAATAAGTATACATATATGAATATTTTTGACTGCAGTAAGATATATTTATATATATATTTCAGTTTCTTTACAATTTCAATAGAAGTTGTAAGCCATTTTGCGAATAGTTTGATATTGAGTATAAACCCATAGGCTGTTTAATATTGTAAAGTGTTTTACTTTGATACCAGCACACATTAAAAAAAGGCTCATTTGCAGTTATATGATCAGCTTCAGTGATATTTAAATTTTCAAAAATAGTCTACTCGTACGAAAACATTCTTTCACAACCGCACACCACATCTCTCTCTCATACTATATCTTCCCTACAGCAGGAAATATTTGTGTATACTGAAAAATTTAATACAGGATACATTTCCAAGTGTTAAATTTGTTTTTAAAATTTGGTATGAATACATTGTGGAACTGTCGGTTAACTTCACTGAACAAAATTGTTTTAAGTGTACTGTTTTGAAAGACAAAATTAATTAGGGAGAACTTTTCTCACAATAGAATTTGTAATGACTGAATTGTGTGAAAATGTAGTTATCAATGTGTGACATTTTCCTTGTAATAAAAGAAACAGAAAGATAAGAAATTTAACTTGAGTAGAAAATGGTTAGAAGTACTGTCATGCGCATTTGAAGAAGTATATCCCCCATTTAAATTAAAAATTATTGACTGAATGTGTGTTATGTCCATCACAAATGCCGATGTAGAAAAGGAAGTTTTATTTAATACAAGAAGTTCGAAAAGGAGAACACTAGGAAGGAAAATTTAAATTTTTTGCGAAAAATATTCAGTTAACATAAAAATATCTTTTATATGATTTTAATTAAAATAAATTAAAAGTATTGAAATCCTTTTTTAAATTAAAAATATAACTGAATAGAGAAAGATCGGTTTTATTTCATAAATATAATCATCGTATGTATATCACCGTACGCACCATTTATTGTGTTATTGTTTAAAAAATGAGATAGGGCCTTTGCTCTTTTTACCTCATTACTTTTTAAAAAAACAAGAAAGTGAGCGCGTTTTCTTACTCTCATATTCAAAAATGAATACAGGATGCTTTTTTCTGGTTCAAATCGCAATACCAATATATATATAATTTTTAAAAAATGACAGAAAAATAAATTTTGTTTGAAGAAAATATAATTATTTTTCAACTTCTAACATACTATTTATTTCCTTTTTTTTTTACCCTTCATTTTGTTTTAATTTTACTGTGACTGAACATATAGGAGAAAGAAACGCCGAATTCCACTACAGCTTTCACATACAAGATTGCCCAAGGCAACTTAACAGCTAGCTGTAAACGATTGATCTCTTGGTTCTTACTTGACAAAGGAACCGAACTAGGTCATAAAATTGTCCCCGTTCGACCTCCCAAGTTCTAAAAGGAGGAAAGGAAAGAAGTCTGTTGCATTTTTAAAGCGAACTTCAAAATAAGAGTTAACGCTTTCGGAATAACTTTTCAGGAGGAAGGTATCCAGTTAGAGGGTTAAAACTTAGCAAAACCTAACCTTGTACAACAAACAATAATAATTTTACATAAAATGAAATGCATGGGGGAAAATTCCAGTCATACAAGAAATGAATATGTGTGGTTGGGTATTTACTCCAATAATTTCTTTAAAAACGTAAGATGTAAAGAAATATTTAGAAATCAAATTTTTAATGTTATTTTACTCTTAAAATATGATAAAGAGGTTATTCTGTTAAAAAAAAAAATCAATACCATTTGGTATAAATTATATAATGAAATTTGTAACCAGACCAAGAAATTTAATCTGGATATATAAATATTGTTTGATTTTTTTTAATTGGAAACAATCCTTTTAATTGATAATAAGATTTAACTAGCAAATTTTGAGACAGTACAGCAGACATGAATATAAATGTATTTATGATGTTATAATAGAGTTATTGTTCATAAGTAAACAATGTTCATCAAAAAAAATTTCAGCTCTCTAGATCAGGGGTGTCCAAACCGCCGCCCGCGAGATTCTTTACACCTTTACAAAATTCGACTATTTTGCACAATATTTTTGTTTAAAGAAATTTCTTTTTTTTTTTGTAAAAAATAAATCCCGCAACTGTTATTATTTTATTACGTTGCTTCTGTACTGCGAATCTGTTTTTTTTCTAAATTGACATTTATCAAACATAAATCGTGCTCAAACTTAACACATGAAAATCTGCAACATCAATTACGATATGCAAATACACATGCATTGAGATTGACTTGCAAAAACTAAGTGAAAGACTTGAAAAGCAGATACCTCACTCATTAAATAAATTAATTATTTGATCATTGCATTATTATTTTATATTTATGTTTCTATACATGAAAAACAATAATAATATATCAGACGGTTTTAAATTTTCCCTCTAACAAATGTTTGTAATGGATCCAAATCTAATATTTATAAAGATATATATTTTGATCTGCGACCCTCGGGATTGTAAAGTTCTTCCGAACTGACCAGCGAGCTCATTTGGGTTGGCCACCCCTGCTCTAGATAAAAACAAAAGGGTTTTTTTTTGTATACTAAAAAATCATTTTATCACATTTGACAGTAAAAATTTTTCAACCTCCATCATTACAAGTAAAATTTATCACACTGTGTACAGAATATTCTATTTATATAAATAAAACGTGACAAACAAAACATTCATATTTCTAGATTAAACAAGATCACTCTAATCCTTCTTCAAGCAATAAACCATCATTTTTATTAAATACATAATTTAAAGATTTGTGTTCAATAAAAAACAAAAATTTTTTTCTTATATAAATGTATTTTGCAAATACTTATACATAGCTGTATTTTTTCCCAAAATGTGACGAAATAATATACCTCAAAATAAAAATAGAGAACACAGTTTAAAACTTTTTTTTAAAATCTATATAATAGCATGTCTAAAAGAAAAAATAAAACCAGTGGAAATACTGAAACATAATGTCAGTTATACTTTTAAAATAGTTCATTTAGGACAATGAATTATTTTCAAGCAAATATTTTGGTATGGTAAAACTAAGTTTGCATTCAAATGTGTCAAAAGAAAAATGATGAAAATAATAAAATTGCATGTACCAAAAATATAACTATATTTTTCTAATGCACAATAATTAGCTTTATGGACTATTGATAATAAAAATTTCCTCTCCTCTCCAGAAAAAGACAGTTAAAATAAAATACTAACTTCTCTTCAATTTCTTCTTCAGAATCTGATTTGTCACACTGTAAAACATCTTCAAATGCAGATGAATAACTAAAATATTAAGGAATATAATACAAAGAGTAATATTTAAAGATTTATGGTCAAAAGTACTGTTAGAGTGCCGAATTTTTTCTCTTTCAATTTCAAAATAAAATCTTTATAAAAACTCTACATAAATTGAACATAATTTTCTTTATATCATGGAGAAGTAAAAATGTGTAAAAATCAATATTACTCAATTGAATTTTTGTGAGATAACATGCAGATATTTATAAACATTTAAAAAAAGAAGTATAATATTTTGAGATTTATAACATGTATTAGGATCATAAGTCGAGAGAGAGTTATATTAATGCCACACTATAAAGCTGCACGAGAGAGGGCTTCCGGCGACAGACCTCGTAATGTTGAACCATGGTCAAGTGATGAGGTCGACACCTGAGCTCCTAATTTCCACACCATATCAATGGGAGGATGTTTCAGCCTCAAGAGATTTAATGTGCAGCAGCCCTCTTTATACAGCAGGTCTTCCGCAGCACTATTTCACTTCATAAGTCAAAGCAATTGCTTTATTATTTATATAGAAGGCACAGGCAAAGAAAGATATTGAATATATTTTAATGAAAGTGGGCTTCATTTATGAATGCTTTCAATAAATAGATGCCATGCGCTAATTATTAAATACTAGTACAAAATTTACGTAAACAAAACAACAAATTTTTATCTAACACTTCTTAGAAGATAAATATTTCGAAAACTTTACAATCTTGCCAAACAAGCATTTCTGATTATTGTAGGAGAAAAAAGCTTATTTATATAAATAATTTCAATATATTTCAACATTTATTATATTCAAATTAATAATAGCGCTTAACTGAATTAATGCAAAAACACTGTTTCACAATAAACCAACCTACATAGACAATGAATTACAAAAAACACATTACAAAGGATACAGAGGAATAACATTAGCTGATCTATGATCATTAGTAGATGATTTATTTAGCTTCTCAGATAGTAAAGTTGATTGCAGTTTGCAAAATTCCTGGAAAAAATATTTCAATTAAAATATTAGCTAAAAATATAAATTCCTTTAAAAAAACATTTCTTTAAGTAATGTATAAAAAAATAAGATACATAATTCAATACCCATAGCAAAATTTTGATACCAACTTATTATTATTTTATATAATAAAAAAATGCCAAAAATTATTTCAAATGAATGCAGGAGGGAATTATTAAAAAAAAAAAAACATTACACTACAAAGTTAACACTTATATTAATATGAGAAGGGATTATTGATTATTGTTTATTAATGTGGCATATTGAAGCTATATGACTGCTATTGGGGATTGACCTAATATTTTTTAACCTTCTTTAAGAGAAGAATGACACCTAAGCTAACACCCCTTTCTCCAAAGCTCTACATCATGCTAACATAAAGATTTGAACCTTGACAGATTTAACATGCATCATTCTCTCTACAAGGTGAGTCTTTAAGGTCACCAGAACTCAAACTCATGACTCAACAGAAACAATGCCTCGGTTATATGAGAAGGGTAGTATGGAAATAACATGCAAGCTTAATTGTTTAACAAAGTTTTCATGACTATTTCACATAATTATTGTAACAAATCATTTACTCTTGAAGAAATAATAAAGTGTTGTAAAATTTAGAAATATATGAATGAGTAGAAATCAAAGAAAATACTTTTTACTAAATTAATGAGAACTCATTGTGATTAAAAGTAATTAACCTGAAAATGAATTTTAAAAAATCATTTTTGTGTAACAAAAAAAAAATATATGAAAAAAATTCTAATGTAATTAATGCAATGGATTTTGTAAAATTTAGTTTCACTTAATTTACAATATTTATTCAAATCCAAGCAGCACTTTTTTCCAGTGTTAACGCTACTGAAAATTGGGTGTGGCTTAAAACCGAAGGCAGAAAAAATCGTTGGATGGGAGAAATTGAACATGTTACTGAAGATTAGAGCTATAACAGATTTAGGTATGTATTTAAAAGTTTTTCATACTGGTGAAATAAATTAATTATTCCCTTCTTATTAGTTCTCATTTTATAGACTATTTAAAAACTTCTTAAATATTGAATATTAATAAATAACTTAGTAAGTAATTTTTTTATTTTTTCAAAAAATTTGGGGGTACGGCTTAGATTTGAATATATTTCGTATATTGTTTAATTAATGCATATGGTTAAAACTGAACTCAAGTAATTTGAAAAACACAACGAAAGGAGTTTAAGTTTCCAGTAGAAACAGGCACTCCATAATCATTTAATTTGTTAGGATAAAAGAAAGTGCATTGAGATGAATCTCATAATTTGAATCTTCAAAGAAATGAGGAAGATGACATGTAAATTGATATTTCATTCTATAAACTATACCTTCGAATAAATCCCAAGCACTAATCAAGAATAATTATATCTTCTACTAAAAAAAAACACAACTGACCTGTTCTCCATTATCATAAATCTGAGAATTCAAAACAAAATGGTCATCTTTATCTAAGGTTTCCTTTAAAAAATTTTCCACTCTAGCCCTGTACTTCCTGTAAATTTATTTTAATAAACATGAATTAAATAATTAAATTTCAGTTAATTATATAAATATATATATAATTTACCATGCATATAATATATCAACTTACTCTTCAAAGAATTCGTCTCTGAAGATAACTTTCACAACTGAGTTACCCCATGTCATACTCTCAGTTATTCTGCTAATAAGTGTCCTTAATCTCTGGAGTAAAATTATTAAGAAAAATAATAATGATTTAAATAAAAAATTTAAAATTATTTCAAGGTATTTGTTGATGATTTAATAAATGTGTCACAGCAAAATAATGGGTTACTGATTACTAACTTTTGAATTCAAAAGTTAGAAAGAGGTTAAAAGAAAAGACCTCTGAAATACACCAACCTTTCAGAACTTTAGTGCTTAACACATGAGGAATTTGAGACAAAATTTGATTAACAATGCGATAGCCACCATTAATTCTATATGTCAGCCTTTAGAAAAATTAAGAATTGAACCACACAATTTGTCTTGAATTTCCTACCAAAGGACTTGTGACTTTTACTGTCTCATCATCATTTAAAAATTCTGAATCATAAAGATGTTCCAAAAAAAGAAAACTTCTTAATAAATCTCAATACAAATGATTTAAAATTTATTACATTAGAAAAAGCACAAGAAGGAAATTATATTAATATTGATTCAAAAAAAGGATATTTTCTTCTGTTAAAGCTTTGATTTTCATAGGATTTTCTTTTGCTTCAAAAGAATTATTCCATTCTTTCTCCATCCGAGAATCTTTATCTTTCATTCTAAAATAAATTTAAAAAATAAACCCATTTATCATTCACATTTCTAATATAAGTAAAATAAAAACATTTATATATTGGAACAAAGCATTTGCATACATGTATTTCATAGATGTATAAATAATGTGCCACATATGAATGAGTAAAAGTATATTAGCATTAACAGTAATATTTTTAAACATAATTTCATCAGGGGTTTGAAGATTTATAATTTTTTTAAAGTTAGATTGCCTTTAAACTTACCTGGGCCACATGCAACATATAGCTTGGGCAAGCCTATTCTTGAAATACATTATAGACAACTTGGGACACAAATATTTTAAGAAATTCAAGTCAAATAACAATACTGACAACTGAACTGCCATTGCAACTTTCCCCAAACATAAAAATTTAGAATTTACAGTATTTAATATGTAACAACCTCAAATGTTTAAAATTACATCTTTCATGCCTCAAATAAAACACCTGTTGTAGGTAGATATGCTAGCAAGAAGATCACAGAAGTTCTATAGACATTAAATTTAAATTGGTATCCATAAAATAACTGAAAGATTCTGTTCTACCACTACATATCAGCTGATTTGATTGGATTTTAATTAATGTTGCACTATGAAGCAAAATTAGGACCTCAGAATTCTCAACTTCAATCAAATGCTGAGGATGACACATGAAAGGGCATCTCACACCACACTAACATAATTTGGGGCCTCAGCATACCTTTGGCGTGGCTGGTACGATTTCGAAGAAAGCGTTCCATTGCCGACCATGTTACATCATGCTGATCATTACATTGAGGACATTCATAACTCAAAGCAATTAATCCTTCCTTCATACACCATTCAATCAATTCTTTCTTACCTTTCGTGTTCAACAAAGTAAAAAATTCTAAAGTATATTTACTCACACACGCAGCCATAATTCCAGCCTGGGGCCCAACAACAAAAGGAAATTTGAAATGCCCGCCGACAAAGTATGAAAATTCCAGAAATAGTTAGGGTTACCATATCTAGTGTATCAAACTAGGGTTACCAAGATCACGCAGTTATCGCCAACCAAAATAATTTGTGCTAAGGGTGTGGGCTCTCCTAGGACCGAACCGTACCTGCATATTATTGCAACCTATTTGGGACATTATGCGAAACAAAGCATATGATTGTTGATTCAGCACATATGACACATGCGAAATTGGGGTGCCAACTTCGCTACTTATCTTGAATGTTGGCAATTGTGATAATACACTAGTACCCCAAAATCTTATTGGGTACGATTTCATAAACATGTGAAAAAGATGATTAATGCATAGTGCACTGATAAAAATTAGTACCAAAAAATTCATTAATTAAAAATAAAATGGTGGAAATTTTGAATTTGCAGTAAGTAAAAAAAATATATGCCAGATGGATTTACTAAAGTGGCAGTACAAATTTGCATAGTAAGATAAAAAAACATACGGCTGTCTAACTTCTTACTTTGTTAAAAATTTCCATATCACTGCCACATTTATAACATTTTATGATGGCGGAATTAACAAAATCTTAATCAAGAATAAAAAAAAAAATCAGAACTCTTTGAAAATAAAATAAACCAAATATATGAATTTGATACTCTCATTTTGGTCTATAAAATTAAAACTGAAGCCTTTTCTTTTGCAAAAGATCCTGGTATTTACCAATAATGTTTGAAATATCCATGTTTGAAAGAACAGCAGAAGATTAAAACAGAAATCTGGACAGCAAATAGTGTAAAAAAGGTTATATTTGTAAAAAAAAATCAAATTAAAATTGTCCAAGATTACTAGGGTTACTACCATAGATTGATTGCATTTAGGTATGAATGTCCGAAATAAGACAAAATAATGCAACAAATTTGCAACAACAGACAAATCAATTTGTTCAAGAGAAAGAACATTAGATGGTTACAAATGGTGTTGTTCTAGTCAGAAGAAAGAAAATCCCCACAATGTGCGTAAATGTGTAAAAAAGGACATGTTGCCTGATTAAACACATGTAATATTTTGCATTTCACATTATATATATATATATATATATATTAAATTACGCCTGCCAACGTCCTCTCACTAGTAGGAGGGACAGCGCACGAATTTACATAGAGGGCAGAGCGTTGAATCAGCCAGGCCAATCTTAAACAGATGGGCTTGAAGGTAATCATGTCCAGTGATGACTCTGAAACATGCCACACCCTCTACTCTATGTAGGGCAGAAAGCTGAGCACATCTCTGGCCATCGAGCAGATGAGACCAAGATTTGCCAACAGCCAGCTCTGTAAGAGTGGAAATTCTATTCTGCAGAAATTTGTCCCCGAGAAGTTGCTTGGCATTTCGAAGAGACATCGGAAGGCAAGGTGGATGCAACATCAAAGCCTCTTTGACCAACTTGTCCGCTTGTTCATTTCAATGAATGCAGCAATATGGGATGGGATCTCCATTAGAGAACGACCTCTCTTTTGGTGCTAAGAAATAAGTTAATAAGTTGCTTGCATTCGAACTCAAGTTTTGATGGGAATAGATTGTAGCCAGATACAGTCTTGATTGCGGCTTGAGAATCTATGAATATTACAATATTTTGGCCAGGAGAAGCACTAATGGCTCTAAAAGCCATAAATATTGCATTAATCTCACCATCAAAATTGTCTGACCAGGCACAAAGAGGTTCTTTAAGATTAAAAGAGTTGGAGAAAGCACCATCTCCAATCCTACCAAAGAAAGCTGTAGCAAAACCATCAGTAAATACATGTAATCAGTCTTGATCTGGATATCTTTCATGGATAGTAGCCAGAGCCACAGACCTTAACTCAATCAGGAGGGAATTATACTTATAAACAGGCAGGACCGATTCCAGTTTAGCATAACCATATCTCAAATGACCTGGGAAGGTAGTCAGTTTAAAGATTGGGAAGTCCATTATCGGAAACACCAAAAACATTTGCAAGTCTCTGGAACTCAAACCGAGTTTTAAGTCTTGCTTGCATTTCACAAGATATCAGTTTGGTAGATATATGAATGAATTTATGCAGTATGACTTGAAAATTAACAAAACGATTCATGGTAGATTGGTATATGTTTTGCAATGAGAGGTTTGGATGACTGTTGTAGCGAATGAAAGTGTTTCTTATTAAAATAAGGAGACTTTCAAAATTGGGTACTTGCATATTATCACAATCTATTGGTGACATTTTATAAAATGAATTGCATGATTGCCAATTCAGCACATATGACACATAGGAAATCGCATTTGCCATCTTGGAGAATTATTAATAGAGTTGTTGATTGTTGCGATAATACGTAAATACTCAAAATTGGGTACTTGCGTATTAACGCAAACTATTGGTGACATTATATGAAATGAAGCGTGTGAATGCCAATCAAGCACATATGACACATGCAAAATTGAGGTTACCAATGTGGCGACTTATCTTGAACGTAAGCGGTTGTTGCTATAATATGAAAGTAACCAAAATTGTTTAGATATCCATTTTGTTTTAGCACTCTTATTTAAATCTACCTAAAATTTGAACCCCTTTTCCCGCCATTGTGATTTGGAACTCACGTGTTTTCTACAATTGTAAAAACGTATTTCTTTAGGCGCGACTTGGCGCCAAAAATATCAGGGGCTCGATTAGGGCCTTACCAAACTATGATCAAATAAAAAGAATTGAATAAATATTCAACAAGAGGTAACAGTAAGAGGTTTTAAAACCAACGGTACGCTACGGATTTTCCCACCAAATAATTGTATTGTTTCGCAAAATTGGGGATACGTCAAAATCACGCCTAAAACGAGCAGCGTACCGAAATTAAATTAGTACCAAAATCTTATTACGTTGGATATGGAAAACAAGTTTAATGCAAGCACTTACTATAAACTGAATGTGTATTGACAAAAACACTAAATAAACAATTTAAATGCACGTGCATCACGATAAACTTTCCAAGTTATTAATGTACTAGTACTATAATTAAAAACGTTCCTAATTACATAATTGTTTTGTGGAAATTAATACTGCATTGAGGAAAATGTTGAAAGATGTAAAAAATTAATCATAAATTTGAATTTTACGCAATAATAATTTCGTTAAGTAAAGATAAATCTTTATTGGATGAAAGAAAAAATTATGCTATTAAATAAATATTACTGAACTAGAGTGCAAATCTTATCAAAATATAAGAAAACATGTTCAGAATGACTTTAAAAAGTCTTTAAACTTACTTTGGTAAAATTTTTGGACGGAGAGAATGTAAATACAAACACAGATGAACGGTACCGTGACGTCACAATTCCTACTTGACGTCATACTAGCAAAACCTTTTACAGAAAAGAGGTGCCATATAAAGAGAAATAAGGATACGTAATATATTTTTCTGATGGCAACAAAAGAGAAAAAAACAAGGTTATTGTTGGGTATCTTTTTGAAAATTCCGTATGTCGTTTGGCGCTTTTCAGATGAGCTTATTTTGTTTCTGGAACCTATCCAGAAATAAAATAATTTGACTAATTAAAATTATTTAAGATCGGACGCACTAAAACGTAAACGTAGTAGGTATTGCGTAGTAGGTTTCTGCATATAGTTATCATTTTATATTTTTTTCTATTTGCTTTATACGTATTTTTATTTTAAATTTTCAGCTTTTTTAGACACTATTTAAAATGTAATTACAATTAAGGAATTGTTTGGTTTTTTTTTTTAAAAAAAAGCTTTTTACATTGGTTTTTAGTTTATCGTCTTTCAAATGTAGGAAGAGTTCCAGCAAATAACAAGCAAATATTTCAAATTAAATCACAATTAACATCAATATTCTCAAATAATACAAGAAATTTAAGAAACAGAAAAAAATAGATAAACTTTAAATCCACAACAGCACATGTGCAAAGTTCAAATTGCAATATAAGTGTGTACTCAAAATTCACATCAGGTTAATGAAATGTACAGTTCCTATCAAGCTTTGTGACTTCAATGTTGTCTTCTCTGTATCGTTATTAATACAGGTTGGAAAAACTTTGGTAGCAGCATCTGAAATTTTCATTAAAAAAACATTTCTAGATTTTTGCGAATCATCTAGTTTCGTCACCGGTGAGTTGGCTATATTTGGCCGCTGCATTTGTCACGAAGTCAGCCCCCAAGATTCATTCCTATTTGTTTATTATAAATGAATGAATAATTTGTCAAAGAACAGACATTAAGAGTCAAATATAGTGACTAAAAGCACAGGCCCTTCTTTCTACCATTTGTTGCCATGTAGAAAACCAACAATGCACTTCTTTCAACTGGTGCTTTTTTCCTTTCATATATTAATAACATATACGTCATAATTGTAACATTGCCAGTCTTTCATACTTGGAAATAATTTTCTGCTTAATGCTTCACACAAAACACCTCACTCAAACGTTAATGTTTTGTATTAAATTATTTGAATTTACTTGAATAATTTTGAAAATGTTTTACATGTTTGTGTTTTTCATTGTACAACTTTTATCAATATGATTTATTTTATGCAGACCATTTTTTTTTCAAGATAAGGAATGATAAAATAATTATGAGGGTAAGGAAATCTCTCCTTTGGTGCTATTGAATCTGATTTCGTCGAAAAACAGTTTTGTGGGTGAAGGAATAATTTTTTGTGTTTGATTATAGATCTCCTTGTAGCAAACAAGTCCAAAATTTATTTTTAAAAAAGAATATAAACTCTTTTATAAAGCATAATTTTACTAATAAAAATTCTGACATGAGAATCAAAGCATGCGTTTTTTGGAGGTTTTCTAAAAATTACAAACTGATTCGGGCACAAGGTCATGCTCAACAAAGGAATTTCTAAAAATCAAATTTAATTGTTGTTTTTGAATTTTAAAACGCATTATCAAGAAATAAAAATTAATGATTAGATATAGAATATTTTTATCTTTTTAATAACGAATATTTTTGAAAAAATGAAGTTTCTTAGCATTTTCAAAAAGTAAACAAAGAAAAAACGAAACTGAGTTGTTCGCTCTGAATCTTTCACCCAATGGTGTCATTGACATTGTAACCTCGAGTATCCGCGTTTTCTCATTTGTTGTTTCTGGAACAAGGAATTTCGCTTAAGTAACTACTACTACTGCGACTTTATTTTAGGTGAGGGCAGATGTGTTCCTTTTGACCCTATTATTTTCAGTTTGCCCTCTTTGAAGGACCTGCTCTAATTTTTCAAATTATATTGGAAAATTTACAACGAAAATCTGTTTCAACGTAGTTTGTGAAATTATACTGGCGACTTCCACAATGGCGTTGACTCGCGTTCCATCACCTCCACCTACACCACAATCTGAAGCTGCACAATCTGTCGCTGAAAGTTGGTGTTATACCCAAGTAAAGGTAATTAAATTTTCGTTTATGTGGACTATCAACAATTTTAGTTACAGTCGGGAGGAGATGGGAGAAGTTCTCAAAAGTTCAACCTTTTCTGCTGGTTCGAATGATAAATTGAAATGGTGCTTACGCGTAAATCCAAAAGGTCTAGATGAAGAAAGTAAGGATTATTTGTCATTGTATTTATTGCTAGTCTCGTGTAATAAAACGGAAGTGAGAGCAAAATTTAAATTTTCCATCTTAAATTCCCGTAAAGAAGAAACCAAGGCCATGGAGAGTCAGAGAGCCTACAGATTTGTTCAGGGTAAAGATTGGGGCTTCAAGAAATTTATTCGTAGAGATTTTCTCCTTGATGAAGCTAATGGACTCCTTCCTGATGATAAATTGACATTATATTGTGAAGTGAGTGTTGTGGCTGACTCCATAAACATATCTGGTCAAAATAGTGCTATTCAATTCAAAGTTCCTGAATGCCACCTGTCTGAAGACTTCGGCAATCTTTTTGAGGGTCAGAAGTTCAGTGATGTAGTTCTCAGTGTGAATGGACGAGAATTTGCAGCCCACAAAGCTATCTTGGCAGCACGCTCTCCAGTGTTCTGTGCTATGTTTGAGCACGAGATGGAAGAGAAGAAACAGAACAGAGTAGAAATAACTGATATGGATCATGAAGTTTTGAGAGAAATGTTACACTATATATATACTGGAAAAGTTTCAAACATTGAAAATATGGCAGAAGATTTACTTGCTGCTGCAGACAAATATGCACTTGATCGTTTAAAAGTCATGTGCGAAGAGCATATATGTGCCAACTTGTCTGTTTCCACTGCTGCAGAAGTTCTTATTTTAGCTGATATGCACAGTGCTGAGCAATTAAAGGCTCATGTTATAGATTTCATCAATATGCATGCCACAGACATTATGGAAACTCCTGGCTGGAAAGCTATGATCACTACACATTCTCATCTGGTAGCAGAAGCCTTTCGCGCTTTGGCGACTCAACAAATACCAGCGATTGGCCCACCTCGAAAACGTGTTAAGCTGTAGGAAGATTAAATCAAATAATACTAAAGTAATATCAAAATGTGAATTGATCACTTCTTTTCTGCTTCCATTTCTTGATTTATGTTGAATCATTTTGTATCAAGTTCGAACTCCCAACAGTCTACTTTTATTGTGTGAACTGTGCAAAAAATGAGTTTATCTAGCTTTGTTCGATTTATTCGAAGGCAATGTTTTGATAAAACTTTGCTTTATCTTATTAATTTGGAAAATTAATATTTATATGTGTATTATAAAAGCTTGTAATTGTAAAGGATGATTTGTATATATTACTTGAGTAAGATTATGTTATGGAAGATATATTGCAGTAATGTACAATATTTTTGCATAAATGACTTTGTATAACCATTACTTAAATGTGTATGTTTTTCACATCAGCATTCATCTGTTTGTTGAATCTCAAGTCATTAAGACCTTTCAATCATTTTTTTATATTTTGAACCTTATTTTAAGAAATTTATGGCATCATTCATTCAAAATATAAGCATGTAATGATTCAATTAAACTGTGCACTTCATTTATTTGTTGCAAGAGGTGATGGTTATCTTTATTGGAAATTTTTGTTTAGTATGTCTGATTAATATTAACATTTTTGTATATTTTGTTTTATTTTTTAAATATATATTGGATTGTGTTTTTGTCATAAAATTTTTTGTTTAGATTTAATTTGTGTCTATTCTCTCTTTTATGCTTATATATGTATAAAGTATATAAAAAAGTGTTGTGGGTTTTTTTGTTACTTTCCAACTTTCTGCCTCAGTTAATATACAGACATTTCTCAACAAATAAATAAATGACTATGGGAAATAATCTGTATGTTCTTTGTTATAATCATGTACCTTCAATTTTTTTTTACAAATTTAAAATTTGCACCTTTGACTCGTGTACATGTACCTTTTTCGTACAAACTGCCTTGTGATATTTGATTTTTGTTTCAATTGTAAATGAAAAACTAACGATTTTGTTAATAAATATTTTTATTCATGTAGAATAAGCACTGTTGAAAGCTTTTCATCAATTTTTTTGAAATATTTCTATTTGTTTTCGGTAGTTCACTTTTTAATGCATACTGTCAATTGAATTTGTATCATACTTAAACCTTTGGTATGTATAAAGCATCAATGTACTTCAATTCCTTATTTTAAGAGAGAATTGTATTGGTTGTGTCAAGCCCTCTTGATGTGACGAAAAGAACTTATTTACTGGAGAGAAAGTGAACATACATTCTGAAGTCCAATCATAAAATTGTTATTTTTCTCTTAAAAAAATGACTGTCAGTTAATGGGCATTGGATAGGGTTTATAAAGTCGGAAATTGTAAAATGCTTATTTTACATAAAATAAATTGTCATAAATTGAATTGCATTACCTTTTTTGTAAAAAATGGAAAATATAACTTTGTTTTATGAAATATTTATAAACATTATTGGTAGATTGAACATTAAAAAAAGATTAATAAAAAATTTGCATGTGTGTGGGATTGAATTTAATAAAATATAGGTACTTTCAAATATTTGAATTTAAATAATTTTGTAAATTCATTACAATTGTTTTGAATTGAACTCATTTTTTTTAAAGAAATTGAAATTTTTAATTTGTGGATATACATTTTTAAATTGACTTGATTCTTGTGTATTGTAGAAATGTTAAGGCAAGTGTCAAATGAGCTAAATTCATGTGACTATGATATCACATAATAATGGCAGTCACATGTTTCCATCCAACCAGATCATAAATTCATGCGATATCATAATATCATAAATGTAATCGCATGTTTCCAGCCAATTAGTTCATGTACTTCACTGTTGCCAACTTTTGCAGAAACTCTTAAAAAGTACATATTTGTCATCTATTATAATGCACCTAATTTAAAAGTACAGATATTGTAAGCTTTTTTTTCGAAAATCGTTTGAAGAATTTTAACACATGAACTTTTTACCCAATCATCAAATCTTAAATGTTATCTAAAGTTTACAAGTAAATCAACTTAATATGTCGGCTTTCAATTAATGGAAAACACATGATTGCCTTTACAATGTGACCATCATGAATTTAGTCCATTCTGTCATTATTTTATGGCAACCACATGTAATTTAAAGTTTTGTTTTTTGCAAATGGCATTATCATTGTCAATAGTATTTTTAGTGTATTTTATTTTTTTCAGTTTTTTCCTTTTGTATAATTTGAATTTCTAAAAATAGAATGTGTCATTGGAAAGGAACTTGTGTTTGTGTGTGTGTAGAGCTGGGATTCATAATTTTTTTAGAGATAGCTGGTTTGCTAGTTAAAAAAACTTTAAAAAACTGGCTTTAAGTATGGAATTGTTAATAACTCATGTAATTTTGGAGATTAATGTTTACATTCGATTCATCTAAAAAGAATATGAGAATCGGCACACAAAATGGCCTATTTAAATTTATACTGTACAAAAACAAAATAGTTTTGAAAGTTCAGCAATGAAACACTTTTATAAAGTGAAATTTTTTTTAAGTAAATTAGAAATAATAAAATTATCTTCTAATAAATATGCATACATATGATACTTCTCATTTGTAAACAGTGGACACACACACACATCTTTATTAGAGAGGTTACAATAATATGCAAGTATTCTCTTATGTCTATTTTTCAAAAGAATTATATATTTTCTTTCTATTGTTAGTATATTATACTATAGAAAATTATATGAACCCATTCTATTAATAGTAAATTGATTATATCAGTTGGAATTCCTATTTTAACAAGATCAGATTAAAGAATAAATATAATCATGAGCAATTGTTGAATCAATGCACTAAATGTACAGAGCTACATTGTTATGCGAAAAAATTTAAATTAATCAAATTAGATTAGTTGCACTAAACATTCTAAAGAAATTGTTTACCAGTATGTAATATTGCTAAGGAAATAGGGATGACCAATTTCTTTATAAATTCTAATAAATTAAAAGCTTCTTCAAACTCATTTCTGACAACAAAAAAAAATAACAATTTTTTGCCTTTAAAAAATTTTATTAGCTGATTGTTGTATTGAATATTGTTTTATTTCTGCCCAATCATCAAAACTAATATGTCTCAGAACCATAGTCCTATGATTAAGTTAACATTTGAGCAGGCATCTTTCTATTTTGAAGACTTCAAGCCCTAACTCATTATAACGTATCGGCCTCTCCATATGTTGTCTTGTATGAAATTGGGACTGGAAAATTTGGCTTAATCGAAACATTACCAATTATAAACTACCATAATCACTTGGGGCTACTGTAGTCATATTTGAACTGTAACAATTGTTAATTCCTTCATACATACGAATACTTATAAAATAAAACTATAAATCACATCAGTTTACCTATAAATTGATCGGATTATGTCTGGCTCATTAACCTCTAGAGATATTTTGCTGAAATATCATGGGAGTATTGTTAATTCACATTTTGAAAAGTTGTTTTTTTCATACACAGAGTTAAGTCTTAAATTGAAAACTGGATCAATGAGAAAGTGAAAAATATGGAGCAAAAGTCAATCTGTATTAAATATATTTTTAAACAAAACTTTTAAGTAAGCACCCATAAATTTGTGATCACATTGATTTTTTTTTTTTTTAATTTGCTATCAATTTTACAATATCGCTTTTGGTTATTTATGTAGTTTGATATATTGAGAGAAATGCTGCCAAGCCAAAATTTTAACAGGATATGTAAACATCATCTGTACTTGTAAATAATCATTTTCAATGCCAGTATAAATTGGTATATTTTTCCTTTTTAAAATGCTTCCTATTTATGTGTTATGTGAACCAATTTTTCCTATTGTTAACATATTACTATAATCAAAATAATGTTTTTGTTTTATGTCACTTTTAAAATATGCACCTTTTTTTCCAAATAAATTTTGGCTTTTATATTTCCAATAAACACCTTGTATTTCCATTGTTAACTCTAAATTTTTATAACTTCTGACTGTATGGAAAATGAAACATTCAAAAGTATTTTGATGTTTCTAATTTAAAAATGAATTGTAGCATTTCATATTGTAATTAATGCCTTTTGAACTTATTAATCCAGTGAGTATTAGTTTTTAGGCAAGATTTTCATTGAGAAACTAATTTATTCATTATGAAGGCCTGGCAATTTGTATTTTTGGAAATTAATAAAATAACTTATTATATTCATGTACAAAAATGATTGTATTTTGTATTAATTACCAAAATACATGAAATTTTTTTTAAAATACTTAAAAATTATTGCACAAATGTTAAGTAATATTTTTTGGAAAAATGATTTACAATGCCTTTATCTGTTTGTATATTTATTGGGGGAAAATAACATACTAGGAACAATTCCTATTTAGAAAGAATAAAGTACTCTAATAAGAACATTTTCTTGATTGTATTGAAAACGTTTTGTGATAAAAATAAAGGGATTAAGTCCTTTTAGATCTTCACTATCTGTTGAAGAACTTAAAGTAAGCATTGTGTTAAATTGTATGTTTGGCACAAAAAAAAAAACAGTCCTCCCCTTCCAATTGAAATGCCATCTAAGCAGCGTCAGATCAAGGCCCACAAAATTCATCATGGCCAGGGGCCTTCCACCAACCACATGAGAACTACAGCTCAACAAATATTTAGAGTGCTCCCATGCTGCTCAGGCACACATCCAACACCTTCTCGGGATTTGAACCCAGGCCCAACGTCACTACCAGAAAAGAGGGTCTATATCTGAATGAATTAGTAGTAGTTATAATCTTCTGTAAGATTCATTATTATAAACATTATATATACATGAATTATATAAAATCAAACTTATTTTACAGTGAGATAAAAGTTAACCTATTGATTATGATGCAACTAGGCATATCATTTGCCAATTAATATAGGAATAATCGATTAATTAGATGAATGCCTTAAGAAGTTATCCAAACATACATTGTTCTTTTCTATAAATGCATATATTTCAAAATAGATAAAATAAATTCTTGAATTACAACAATAAATCATAGTTTTAAAAAACTAATAACTACGCTTTTATAATGAATCAAACTAAAAGGTAAAAAAATAATTAATATAAGAATAAAATGATTAACGAGAAAATTAATGTCATTGTGGTAAAAGCGTGGGGTGCTTTGTATTACATTTTAACACTAACTCAGCATTTTGGAATAGAACTAGTAAGAAATTATAACAATTAATATAGAGCACCCCACCCTTTTACTACAATGACATTAATTTTCTCATTAATCATTTTATTATATTAAGAATTATTTTTTTAGTTCGATTCACTATAAAAAAAAGCGTGTTTATTTTATAGTTCGATTCACTATAAAAAAAGCGTGTTTATTTTAGTTTTTTTTATAACTATAATTTATTTTTTAGTTCGATCTGCAATAAAAGCCTATTTTTTTAGTTTTTAAAACTGTAATTTATTCTTTGTTGAATTTTTATCCTTGAGTTTGATATTTGGAGTCAGAATTATACGTGGCTGCTGGAATTAGTCTTGCTCTCCAATGGATATTAATTATTGGGTCTGAAGGGTACTTATTCTCTCCATTTACAGGGACCTCAGATGTATCCCATATTGTTCTATTTCAAAGATTCTGTCTCTATAGATACAGATCTAAATAATAAAAGTGTAAGAAGAAATATTAAATGTTAATCGTATTATCACCTTTTAAACATATTGCTATATTGTTAATTTGTATCATCACTTCTAAACGTATTGCTTTATAAAAAAAAAATATTTAGCAGTTAGAACATAATTTTTTTTTTTACATGCACGAGTTTTTTTTTTTTTAAATTTCCATTTTCAGAAAAATTTACTTATATTATGGTAAGAAATTGCTGACTCACCCACCCTCTCCTTTCTCACATAAAGAGAAGAACACTTTTGTTTTATTTGTATTAATAACAAGCTTTTTCATTTTTAGGGTTGCACCTTTGAAGGGGTAGGGTCTTTTAGTCGCCATATCTGAAAACGATATAATGAATTAGTCACCAAATCTTGAAATCCTTTCTTTTGAGGACCCTGATCAGGACAATGAAGCAAAATTATGAAATTATTGTATTGTCATTAGTTCTTGACAAGTGTGCAAAATTTCAAATTAATCTGACCTTTTGAAGTGGGTAAAAATCAAGTCCAAAGATTCCATTACATACAAGTGAAACTTATAAAAACGTGTTAAAAAAAGCATAACATGTACATGTTTCAAACCTTTATAAACAATTTTAAATTAAGCAATACTTCTGTGGTATACAACATTTTTAACTGTTTTTGGTGTTTTCTTAAATTTGAAAGGTTTTGATACATTCCATGTGAAATCAAATGCTTTATATATGCTATCAAATAAACCTTTGTACTATTAAAATGCAATTTATTTACCATATTCTCAAATTTTCCATTACATACTTAAATTTTTTTTAAAGTGTGAATTATATTATTCTAAAAATTTAGTTTACTTGGAGCATTGTTTAACTATGTATTAACACGAATGTATCTCCACACATTTCTTTTGCACAAACAATATACTTCAAACTTAAATCAAATTTGGACTTTTAAGAATATTAATAGAAATGATTTTCTTAACTGATTAATAAATATCTTACAAGGATTAAATTTTTTTATGGAAATTTAAGGACACAAAAAAATGATGGAAACTTGTTTGTTATAAAAATAAAATAAATTTACTGAAAATAGCCAGTAAAAATAAAAATTATTAATTAATTTTCCTATAAACTCCTGCATAATATGCACAAAACTCTATTCATTTAGAATTTTTTTCACTTTACTAAAAAAAGCCATATATTTTTTTTTACAATATGCAAAAGAATTTTTCAAATACTTTTTAGAAACTATAGGTTTTGAAAAACAATAAAAATAAGATATCAAGAATTGCATATGCAGAAGTTAATAAAATAATTTGATACAATAATAAATATAATTAAAGGTTTGTCTTGTTTAAGTTCCACATTCTTTATCAGTATTCTCTCCTTTCCTTTTGCTTGATAAGTCATTATCAATACTAAGTTTCTTTTCTTTTAACTTAGCATCCATTTCTTTTGACATACGTGCTGTGTGTTTTTGTTTCCAAATATTTTTTGCTTTTCATAATTCCATATGTAACCTTTTATCATTTTCTCTGTGACTTTAATCAGATAGTGAATCGTTATTTTTCAATGAATCAAGTTGCTTTTTTACTAAATCAATATGAATTCCTAAAGCATCAGCTGTTTCTTTTGACATAAGCTGTTCCTGTTGAGCTGTTTCTTTTTCAGTTATCGTTTCTGAAGAATTTCTGTATTTTTTATTGTTTTTCTTCTTTTTTCTGTCAGATGTATAAACTTCTTCCCCTGATAGAATCATTCGCTTCCTTTTATTTATTTCTCTCTTTTCTGTGCTTTCATCATATTCTAAATTAACAGCAGCTTCTCTAAATGCAACTTCCACTTGCAAAGCAATTTCCAGCACTTTTTTATCTGAAATAATTTCTTTAATTAATCTTTGAATATTAATACAATCAAACAAAAAAATTAAAGAGCATAGATATTAAACAAATTATTATCAACAGCAATACATACAAAATAAGTTTTAAAAAATAAAATGAATGAAGTTAATTGTATAATAGAGCAAAACAAAATTAGGATAATAAAATTTCTTCCTTAGATGATCATGCTATAGATTTTTACTATCTGACCAAGGCAAGTTTCTGCAAAATTTTAGATTATACATAAAGGGAAATCATTACAAAGTAAGGGAAAGACAGTTTGTGCAGAACACTCATGCTTTCTCCTTCCCTTATATAGTCATCTTTTTATACCAGCAGCAACTGACATCCAACTCCTTTAAACTACAAAGAGGGTGAGCAGTCACATTTTCAGAATTTTTATAAATATTTTGTTGCAACTTGAAGCCCAGTGGCCAAGTGATAGCGAATCGCACTTCCACGCCACAGGGGGCAGGGTCGACTCATCCCTTCAGTGGGTCGATAAATGAGTACCAAGCTTGCTTGGTATGTTGTATGTAAAAATGTTTAATATTTTAACCTTCTGAAATTATGTAACTTTTTCATTTTATGATATATATTTAATCACAGTGCAATAATTAATATCATACAATAAGAAACTAAACATTTGGCTATTGATACATTTTGATAAACAGTAATAATTACAAAGCTGTTCTTCTTTACTTAATTGCTTTTTTGCATTTGAAATAAAAATTTTGAAAATCTAAATCAATTTTATGCAAACTTACTGTAACACAAGTATAAAATGTGAAGATGTTACACACATAGTTGTTATACTACGTAACCTCAGATGGCAGCATAAATCTACTGTAGATAAAAACCTTGTAGGTTAAGAGATATTCTTCCACCACCAAGTGCAATCGGTCGACTTTCAACTTTGTTGTGATTGTGATCCAGTAAAAGGTAAACTTGGTGTTTTTTGATCATATCATATTTTGAATGCTGTAGGATAGTAAAATATTTTGAATAATTTTTTTTATTTTGATATGTGTGGCCCACCTCAGTTTAGTAAATTTTTACGAGGCCCACCAACCGATTTGGGTTGGGCACCCCTGATTTAGAAATTAATTTTAATTCATAGAAGGAAGTAAATTAAAAAAAATTTCTGGAGGAAATTAGTTTACAAAAAAATGTTAACTTGTCAGTGATAATGGAGATTTTAACTATAACAAAGGATTTGGAGGCCAATGCTTTAAATGAGGGAATAAAGATATGTTTGAAATTTTAAGAATAGTTCGACGGTTTATTTTGATGAATTTCTTTTTACAAAACACAGGCTTAATGTGGCATAAAATTAACACAAGAGACAGGGCACTACTCTGTTCCACATAATTTATAGGTCCACCATGAATGCTCTTAAGTTCCTAATATAAAATAAATTTTATATAAGTGATTATATAAATTTATATAAGTGAATTTTATATAAGTATATTGTTATTCAACTTGTAATAATTTTTTACAACATTTTGCATTGTTCTTTGTAGTTGTTCATAAAACTTCTAGTTAAATTTGGGTTGTAAAATTATTTCAATCCAGCCCTTTGTCATGATTTCAGGAGAAAAGAAATTGTCTGCCATATAGAAAAGGCAATAGCGGAGACTAGAATTAAAATTACATAAGCTTAAAAACAATAAGAAATTTATTACAATTTAAAGTTACAATGTAGGGGGTGTAACAGAGCAGGAGCAATTTTATTGGAAATGTACTTGTTAATCTGAAAGAAGCTAAATATCAGAGGAAGGACAAGATGATAAAATCTTATATATGTTTTCCTACAAAAAGGAGATATTTACAGAATGAGTTATTTAATTCATTTTTATAAAATGAAGCTATGAAAAAATTTTACCTGATATTTTATGTTCTGTGAGTTGATAATTTATTTCTTTTTCTATATTTAAAAGTCGTTTCACTTCTTTAGGTGTCATTAAAGTCAAGGCAAGGCCTCCTCTTCCAGCTCTAGCAGTTCTACCAACTCTATGAATGTAGTCAGTTGGAAATGGAGGAACGCCGTAATTAACAATTAAATCTACCATTGGAATATCTAAGCCTGTTAAAGATAAAACAAATGAACTTTTGAAAATCTATTAATTAAAAAGAAGTATCTAGTTTCTTAAGAATATTAGAAGTTCTATAGATTTTTATAAGGAATAAATAGTAATAAGTTGTGTATATAACAGAATACAAGTTACTTAAATACATTGAATTTAAAACTAAGCAGAATAAAAAGAAAACAGTAGGCAATGTTCTAATTTACTATTTTTCATTATTTACATTATTTTTAGAACCTAGCTGTAATAAGTGTAATGTATCTCCTTTTCTTAGACCCTTTTTAAATATTTAGCATTTATTATATAAATTATACATATATCAATCAAATTTTCATAAAACAATTCTTTTGAACTGTAAAATCTGTTTAGCTGCTTTGCAATTATTTTTGATGCAATAAATACTACAATTAAAGCCAACCAATTTAATTAAAAGGTAACAGAAACATTTAATAAGAACATTGCAAACAAAAATTCAAAACATTTACACAAGTTAAACTTTATCAAATTCACATAAACAATTATAAACAACCAAAATATAATAAATTTCTTAAAATTCTCTCACATATTTATTAAATTTGGATAAAAAATTGATTCTGGGTGTTCTAAACGCATAATAAAAAAAATTTCAAGTCTCTATTAAAATAGGTTACTAATATAAATAAACATCAAATTTGTGAAATTCAAACCACTCATCCATTTTCTTTAGTTTGGTGTTAGTTTTGCAAAACATAATCTTGAGAACAAAATATTTCATAATTTTCCATGTGTAAACGAAAATATAATTAATATCAAAGAAAAATTAGATACAAAGAAAAATTGGAAGTAAAATTTAAATATAAATTTGATTTGAAATCTACAGAACACTTAAAACTACTGAAGATTATTTAAGTATGTTAATCAAATTTGAGTTTATACATTTAATATATGAGAGTTACTTATTTAATAATGTGTGAATTAACAGACTGTATGCATGCCCATTTGTTACAAATTATATTTAAAGGCATATTCTTACATGCATTTCAAATGATACCAATATCTATCATTTTCCATGTATAAATAACTTTAACACAAACCTTTTCATTGAAAATTTTGCAGGTAACAAAATTATATGCTTTTAGACTGTAACCTTATTTCATTCAACAATAACCCAGTGCTAAAGATCCATTTTAAATTAATGTATGTATTAATTCCTTCAAATAATCCTGCTAATAATTTCCTTTAAATAAATCTACTTGTACTTAAACGATATTAACAGTATTTTAAAATAATATGGGCATATATTTATACACCTAATTTCAATTTTTACTCAATCACTGTGTTGAAGGCATTACTAGTGTGTATATATATATATATGTATATAAATATAATGTACCATGTTGTTTAAAATAACTAGATATAATAAGTGCACAAACATATCTAAGTTTATCAAGTCAGTTAAAATAAAAACATAAAACTTACCTCGGCTTGCAATATCTGTTGCTACTAAAATTCTTACATGATTAGATTTAAATCTTGTTATACTTGCTGTTCTCTCTTGTTGTTTTAAACGTGAATTTAATGCAACATTTTTAAAACCCAATTTCTTTAAAGCTTCTGACACTATTTGGCATGCACTATAAGGATAGAATTATAATCAGAAATAAAAATTACCAAAAGTTATAGAACAATACTGAGAACAAAATCTAGTCAAATAAGCATTCATTTAACAAGTAACAATACAGGTTATAGTCATGGCAATAAAATTAAGTAGCATAAAATTAGGGAAAACAATACTAGGGAAGTTATAAGGCATAGGCATACTAATAAGAGTTATTGCATTCCATTACCTAGACCTTGAATTTAGCACAAATCAATTTTTTATTGGGAAATTATTAGTAAAAAAATATTGTGCTATATTCAGGCTAATAAGGTAATTATTATTTAACTTTGTTCAAATAATTATAAATGACCAAATATAATACCTAAACTTATAAATATAACATTTGTATTACAAGATTAACTTGATAAATGCTGTTGATTTTTTATATTTTTATATAAAATTGTTCAGTCCCTTTATTGAAGGACTTGTTAAAAATTTATCTGATTTCTAATATATATAGCCAAGTATTAACAAGATAATCACAATGATTTATGTATCAAAAATTAAATTTTTTTCCAAAGTTATCTGAAGCAAGAATTTATAACCTACATTTCTATTTTTAATGTTTGTTAATTTCATATTTTTTCCATAACATTAAGTAGTGTACTAAAAGAAAAATATAGTAATTTTTTCTTTTAAATTGATCTTTTTTATAAACAATGTTCAAAATTCTCCTGTTAAAGTTTGCTTGTTAAATATTTTGAACATGCATGATTTACAATGCATGCAATTTTCAGAAATTTTCTTCTTTTTTTAATTAAGATTTTATTGCTAAACAAAGATTGTATGCGTGTTTTTCGTTTAATTTCTCCTTACATTAACTAATACATTTTTATTTGATGCTACTATATTATTTAACTGTATCATTGTAAAGTACTTTTTCAATTAGATATTCAATCATAAACATTTATATGAATCAAATTTAGTTAAGATGAAAATATTCCCTTAAAGGATACAACTTTAAAAAAAAAAAAATTTGTCAATACTTTTACCTAATTTGTTCATTGCTCATTTTTAAACATAATTCAATGTGAATTTTTAGACTTATTTTGTATTTGACTTTTACAAACTAATCTTTAGAGTAAGAAATTACACAAGATAAAATCAAATTAAAAAAATTATTTGAACCAAAAAAATTTTACTAAAATACAACAACAAAATAAAACACTAAAATAACATATATACCCCACCCCCAAAATAAAACACAGATATTCTTCAAGATAATATACCAGTTTCTGAAGGACTTTTGAAATGAATTCATCCATCAATTCCACATCCTTTTTTTTTAGGAAAAAAAAAATTCCAGTGAATTATAATAAGATAACTTTGAAAAACCTTTTTTTAATCAAAATAATAAACAACTTAAGCCAATGTTCATTAGGTGCTATGGAAAAAATACATAAAATTAGTATAAACTCTTCCAATTTTATAAATGCTTTATTTATTCTGTAGTACAATGTTAAACACATTTTTAAAAAAGAAGAAACAGATGTTTTAAGCTGATTTAGGCTATGTTGAACATTTTCAAACTCATAAATTAAAAATCCAATTTAGAGTTACAAAAAAAAAATGCAAGCCTGGAACTTAAAATAACAAAGAAAAAGTTGATAAGCAAAAGAAGGAGACGGGGTCATGTAAATTTATTACATGATAGTAAAAGCAATGCAAAAATCCTCTGATATATCTGTAGAAGTTGTCTAACTTAGATTTGTTTTCTTATCAAATTTTTTTCTGGTTGTAAAGTTTACAAAAATATTAAATTTATCATATTAAAAATAATTCAGTAAAATGTCAATATAGAACATGAAGTATTTCTCTCTCACACACATACACTAGACATTTTTATAACACCTTTAAAAAATACTTTAATAAATATTTAATATCTAAAAAGAAAATTTTCATAGTTTTACATGGAAAAAAATAAAAAACAATAATGAAAATTATATTTATGAACTTACTCGCAATTTTTTGTAAATATAATCATTGAACTGTCTGGGTTTTTAGCTTGATAATTATTTATTAATTGCACCAAATTCCCACTTCTTACAACAGGATTTCGTACAAGAATATACTGCTGTTTAAGCTCCATAACAGTGGGCACTTCAGCTTCAGCTTTCCAAACAAATGGTGGATTTTCAGCACTTTTAATACATGTTTCTAGCATTTCAGTCATAGTAGCACTGAAGAACAAACATTGTCTTTTTGGGGGTAAAGCTTTTAGTATAACTTCCAGCTAAGAGACAAAAAACATAGCGTATAGAAATTTAAACATAAATAAAAGAAACTACAAAAATTGATTTCCTTCTATCAAACATAGAATTAAATTTCCAAGACTGGCCTAGTTCCTGATGATTTATTCAAGCAAGATGCTTTATAAAACAATAACAGTTCATTTGTACAGCTAATATCAAAATACAGGATGTTTAGATGCTCTTTTATAGACAAATTTTCATTAATCTCAAGAACAAACAAATGATATCTATTGCCAATATTCAAAATAAAATATGTACAAGTACAGAACCAAAGAGCCATCAATTGTCCTATAAAATTAATAATGGAAACAGGTATACACTACATGTGTTGTGTGCTTTCTTCTGATATTGTTTCAAAACATCATGAGCTTCAGAAGTGAATGAATTATGAATATTTACAAATGTTTGTGGACCCATGATATTATTTACTTCAGCTATTTGTAGCACTTAATAGCCTCTCCTGTCATTTATATATATATATATATATATATATATATATATATATATATATATATATATATATATATATATATATATATATATATATATATGTGTGTGTGTGTGTGTGTGTGTGTTATTTTTGCTATATCCTAATCATAAATAATATTTTCATCATATTATTATGCAAATGATTTTTACAGCTTTTGTACCTATTTATAAATTTTACTCCATGTTTTATAAGTTTTACTTGGTATGTTTACTAGCATATAATTTTTTTAGTTCTATTATTGAATTCAAGTTTGAATTATTAAACGATTCAAGTTTGGTTATGAACACCAATATAGTGCTATTGATCAATTCATTCCCAGGATTTAATTTTTTTAGTTATCTGTGCATGTTTTTTTTATGTAATTCAACATTTTATTTTAAATGTATCATTTAGTTTATCAAAAGCTGAACTTGCACATACACGCACACACAAGTGGAGTAATAGAATTAAGTTTCCATTTGAATTTTAAAAAGTTGGCGTTCTACTTAAACATTTCTTCTACAATTTATTTGTATCAGCTTTGAGAGAAAAATTCAAACACATAGTAACATAACAAGGACAACATCTGAGATGGATTGGCTCAGTGTTTTAGAGGTAGCATGCAGGCCTCGTAAACCTAAGGTTGTGGGTTTGAGTCTATAGATTTTTTGGATGCGAAAATCGTAGGCATGCATGTCATATGATTATGTTGCATGTAAAAGATCCCTTGAGTATCAATTTGGCTCTGGTACTCACAGCAATATTTAGTATCTGATGAGAGCTTGAAATAAAATCAATCCAAGCATCAAAATCTGATAGTGAGAGCTGTCATTAGGTGGTGCCATCAATGAAATGGCTCTCCCTTTTGGGTGACTTGCCATGTCTGCAAAGGCTAAATTACAAAAATACAGTCCCTAAAAAACATCTGTGAGATGGTATTCCCCTCACCAAACCTCCACAAAATGTCAATGTGAAGATGAACCTCAACAGATTTATTATGCAATTAAGCTTTCTACACAGCAGGTCTCTAGCAGCACCAGGACTTGAAAGAAACAATGCTAGCTACAAATTTACAATCATAACCCTTTTACTAATGTGGTTTGCTCATCCCTCATTAATTGCACATGAACACTTTAACTAACCACATGCAATAAATGAAGCAAATATTATTTCTTCAAACAGATGTCAATTTCCAGATGATAACACATCAATTCATACAAATAGATTTTGACATGGTTTGAAAAACACAAGCAAAATTAGACATCTGCCTAAGCCTTACCCAGCTCCAAACCTCAATTTTATTGAAAATCTCTGGTTAATTTTAGATAACAGAATTTTCAGCTGATATCCTCTGTCAGTCTCTGACTTTTCCCAATATCTCCAAGAAAAATTGCTTAACATTCCTATAAACATTCCAATATTAAAACAAAATTTTAATCCAAAGAAAATACTTCACTTAAATTAAAAGATTCTATTATAAAAATATTATACATTGCTACGAGAGATTGAGATTCTCTTTTTTTCAAATAGCCAAAAAGTTTCTTTTTCATAGAAAAGAGAGTTAACAGATGGGAAGATTGATTTAAAAAAACAAGAAAAAATTAATACAGGTTCATACAAACTGAAGTCCAAAAAAATATAGCTAGAAGGCAATCAGTTCTCATTTTCAACTGGTTATTAGATAATCAAATAAATTCTTTGGAATTCATATATCAAATTAAGAGCTTTAAGACACATTAATACAAAACTATGCATTCCATATATATAGGCACACACATAAATATATATATAAAGGAGAAAAGCGACTAATACTGATATTCACTGACTAATCACGATACCTCCGGAGCTATTAAACCTACAGACATGGAATTCAGTAGACAGGTTCCTTTCATGGAGTAGACACATCTGCTAAGAACGGATTTTGCAAAGATCGAACCCCAAGGGGCGTTATGGGGGTTTAGGGGGTGTTATAGATAATTAGTTCCATTAGTAAGCTATTAGATGTACAGTCTTGAAATGAGGTATGCAGATTCCTTTCATAGAGTAGAGATCTCCAACAAAATGGGTTTTGTCAAAATAAAATCCCAAGTGGCGCTGCAGGGGTGTTATACATAATTATTTCCATTTTTAAAGTATTAGACTCACAATCTTGAAATTTGGTATGCAGATACCTTTCATGGCATAGAAATCCACTACAAAATAGGTTTTTGAGAAAATCTACTCCCAAGTGATATTGCGGGGGCCTAAGGGGCATTTTACATAATTATTTCCATTTTTAAGCTATTAGATGTACAGTATTGAAATTTGGGAAGTGGATTCCTTTTAAAGAGTAGAGAAAATGAGTTTAATGAAAATCAAATCACAAGTGGCATTATAGATAATTATTTTCATTTTTAAACTATTAGACGTATAGTCTCTAAATTTGGTATGCAGATTCATTTCCTGGAGTAGAGGTCCGCTACAAATTACATTTTACAAAAATAAACTTCCAAGTGGTGTTGCAGGGCTTAAGGGGTGTTATAGATAATTATTTCTGTTTTTAAATTATTTGACGTACAGTCTTGAAATTTGGTAAGCGGATTCCTTTCCTGGAGTAGAATTCCGCTACAAAATGGGTTTTGTGAAAATTGACTCCAAGTGACGATGAAGAAAATTAAGCGGTGTTGTAGGTAATTATCTCCTTTCTTAAACTATTAGACGCGAAATCTTGGAATTGAGTAAGCAGATTCCATTCATGGAGTAGAGATCTGCTATAAGATGGGTTTTGTGAAAATCGCTCCTTAAGTGATGTTGTGGGGGCTTAAAGGTGGTATAAATAAGGGAGACCCGTGTACTTAGGGCCCCTTTTTTTCAATGCACAAAAACAGAGCCACTGGCCTCTTTAAAAATGTGAAACTTATATGCATTCATCATTATACTAACTACCATCCAATAGGAGTTAATATAAGTACTTAAAATAATAAATTCTGTGAAATAAAAGGTTTTTTAAAAAATTCACAAATGGCCCTAGGAACAATGATGTCATTGTACCTAGGGTCTGCAGCTGCTGTACCTAGGGATTTAGGTTTCGTTGTGTAATCAACAGAAAGCAAACATACACACATGAATTTAATAAAAGAATCAATATCAGCTGATGTACTGATTTATCATGCAACTATTTAATTTGCAATGAGCCAAATTATTAATGAATTACACGTATTTTCATTCAACATTATAATTTAAAAAACTGGTTACAAAAGTGAGCTGCATACATTGTCGCTCTGAAGCATCAACAGATTGTGGTTTGGGCAATTTGAACACAATATTTCTGTTGTCAATTTCATAAGTTTCTTCTTTATCATAAAGAAACTTTTTGAACGTGCAATATTTTTCAGAAATTTAACAGTATAGTGTTCTTTAACATATATTATTTCTGCCACATGAAAATGTTCAGTTTTTTTTTTTTTTTTTTTTTTTTGCCTTGTATTTATGTTAAACAAAAGTCCCTCCTTTTCAATAGTATTCCTTACATCAGCTACTGTAGAATTTGCCTCATCATTGTAAATAGAGTGTTCAACAACTGATAATTCTTTGAATGAAGTTGCCTTATTTTCAAACTCAAGTTTTTTCACAAGTTTTCTTTTTCTTTTTTTGGCAATTTTAATAGCATGATGCTTCTTGATTTTTTCCTTTTCTGGAGTGTCTGTCAAGATTCTACCTCTCCCTAGTTTTCGGCCACTTCTGTTGAATTTACTTCAAGAATTATGCTTATTAGAAATTATTTAGAATTATGCTACTGTTTTTATAATTATAAAGATTTTTTTTATATCAAATGAATTCTTATGTTTGAGTAAACAAAATAATAATCCTGAATAATAACAATAATGGTAGCAAACATATTTTTTATAAATCAAGCATACTGAAAGTTTCGGAAAATATACACTCCTCTCATTTAAATAACATCCAATTTTAATAAAAACTTGAAAAAATCAAATTAGCTCAGACAATTAAAAGGCCACTTTCCTCCTTATATTATAATAATTTTTTTAATAAAATAGTAACAGAGAATATTAATTGAATTTGTACTTAGGGTACAAGACTAGGTAATTTCATACAAAATGTCTTCTGCAGAAAAACCCACATGGAGAGGGGATTTATTTAAAATCTAATTTAGTACTTAATGGTACAAACAAAATTATGTACTAGAATTCAAAGAAAAACATTTGACTTATCTTTGTACAACAATAAAAAGAGATGAACTGCAAAATTTTACTTCAGACCACGTAAAACTGTTTTTCATTTATAACTTGCCACAGCTTTCTTTTGCAAAATTTCAAAATGAATGCCAAAGTAGGAATTGGTGTTGTTACTCACCCAACTGAGTTACAAAACTTAGAACTAAATATTATTCAAATAAAATGGGGTGGCCCTAGGTACACAGGTCTCCCCTAATTATTTCCACTTTTAATCCATTAGACATATGATCTTGAATTTTGGTAAACAGATTCCTTTCATGGGCTAGAAATCCACTACAAAATAGATTTCGTGAAATTTAACACCCAAGTGGTGTTGCTGGGATTAAAGGGTGTTATACATAATTTTTCCATTTTTAAATTATTAGACGTACAGTCTTAAAATTTGGTAAGCAGATGCCTTTCATAGAGGAGACATCAGCTACAAAATGGGTTTTATGAAATTTGACCCAAACTGGCCTTGCAGAGAATTTAGGGGTATTATAGGTAATTATTTCCACTTTTAATGTCTCATTCTTCTTGAAGATATTGTCGTATCTATGTCGGGTAAAACACTCTTACAGTTCGGATTTTTATCCCCATCACGAGAGGCATGATTTGCAAACAGTAACCATCAGTATGTGAATGAACTAGCTTACAACACCGTTCATCTGAGCAAAATCGTGGCTGAAAATGTTCCCAAATTAAATCAAGAACAGAAAGAAATATATGACAAAATATTAAATAGTATTACTTCCAACCCAGGTCAGTTGTATTTCCTTGATTCACCTGGTGGAACTGGAAAAACATCTTAATTAATTTGTTATTTGCCAAAATCAGGTGTGAAAGAAGTATAGCTATTGCTGTTGCTTCTTCAGGAATAGCTGCTACTTCAATTGATGGAGGTAAAAAACAGCTCACTCTACATTTAAATTACCACTCAACTTACATCATTCTGAATCTGTTAACTGTAATATTTCTAAGCAAAGTGATATGGCACATGTTCTCAGAGAAGCAAAACTTATTATATGAGATGAGTGTACTGTGGAACACAAGAAAGGTATTGAAGCTCTAAACAGGACACTCCAGGACATAAGAGGCTGCAACCCAATCATGGGAGGACTAACTGTTTTATTGTCCGGTGACTTTAGACAGACCATACCTGTTGTTTTACAAGGAACATAAGCAGATATCGTCAAGGCCTGTCTTAAGACATCCTTTTTATGGCCTCATATCAACATGGTACCTTTGAGAATTAATATGTGCATTCATCTGCAACATGATTTGAGAGCAGAAATGTTTTCAAACCTACTCATTGATATAGGAGATGGAAAGATTAAGGAAGTAGAAAGAAGAATAAATATTACGGAAAGCCTTGGTAATATTGTTGGAGAATTGATAACCTTGACTGAGAGAATATATCAAAATATCCATCAGGTTGGTGAAGATTGCTCATCATGGTTGAAGGAAAGAGCTATTCTCACTCCAAAAAAATGACTCAGCTAATAACATCAACAACTTTCTATTAAACAAACTGACCACTAAACATGCAAAGTATGAATCTGTAGATTCAGTAACGGAAGCAGAAGATGCTGTCCATTTTCCAGTGGAATTTTTGAATATTCTTAATCCACCTAGAATACCCCACCTCATGTTCTCAACCTCAAAATTGGAGCATCAATAATGCTACTGCATAATTTGAATCCCCCCAAATTGTGCAATGGCACCAAGCTTCAGGTGAAAAATCTGCACAAAAACTCCATCAAGGCTATGATCCTAACAGGAAAATACAAAGGAGAGATCTATTTATCCCAAGAATTCCTCTGATGCCATCAGACTACCATTTTGAATTCAAATGTATCCACTATCCTGTTATAGTTTGCTATGCCATGACTACCAATAAAGCACAGGGACAAACTTTGAAAATGGCCGGTATAGATCTAAGAAATGATTGTTTTTTTCATGGTCAGTTTTATGTGGCATATTCAAGAGTCAGTTCCCCTGACAATTTGATCATCATTCAAGCAGAAAAACAAAAAAACATTGTTTATAATGAAGTATTAAATATTTAATTGTGTTTAAGTCTGATTGTGAGAATGTTTTTAACTTTACATATTCAATAAACAAATTGATTTAATCCTAAAATATATTCCAAACTGATAAATTTGTTCTATTTAAATTTTTATTTTAATGGTTAAATTAGTTCTTAAATAAGATAACATATTAATTATCTACTTAACATTTATCGAATATTTTGTTACAGTATTATAAAAATTCTATTAATGAATTAAAACTTTTAGTTGATTAATAACTGGCTTTTACTCACTTAGAAGTAAATGTTCATAAAGTCTTGGTGTGAAAAATTTAATAATTTTATTTTTCAAACACAAAAAAAGTTCTCCAAATTAAAAAAAAATTATTTTTTTTTGAAAATATTTCTTTTTTACTCTATTATCCATTTTTATTTTTGCTAAAATCGTCTCCCACAGTGGCGTAAATGATAATTTTCATTAATTTTATTTAGATACTATTTATATATTGACTAACAAATAACCTAGGGAAATACCATTTAATTCAGTTTTATTTAAATGATTTCGCTCTATTCTATTTACTAAATTGTTCTTTCCTTGATGTTTACTTTGCAATTCATTTAAAATTAACTCATCAAAGTTTCTTTATCCTTCCATATCTACAGTTTTATTTTTCAATTTACCCGTGCAAAGAATGGGTATACCAGCTATATATATATTAAAAAAGAAAATTTTATTTTTGTTTTGTTGTAAAATTATACATATTTTAAAACTACAAATAATTTTTTCTCCAAAAGAAATACAATAGTTTTATTCTAACTTAATTTGATGAAACCGTCTGATATAATTTGTATTATTAGTTTTGCACATAATTGCTTCACATTTTACATTTAAAATTATAATTCAACCCAATTTCATGTTTATCATGTATTGATTATAAAATAAACTTGGTGTGTCACAAAAAAGAATTATCACTTTTTAAAAGACAATAGAACCACTTCTGATGATCTTATACATATTCTCTGTTTATCATGGTTTTGCATACAATACTGACTAAATGTTGTACATATATGCCTTTTTTAAAAAAAAATTTTTTGCATTACAAACTAGGCATAAACAAGCTAATGATCTATTCTGATATTTTACACAGCAAACACAATTTTAATAATCACATGAGTCCAAGTTCTAAAAAATAATCATATGACACATAAAAATGTCCTTTTGTTTCATTAAAATTTGAATTGATTCATTAATCAATAAATTATAAAATGATTTACAAATTTAAGACTAACTTGTTCTGTAAAAGATCCACTTAAAATTCTATCTGCTTCATCTACAACAAGAAACTGAATTTTTCTGAAGAAAGTATCATAGCTACTCTCCATCATATCTGCCAGACGACCAGGCGTGGCTATAACAATGTGAGGTCGATCATTAATTTCGGCACCTTGAGTTACCTGGTTCATACCACCTATAATAAGGCATACCTATGTAAAAGAAAGGATAAATTATTTCATTATAAATCAAAAAATAAATATTTTAAAAAGTTTTTGGTATTAATGAAATTTTTAAAAAATATTATTACAAGCATATATAGTCAATGAAATAGTAAATTTGTAATTATAAAAAGAATTTTCATATTGAGGCATTCCATGCTCACAAGCTTCAAATTATATTACAATAAATATTTCTGGCTTTATTTTTAAAATATAGGAATCAGTTTAAGATCTTGTGACAAGTTACAATTCCAAGCACAAAAAATTGATTAAAATCTTCTCTGGTTGTCAAGGCTCTTTGACGACATTGTCCAGGCTTTCTCCCTACGGATCTGGTATCCTTAAACTGTTTTCATAAATTGAACATGACGCTGGGTGTTAAATTGATTTCTCTACAAATCTGGATTTGAGACTCACCTGCTTCTAGCCAACCCACAATTCTCCACTTCATTACATCATCTAAACACCACTGAGTTAGGTTTTAGTAAAACATAAGGAATATGAAACAACTATGAATGTATAATGTATAGTATAAAATGCATTGAGTTTGATATTGAGTCTAATAAATACATAAAATAACCATTTCAAAAATCGTATTTTATTACTTTTTTAAACATTGAACATTATGTTGTGAGGAGGTGTTGGGACCAGTAGATCCGAGAGATGTCATTTACATGAAGACCAGGCTCATGACACCCTTGACAGACCAGTCGTTGAGAAGACCGCCACATCATAAGAAATGCACGCGTGCAGCCAATTGCTTCATTGGCTACCATCCAGGAACAAGTAGCACCTTCACTAGGGGCCCCTGTGTCTTCTCGAACCATATGAAGGCACCTGGCTGAAGGACATTTGGGATTGCAGCACTCATTACGTGTGCTGCCCTTGACACCCACCCATCAATGCCTCCGTTTGGAGTGGTGCTGTGCACGAGGAAACTGGACTGCAGCAGAGCGGAACCAGGTCGTCTTTAGCGACGAATCCAGATTCAATCTCAGCAGTGATGACAATCGTGTTTGTGTGTGGAGACCCTGTGGTAACGCTTCAATCCTGCCTTTGCTTTACAGCGACACACCGCTCCCACAGCTGGTGTGATGGTATGGGGTGTCATTGCCTACAATACACAGTCATCCCTAGTATTGATCTGTGGAACCATGACAGCCCAGCGGTATGTCCATGACATCCTGCAACCACATGAGTTGCCACTCATGCAAAGGCTCCCCCAGGAGCTATTTTTCAACAAGACAATGCTCTGCCTCACACGGCAAGGGTGTCACAAGACTGTCTCTGCCAGTTATTACCCTCCTCGGCCTGCCTGATCCCCAGATTTGTCTCCAACCGAGCATATCTGGGATCATTTGGAATGGCGTGTTGGGCATCCCACAAGTTTGAACGAACTAGAGGCTTACAGCAAATATGGAACGAAATGTCTCAAGACATCATGCAGAACTTGTATGCCTCAATGCCCAATCGTATTGCATTGTGCATTCGCGCTAGAGGGGGTTCAACAGGGTACTAAATCCTCCGTTCTTTTGCCTTTTTCTCTGAAATAAATTATCCTTTTTCTTTTGATTTTCTAATCATTTACTAACATCAAAGTAGTCATTACGTATGTAAAATTTCGTTTCATTTTGACGACTCCTTCTTGGTGCGCTAATTTTTTTGTCCAGGAATGTTTTATGTAAAACAGTTTTTTGTGCTCAAAATATCCCAAAAGAGTAACCCTGTGATTTTGAAATGATACTCCCTTATACTAGTTGTCAAACACACATGAAATTTGATTTACAAGAACTTTAAACTATACATAACAAATGTTGGTATGGGCTTTATGCTACCATGATTTATATTCATAATTTTTTTTTTCTGAATGCTTACTGAAAATTCCTAAAAAATGTATAAATTCCAAAACAAATTATTTTTTTAAAAAAATAAATATTGGTTCAATACGAAAATGCATACCAACTTTTTTGTTACACATTCTAAAAATAATAATTATAAAAAATATCAAATCCTTTGGTACAATAGAAAAAAAAAGCCTAAGCATTTAAAATGAAGAAAAGCTAGTAATTTTTTTTCTTTCTGAGGTAAGTTTTTATTTGCCATTGGAGTTTGAATAAAAATAAACTAAAAAGTTATCATAACTATGATTTTTTTTTAACTTTAAGCTTTCAAACTTTGTGAGATTATAGAGCAATATACACAGAATTATTTAGGTTGGAAAATTTAATTTCATTTTTTTTCCCATTGAATCATACTGAGTCACCTTAAATAAAATTTTTTCAATTCAATGACTTTTTTAGTTTTTAGGGTGATTTATTTCAAATTCTGGACACTTTCTGTTTTTCAGGAACGAAATGGTGGGCTTTCCAATAAGATTACTCTACTAAACTAAAGTATCAAGTGAATGGCATAGAACCATCCAGAATTTCTACAAAAGTCTTTGGATCTTAGCTCTTTCTAGGATTTTTTTATGTTAAAATGTACCTTGAAATATCTTCAATGCGATATTTCAGTATAACATTTCCCATTATTTAATATCACTATAATTAATATTGATTTGAATTATATATTTTGTTGAAATATATACATTCCTTCAACCACTGTATGGCAATTTTTTGTACCTCCAGTCCTGCCAAGTGCTAATTATTTTAATATGTGCAATTGGTACCAACATATTATAACAACCTATTGGAGACATCATATAAAACAAAGCATGTGGTTGCCAATCAATTCAGCACATATGACACTTACGAAATCAGGGTTGACAATCTGGCCAGTTATTAATAGAATTGGCGATAATATTTAAGTGTAGGTACCATGCAATTAAATAATTGGTGTTAGTTTGATACCGGGGTAATAGCGCAAAGTTGTTTATGTTCGCCAAGATGGGCAATAACATTACAATATGGTTACCTTAATTATTTTATCGTCTGTCAATGTGATTGCCATGGGGATAATGTACATTAGAAATAACTTTTATTGGGTTTTCCCCACTGTAACCCTTTTAATTTCAGATGATTTTAATAAAAATTTCTAATTTCTGCAAAAATTTAACCATTTTCAGTGTAATTTTTCTAGTGTTTGCGTCTTCTGTTTAATTCTGTGATATTTTCTAATATGGATATTTCTAAAAAGAGTGAGTAATAGAATATTTTTTCCTTAGAAGAATAAGTGTTGTGCTTTTAAATTATCGCTATAAATAATTAATTTTACGTTTAAAAAATTGTTTTTTTCAAGCTCTTTGTTCGATGCAATGTGTTGATTGATCGATTGATTGAATATTAACGTCGCACTGTTCAGCTACACGAGGGCTTTTGGCGACGGACCACGTAATTTTGAACCATGGTCAAGTGACGTGGACAACACCTGAGCTGGCATCCCCTCTCCTAACTACCACACCACACCAATGGGAGGACGTTTCAGCTCTCGATAGATTTAACGTGCATCGCTGCCCTACACGGCGGGTCTTTAGTGGTACTGGGCTCGAACTCGTGACATGGTAAGCCACGATCCGATACCTATACCACTCAGCTACCGCGGCCACATGCATGTTTGTTGAAGGAACTTGCAATGCAAGTTTCATATTGCAAGCTTTCACTACTTTGCAATCAGTATTCTTAATTGATTTTACCATACATTATGTAATTATTTTATTCATAATGTAATACAAAAATGCAATTATTATTTTTTGAATAATCATCTAATATTAGTTATTTATAATTGTTTCTATTAACATTTATTTATAAATATCTAGATATATATTATAAATGTGAAAGTTTGTGAGGATGTTTGGGCGTCTTTCACGCAAAAACAACTGAATGGATTTTAATGAAACTTTACAGCAATATAGCTTATACATCAGAATAACACATAGGCTATAATTTATCAAAATATTGTGAGAAGTGTCCAAAATATAACGATATTTGTCAAGTAAGTAGGAAAAAATTCTGTCACCTGCAAGCAATTCTGGCGCACACTGCAAAAAAGCCCACAACAGTATTATCTATCTTTTACTTATGAAGAAAAATTTTTGTTTTGTCTACACAAGGTGTTGGCTTCTAATTTATTCCTGTGATCAGTGTAATCCCTATTTTTTTTTATTTCAGAATAAAATGAAGTTTTGAAGGGAGAATTTTTTTTAAATCTCTCTTTATTTAAATAGCCACTATCGATTTTTTTCATGTGTGAACCATAAGAAATTAATGCTTATATCAAAATAAATACTTTTATTGTTTCTGGTACTTAAAGTAAATAAACTTTGTCTTTCCCACTACATCATTTGGACATATTTGCATAGTTTGTTTGTGGTTAGTAGTTAATAATAACACTATAATTTTAATTGAATAGGCGGATATTGCATTTTTAAGTATAAAAATAATTATACCTACTGTACTGTATTTTTTGGAGTGAGTGAATATTAACGTCAAACTGTTCAGCTACACAAAGGCTTTTGGCAACGGACCACGTAATTTTGAATTATGGTCAAGTGACGTGGACGACACCTGTGAGCTGACACCCCTTCTCCTAACTACCACACCAACTTAGAAGGAATATTCTACCAATACTTAGCAGGAATATTCTTTGAAATCCACTCTTCCAAGATATATAGCAACACAGGTTCTATGATGAGTATTTTAGCGGGGAAGGCAAACAGTTTTGCAGCAGATATGCGTTTTCAGCGGATTGCAAAGATTATTATTTTTGTCCCGAAAAAATAGTTTGTCAAAATTTAAGTGTCTTATGTTTTTGTATGTTAGAAAATGATTTGACTATTTATTTTAAGTGAACGGTGTATATAATTAATTTTACAGTGGAATCTTTAATTAATTTATTATCTCTAACGGATTAAATTTCCCAAAGTGGAGTATTTTGTTTATGTATATCCCTTAATTTTCAATGTAGTGATCCAAAAAAAATATTGCATGAAAAAAAATGCAGTAAATCATAATGCGGTAGATAAAGCATTAACGTGCATCGCGCCCCTACACGGCGGGTCTTACAAAGCTCTAATAAAGCTTGAGCTATGAAAGTAGCTAGACATTTGCCAACTTGACTCTATCGTTATCATTTCGCTGTGTTTTTCATTGAATCTCTATTATAGCCATTATAATTTAAGAAACAGCGTCGCTTGCAAATATTACAATTTTAACATAAAATAAATGCAACAGAAAGTAATATTAATGTATTACACTTTCAGATATAAATTATTTACACTATTTCAAGCGTTTATTACTAAAAACTTTTAACAATGTTACTTTTGCTGAGCAGAGATTAGCTTAGGGAGGTATTTTCAAAAATCGACCCTCAAGAGTGTTAAGGGGAATTATAAATAAATAAAAAAAATCCTTTTATCAGCAATTAGATCTACATACTTAAAATTTAACAAAAGTGTTTTTTCTTTCTTTCTTTTTTTGTTTAACTGAGATATGCAAAAAGCTTTTTTTGTTTAATTTGCAATTCACATAAAATTAACTCATTAAAAACTTCTTTATCCTTCAGTCTGTGTTGTTTAATTTTTCAGTTCACCCGTGCGAAGAACGGGTATACCAGCTAGTTATTACATATTTTCTTATTTATTTATAATTAATATTGTTATTCATTTATAACTGTTACTGTTATTTATAACTATTATGTTATTTATAACTATTATGTTATTTATTTATAACTATTTTTGTTGTTTATTTATGGCTATTATGTTATTTATTTACAATTATGTAATACGAGTAATCTTATGCATTACTTTTTATTTTTTTACAATTCGACGATTATTCTTTTTTATAATTACTATTAAATTGTATTATATGATTATTATTACTAATAACTGTTATTAAATTGTGCTATATGAATATTATGAATAATTACGATAAAATATTATAAGATTATTATATGCTGCTTATAATACTATTATTACTACATGTTACATTTTTATTACATATTATTGATATTCATTATTATTGATTGATCTACCTTATTCTCAATCTCTTCCTATATCCTTTATTTGAAATGCATTTCAATATATTTCAAAACAATTCTTTAAAATTATTGTGTATCATTAAATTACCATTATTCTGCCATATTGGATTCCATTCCTGCTACAGCAAACGCTGTTAGGCGCGATCTTATCGTGCCAAGCAGCGCTTGGCGCAATTACCCCCGATATCAAATTAGTTCCAAATATTTTTTTCCTTTTTCTTGCACTTATATTACATATATTTGTTTCTATTCAAACTATTTTGTTTTCATTAATTTGATAAAGCTTAAAATTAAGTTTTCTGGCTTAACTTAAACCAGTTTTGTTAATTATTACTATTCAAGTAGTTTTATGAAGAACAGGTTTTATCTTTTTTCAAAATATTTTTAAGATTGGAAATCTTCAAAATATGCAGAAATTAAACCTATCTTTCAATTTCATTCAATTTTTATACTTCATAAAAGAATATGAAGATATTCCACCTTTGATATTCCCCTCTCCCACTTTCAGGCCAATGTTCCACATAACTTGCCCGGTTAACAACATCAATTTCACATGTGTTTTTCATGCTGTATTGACATCCAGGTGCTTCATTTCATATGTCACTAATACAGTTGGGATAATACATAAGTACCAAATCTTTAAATAATTTGACAATTTTCTTGAAGAAGTCTTTGTAATGAAGGAGCTCACATTGTTCATTGGGAAATTATGTATTTTCATCATTGCAGCAAAATGGCAAAAAAATCTAATTAACAATAGAAAGGAAATTGCAATGACATTGATGATATATAAAGCAGTGCATTTTACTAATAATATCAGCAATGTATAAGTTACAACTAGTACTTTAAAAGTAGTGCCACCTATTTACAGTGGATCACAGAAGTGTTCCTACACTTGCCACTTCTCATAAAATTTGTTTTCAACTAAAAAAAATTAATATATAGTAATAGTAATTTTTTCATAATATCAGCAACTCATTCTTAATAAAATAACAATCAATTTTTAAAACATATTATGATTATTTTTTTGAAAAATTAATAATAAAAAAAACAAATAAAAAATTATGCCACTAAAATCTTTTTACACTTAAGATTCCTTTTAGTATCCCCAACAACTTTTTAACGTTTTGGTACAGATTTCATCAGCTTTTGTAATTTCTGAATTGATGTTCCTCCATGATACTGTGATTGTTTTTACTTCACATTTTGTTTTTATGTCATGTTTTCTCTTTTTTACATCAAACTCTTACCAAGTATGTTCTACTAGGCTTAAATCAGGTAATTTAGGAGGTGTTTTCAGAATTTGGGAACAGTTATAGAGACACCAGCGGTGTACACTAAGAGCACTGCACTTAAACCATTATCTTGTTCAAAAACTAAATCATCTCCAATATCCAAATTTTGAGCAGATAATTTAAAATTTTTCTTTAAAACATTTAAATTGAGCTCATGATTCCCAAAACCATCAAAAATACCAAATTACCTAATCCTGAAGCCGATTTACACCCCCATGATTCACAGATCCAACTAAATTCTTGGGATCAATTTTCAGAAATTCAACATTGACATCAAATTGGTTGTGATGACAGAAAATTCAACAGTTTCGGTTCCAATGGACATATAACAGTTTGAAGATGAAAAAATGAGAACTTAAGCCCAAGAATTCAGTTGGAATAAGAACACCTCCACCTGCATGATTCAGCATGGAGGTGGAGGGATGTATGTCACCTTCTGTGTTAGGTAAGCTGGTACTTTTTGATGGTATTGCGAATCATAAGCTCAATTTAAAGGTTTTAAAGAACATTTTGAAATTATTCTCTTAAAATTTTGATATTGGAGATGACTTCATTTTTTAACAGGATAATGACACGAAGCGCACCGCTCTCAATGTACACCTCACTAAAAACACCTATTTTACAATGTATTTAATATAAGCTACTTTAATGCACAAATACTAAAGTATGATTATATAATTTATATTTTAAAAAAATTCAAGAATAATTGCTTTAAAATTATAATTCCAAGAAAATTATTAAAAAGCATGACACATAAAACATTAGGAATTTTTAAAAAGTGTTAAAAGTTGGAAGAAAAACAAGGGCTTACTTTCACATGCATAGGTTTTCCAATAATTTTAATTTGGTCACAAATTTGGACAGCCAATTCTCTGGTTGGAGTAAGAATCAATGCAAATATACCATATGGATCTGTGCTTAATACATGTAGTAAAGGCAAAGTAAAAGCAAGTGTTTTACCGGTTCCAGTTTTCGATACTGCAAGACAATTTTTTCCAGCCAGAATTGGAGGTATACAATGACGTTGAACAGGAGTGGGTTTTGTTATACCTGATAAAAATATTCAAATTCAGCTATCAAATATTCATCGTAAAACATTTTGTATTTTTAAATGGGACTGTACAGTATGTAATAAACAAACTATCGAAATATCAGTAAAAGAATTACCCATCTCGGTACATTGTTTAACAAGCCATTTTTTCAACTTTAATTCTTCAAATCCTTCGTCTGACATTATTCTAAACAAAATAGAATGATTGAAAAGCAACTACTTTTTTTTTAATTTGAATAACTATTACCTTCCCAAGTAACTAATGTCTTCCCAAGGTGATCAAAAGAAACAGTAAAATTTATTTGCCGATATTGCCAATACCTGCAGATTTGAAAACTTTGAAAGACGTAAATATTGTTCTACCCGTAGATTTGAAAACTTTGAAACACGTAAATATTTTTCTAACCATGTGCTTGCTTGCTTAATAGAGATGAGTTGAGAAGTATAGGAAGGGTAAAAGGTTCTGCAACTTAATTGATAACAGCGTAGTAGCTGAATAGTTATGATATCGAGTAAGTACTATCTTCAAAAAGTGCCAAGATTTTGCTGTACAGATTCAGTAACATTCAAACGTGGGAGTCGTTCATAAGAGCGTAATTCTTCTGCATATATCACTAACAATGAAGTAAATAAGTGTCAAGCGAGTATTCTGCTCAGTTTTTTTATTCTGCTACATCAGTGCTTATCAAAATGTTGTACGTGTATCCCCGGGAGTACGGGAAGAGTTTAGAGGGTACACATTGCACCTGAGTTTGGTGAGGATATGCACTGCACCATGCTTAGCTGCACCTAATTCTGAGTTCTAGTGAGTCAAGTCAATATAATCTTGTGAGCAGCGCCGATTTATCCATTGAGTGCTTGGGGTGACCACGCCCCGGAAGGGTGTAAAAGAGCCCAGATAAGATTAACTTAACCAGGTTTTCTGGTAATCAATTTCGATCCATCAGTGTGAAGGGGGCCCGTAGATCGTATGTGCCCAGGGTCCGAAATAAGCTTAAATCTGCACTGCTTGTGAGGCGTGAGATGGTCTGGTGTTACATGATGGAAATATATCACACTTCGTTACAGAGACAACTTACTCCACCATCCGGCACAGTGGTGAGTGACGCTGACTGCGGTGCTGTAGGGCATGGATTTGAATCCCGGAGAAGGATGGATGTATGTAAATGTATCATGCCTTTGTGGCATGGGGGTACTTTAAACAGCCGTCGAGCCGCAAGTCCTCTTGTGAGGTCGGTGGAAGAGAGGTGGGAAGCCCCTGAACTTCCCCCAAAGTGTTCTCTCTCAAAATTAGGGTGGAACCGAGCAAAATAGCACTGTCATCTGAATGGTGCTCAAAGCTAAGGCCAACGACAGGTATAAAAAATCTAGCCCTTATCGGCGATGAATTTCGTGGACCTTGATCTGATGTTACTGTCGATCAGGTGGCATAAGCAACAACTTATTCCTTTAATAGTTTGTCGCCTCTCCAGGCACACGTGTAATTTTAGCTTTTGTGCGATTGTTCTAATAGGAAAAAAATGCTTGTTACATACTTTAGTAAGTCCCACTAATTTTGATTATTTTTATAAAATATAATTTTTATTTCTGACATAGGTTTTGGATCGCTGGTTGAAATCTAGAACTACTATACAGAAAGAAAATGATTGTAGCAGCAATCAACTAACAGGAAATAATGAAATTAACGACGAATCAACTTCAATTCCGATAGAATCTGTTAAGAAAATAGCAAGGAAAATTCGGAAGTACGACAAAGAATATCTTAAATTTGGATTCCCATACGCTGTAGGTAAAAATTAGCCTATTCCACTTTGCGTCATTTGTTTCGAAATTCTAAAAAACAAAAACATGAAACCACCCAACTTTACCCTTTATTTACCGCATTATGATTTACTGTAATTTTTTTCATATAATATATTATTTTTAGTCACTACGTTGAAAATTGAGGGATATACATAAATGAAATACTCAACTTTGGGGAAATTAATCCGTTAGAGCTAATTAATTAAACTGGAGTACCATCAATACACAAGGGTCTAATACATTCTCATAACACAAAAAGACCGAATAGCTTTTTTAACGGAGTTTTAACTCTTAAAAATTCTAAATAACCAGAGAACACTAGTATTTTCAGCACAAAATATTTATTTTCGAAAATTATAAAATTTTAATTTTTTTTTTTTTACGCATAAAAGCAGGTCTTACACTTAAAATTAATTTGATAATATTCAAAGAAACAGTTTTTCTTTTCATTAATACACAAAAATTCATTACACATTGTGCCTTTTGAGTGAGGTTTCAATTGAATGTTTTTTTAAAACACAGCATCCTGGAGGAAGGAAATACTGTGTTTTCTGAACATGAACTACTACACCTTAAGTCTTGTTCAGTTTCTTGATCGTCATCTTAAGAATCTAACGAAAATTCCAACAGATTATTTCCTGGGACTTTTTCATCTAAAAAATCATCTGTTAGTACATCAATGATTTCAGATGGTAGATTTTGTAATAAATTTAAAGCCTCTTGAAGACTGAGCTTCTTTTTTCAAGACACTCAAAGGAAAGGAAAATAATAATAATAACAGAACCTTGAAAACCTTCTATTATTGTAAAATCTCAGTTACAAGTAAGGCAATTAAAATGTTGCTAATGTTTGATAAAATTATAGATATTTCCTTTAATTGTGTGGTTAAAAAAAGACTCAGATTCAAACTTTAAAATTTTTTTAAAACATTAAAATAAAAGAATGAAAAAGCAAAATAAATAAATTAGGGGGAAAAAATGCTAAAAAAGGCGCAACTCTATTGCTCTATAGTGATGACGCTACAACAAAACAAAAAACAATAAGCTCTACATGGACAAAAAAAAAAAAAAAAACTAAGTTCTTGGTCTAACACCCAATAAGTTATTCAACTGTAAAATTAATTATATACATTGTTCACTTAAAATAAATAGATTGTTTTCTAAGGTCTTAACTAACATACAAAAAAAAGGCACTTACCATTTGATATTAAATACTTTTTTGGAACAAAAATGACAATCTTCGCAATCTAATCAAAATGTCAGCTGAAAACGCAACTTCTGTTTTAAAACTATTCCCCTTCCCCGCCAAAATACTCCTCATAAAACCTGTGCTGCCATGTAACCTGGAAGAGTGGAATTAAAAGAGAGTTCCTGATAAATATCGTCAGAATATTCGTAAAAATGGTTATTCTATGTAATTTGAAAGTGAGTAAAGGTTTAAGTCAGTGGTTAATTGGCCAGAGTTCCATGTGCGACTCCAATGAAGTGGACGTCATTGATTTGGCACTCTGCCGTGCATTCAGCACTGGGTCTATGAGGAGCAGATATTGAGAGGTTAGACACAAAATGTGTGATTTTTATATTGTACTGTATATTTGTGTTTCTTGATATTCATCGATCTTTTCTGTTTCTTGTTTTGTTTGCAGTTGTCTTGTAATCCTCCATTGGAAGTCAAAAAAAAAAAAAAAAAATTTCAATCTTACAAAAGTTTTTTTTTTTTTTTTGCTCATGTTTTCGTGAATGTTCATGTGCATTTATGTAATTTCAGGGATTCGAAACAAACTTGGATGGTTTTCAGTAATACTTTTGAACAGTTTTATTTAATTACTAGCTGCATGGCTCAGCGTTGCACGGGCTTTCTCTTTCCCTCATGACGCCAGCAATTATATGTGGTGTGTTTGTACGCGCGCAATGTGAGTGATTTCTAAAATTATTTCATTAAATTTCCCTTTTTCGAAATTTGTTCCACATATTTTCGATTTAAGACAGGTTTCTCTTCCCTCTCTCTAGCCCGGCATAACACGGGTATTTTTATGTGTAAAATTATTATTCCCTCTTCCCTTCCCCCTCACAGATAAGATATAGCTTCAAATTTCGATGCATGACTTTTAAAAAACAATATTGCGTTAGTTAAAAAATTATTAATGTGAAGCAATAAAAAGAAAAGGATTCTAATGCTAAGAGTAAAAGAAAAAAACTTTCATCATTTTTTTAAAAAATAGTTTCTAAGAAACTAAAATAATAAAATAAATTTCAGATTTTCATGAATCAATCAATTGGTACGCATAGTTAGCATAAAAATGTCTCTGAAATGTATTTTTATTTAAAATAATAGACGATATACTTTTTAATTAAAAATAATTAATTTAGTAATGAAATAATAGAAATAGTCCTTTTAAAAAACATATATATATTAATTAAAATCCATTTTCTATAAGTAATAAATAAAAGAAAAATTTACATTTAGCTATTGAAACGATTGCGTTTTTTTTAATGCTTGAATAAACACACACACACATATATATATGTTATAAAAAAACAGTATGAGGGAAAGCCTGGATATATATTAACACGTACTGAAAATAACATTCAAAAAGGAAAGAAAAAAAAAACTATCTGATATAAAAACATTGATATATTATTTTAATTTCATAGTTTTCCTTCCACTGTCATTGTTACAAATTTTGTGTAATGAATGATTAAAATAGTGTAAATAATTTATATCAGGAGTGTAATACATTAATATTACTTTTTGTTGTATTTATTTTATGTTAAAATCTTGCCACCACCTCTCCCTTCGAAATCTAGTTTTATTATGAAATAAAAAAAATAGTGATTACACTGATCAACGGAATAAATTAAAAGCGAACGCGCACTGATGCATGGCGTAGAGAAAACAAAAGGGATTAAAAAGATAAATGTATGCTGTCACGAGCTTTTTTGTAGATGGCAGAATTTTTCCTACTTTCTTGACAATTATCGTTATATTTTGGAAATTTCACACAATATCTTTATAAATTATAGCCTATGTGTTATTCTGACGTATAAACTATATTTGCATAGTTTCATTAAAATCCATTCAGTTGATTTTCCGAGAAAGACTACCAAACATCCAAACATACTTTCACATTTATAATATATATCTTGATTAATTTGGGTATCTTACGCTAGCCCGCAGATAGTAAATTGGCGAATATTTTGCTTCATTTATAAGTAAGGATATTGTGCTTGGGCATACAATACAAAGATTTTCTGTTATTGGTTAATGAATATTATGGCATTTGGCGACAGTTTTGATTTGGCAGGGGAATAAAAACGAAAGAATTAATACATAATTAATTACATAAATACCTTAATTTTCAAGTAATCTAATTAATTTTATAGCGTTTCTAAAGAATTATTTCCACCTGAATCAACGATGTTACTCGAAAAAACTCATAATATCTATCCTAATAGTAGTAATTCTGTTCTACTCTGAAAAAGCTACCAGAGCTTTCCAATTTTTTGTCTTAATTTTTTTTTTTGTTGTTGTGTGCAAATTCTGCTAGAGATACTTTTTATTCCAAAATATTACACTTTTTAAATTATATCCCATACCTTTTTTTCTGGGTTTCGATACCAACAAATGTCCTTTGTATTAATCCACAACATTAAAGATATTGGAACTTCAAGTACCAAATAAAACTAAATAGTCATCGTTTTTAAGTGAAAAAAATCGTTTGGCAAAATTTAAAACGGAATGAGAAAGGAAATCAAAAGAACCAACACTTTTGGATTTATTATTTGAAAGCAGGTATCATTTCATGAAGAAAATTTGTCTACCAACTCTATCGAAAGGTAAACAGACATTATAGAATACATGCCATTTTAAATTGATATACATTATTTTTACAAATGCAACGTAAATATATTAAGTTGAAACATTATAGAAGATCCTATTAGTTATATTGATTTTTAAAGCATTTTATTACAATAAAAAATTTATCTACATTTCAGAAATTTTATGCAAATAATTAATAGAAGTATAAATAAGAAATACATATGTTGAACTATTTGTATCATTAAAATTTTTAACATGTAACTAATTCCAAATTACTAATATTCAAAATAGTAGAAACTTTTTTCCTCTTCGGTGATTTTTACTGTTTGGATGGTTTTATTATATATAAATAATTTAGATATGCTCTTTTGAAATTTAATAAAAATTTCGAACTCTCTCTAAAAATTTGATATTAAAAGATTTGAATCTCCAACAAAGTATACAGGAACTAAACATTCCAAAACGCTGAATTTTTTTAAAAAATTCGTTTTAGATTTAAAACACAATTTTAATAAACGTATTATTCAAGATTCGAAATACATTTATGTAAAATAAATCCCATTTTTTTAGGCATTTTTATATGAAATTTACTGTGACTCTTATCAATTTATAATTGGACGTTGAATATCTATTCACAACAGATATATAAAAAGTTCTTTAGTTCACTTCTGTAATTCATGTTCAGTAAGATTTACAGGTACTTATTGCGTGCTGGGAATAAGTACTAATTCTGCAGAGACTATGCACAGCACAACTTTTAGAAAACGAGAAAAATCCTGCCCTATACCGGTTTCTAATAAAAATAGGTAGCCTTTTTTTTTTTTTAAACATCGTCAGTTTTAAAGCCATTTTCTTTCTTTTATACTGTTAAATAGATTTTTCTTCATTTAACATTCTGTTACAACTACGAAAACCTAAACGTTGACGATGAACGAAGATGTGCAATAAAAGCTTTTTGCAAAGAAGGACATTTTACCGTGAATGCTTTCTCAAGCAAACGGTTCACGTTAAATAAGAAATGCCGCTGGAGAAACTATGTCGTCGGTTTTTTGCATTATGTTAGCTTTAGTGTAATGAATTGGTTTTCGGAATTCAGGATTCTGTTTATAGAAGTCTTACCTTCATTCATTGTTAGATGGCCGACAAGCTTATTTCTGTGTCTCGGTATCAACAGCAGATGAATTTAAGCTCGATAGCAACTGTAGATTGATAATATCACCGATGCTCGTGTTGGCGATAAATCGGAAAAGAAGTTCCCATCTATGGTCCCAATAATAGATTTATAATAAAATATCCGGGTTCGTGGGATCAAATGGTAACGGGCCGCCCAAAGGGAACTTTAAATTATTTCTATTTTACTTACCGTAGTATATTTCTTTCGGGTTTGTACGACGTTCTATGGAAATCACTATATTCCATGGTGTTAAGAACTTTATATTAATTCTTTTGGTGCAACTGTATTTTCTTCTGAAGGAATATTTGAATATAATAAAATTAAAATTATGAAATCAACACAATCTGAAATGTTAACATTCAACGCCCCACGGTAAAATTATCAAACGTCGACCGGTCCGCGGCGATAAAAAGGTTGGGAAACACTGATTTAGGGTGTTTTTATAGGATTATTATTTGCTGGAAACTGAAATATATTTTTCAAAATCAGTTTTTCTAACGAATATTTTCAAATTTAATTAAATCAATATTATTCAATTCAAGTTAAAATCAATATTAATGTTCTGCATTTTAATCTTAGCATTCAGGATAAAGACTATCCAAAGACTTGAAAGTATCCAGAAAGAATTACATTTCCATAAAGTCTTTATTAAAAAAGCTAAACAAATTTAAATCTTCTCAGGCCCTTTTTCACCATAATTTATCCATCAAATCCAAATACATTAAATTTTGATTTTTTTTTACTTAATTATCTGAAAGGCATTTTTATTTTTACCTGAAAAGGCAATTCTTAAAAAATCTTTTAAACGATGCTACGCATTTTTTTCACTTATTAAAAAAAATTGTTTTGGTTTCACCAAATCACCTGCGACTCTGTAATTTCGGTTATTCATTACGTTTTCATGAAAAAATATAATCTAGATATATATTATAAATGCGAAAGTTTGGGAGTCTTTCACGCAAAAACAAGTGAATGGATTTTAATGAAACTTCACAGTAATACAGATTATACATCAGAATAACACATAGGCTATAATTTTTAAAGATATTGTGAGAAGTGTCCAAAATATAACAATATTTGTCAAGTAAGTAGGAAAAAATTCTACCATCTGCAAGCAATTCTGGCGTGCGCTGTAAAAAAGCCCACGTCAGCATATATCTATCTTTTGTTTGTGACAGAACTCTTTTTGTTTTGGCTACGCAAGGCGATTGCTTCTAATTAATTCCTGTAAATAGCATAATCCCTAATTTTTTTTTATTTCAGAATAAAACTAAGTTTTGAATGGAGAGGTTGTTATAAATCTCTCTTTATTTGAATGTTTTTTTAATGATTTTATGCACATTTGGTAGTACGAAATCGAACTTTTTTCAAAATAAATATTTTTATTGCTTCTGGTACTTACAGTAGATAAACTTTGTCTTTCACACTACATCATTTGGACATATTTCCGTAGTTTGTTTGTGGTTAGTAGTTAATTATAACGCTACAATTTTAATTGAATAGGAAAAATATTGCATTTTTAAGTATAAAAATAATTATAACTACTGTACTGTATTTTTTGGAGTGAGTGAATATTAACGTCAAACTGTTCAGCGACACGAGGGCTTTTGGCAACGGACCACGTAATTTTGAACCATGGTCAAGTGACACCTGAGCTGGCACCCCCTTCTCCTAACTACCACACCACGCCAACTTAGAAGGAATATTCTACCAATACTTAGCAGGAATATTCTTTGAAATCCACTCTTCCAAAGATATATGGCAGCACGGGTTTTATGATGAGTATGTTAGCGGGGAAGGCGAACAGTTTTGCAGCAGATATGCGTTTTCAGCGGATTGCAAAGATTATTATTTTTGTCCCGAAAAAATAGTTTGTCAAAATTTAAGTGTCTTATGTTTTTGTATGTTAATGAAGACTTTAGAAAACGATTTGACTATTATTTTAAGAGAAAGGCGTATATAATTAATTTTACAGTGGAATATCTTAATTAATTTATTATCTCTAACGGATTAAATTTCCCAAAGTGGAGTATTTTGTTTATGTATATCTCTTAATTTTCAATGTAGTGATCCCAAAAAACATTTTGCATGAAAAAAACTGCAGTAAATCATAATGCGGTAGTTAAAGCATTAACGTGCATCACTGCCCTACACGGCGGGTCTTACAAAACTCGAGCTATGATAGTAGTTAGACATTTGCCAATTTGATTATCGTTATCATTTCGCTGTGTTTTTCATTGAATCTCCATTATAGCCATTATAATTTAAGAAACGGCGTTGCTTGCAAATATTACAATTTTAACATAAAATAAATATAACAGAAAGTAATATTAATGTATTACACTTTCAGATATAAATCATTTACACTATTTTAAGCATTCATTACGCAACACTTTTAACAATGTGTAACTTTTGCTGAGCAGAGATCAGCCTAGGGAGGTTTTTTAAAAATCGACCCTCAAGAGTGTTACGGGGAATTATATATATAAAAAAACCCCTTTTTATCAGCTATTAGATCTACATACTTTAAATTTAACAATGGTGTTTTTCTTTCTTTCTTTTTTGTTTAGCTGAGATATGCAAAACGCTTTTTTTGTTCAATTTGCGATTCACGTAAAATTAACTCATTAAAAACTTCTTTATCCTTCAATCTGTGTTGTTTAATTTTTCAGTTCAACCGTGCGAAGAACGGGTATACCAGCTAGTTAACTATAAAATAGTTGTTTTGCATCAGAGTTCAAATGCATGATACAATTTTTATAAATTATAAAATAGCATAATGTAATTAAAAGGAAGACAAAAAAAAAAAAAACATAAATGTCTATCAATTTTCAAGTTTCACAGTGAGGAAAACCCTAACTAGTACTTTTATAAGATATGATTCTATAAAATAGCTCAATTGTTACTCCTTCAATTATTTAAAAAAAAAAACCCAGAAATTTTACAAGGTCTTTCAATAAGCAAAATTTCTTCCACATTAGTTGCAATCAACCTTCTCTCAGATTATATAAACCTTAAAACTAAAAGATATTTATTTCTGAACAATTTTAATAAAACGAAAATGTAAATAAGGAAAATAAACCAATATTTTATGAAGATGAATTTTCTTTTTCATTTACATCTTCTCTACTTATTAAAATATAAACTGAATTTTCCTCTAAGCATTTGTGTGAATTTCTTTACACACTCTCTCTCTCTCTCCGCATTTCAAATTCACCAAAACTTCTGAAAAACTTTAGGTTCAAGTGTAGTATAGGGGGACCACTTGGCACAGTCCTTTATTTTGGTGACTAAAAGTGGTCGCCAAGGTACTTTTTTCGGTATTATTTATTATAGAACACTTGAACCAAACTTTATTTTGATTATAATCAAAATTAGTTTACAACTTAAACTTAAATCTTGTATTTTGATATGTACAAGATTTTATTTTAATTTCACATTTTAAACAATATTGTAATCAATTTCACTTTTGACAAGGGGAGAATCAATTTTTTAAAATTCTAAAACAATACTAAATTAAGATAAATGCTTTCCATTTTGTCATAATTGTAAGAATGCTGAAAGAAATTTATATTCTCAAGATTCCTGTTTCATAATTTTTTTTAATACAGACAGTGTTACTTTCATAACCTTTTCATAATTAAAAAAATTATTTTTAAGGTTAAGGAATGACAGAAGAACGTTCATCAGTTCAAGAAGCTTCGGGAAAGATGAATCTCATAAATGAGGTAAATATAGATAAAGAAAAATGCAATAAAAACATTGCACATAAATTTTACCATCTCATTTTTTTTACAAATAACTTATTATCAATGTCATAATTCTGAAATGAGAGGAAGGTGGTAATTTAATGCACAGATTTTTTAAAAGAAAATCAGTTTTATAAGTAAATTAAATAAAAAGGTAAATAAAACGTTTTTTACCTTTTTATAATAAAGCCACACAATGATCTAGTATTCATCTAAGTAAAAATATGTTTGTTATAGACTGATAATACAAATTTTTAATACATATGTATAGAATATACATTTTAATTTACTTAAAGATCAAGAACTAGTTTCTATTTAAATATACATTTAAAATTTTAAGTTATATACAGTGGGCCACAAAAGTGTTCATACACTTGCAATTTCCTATAAAATTTAATGTTTTCGACTAATAAAAATTAATATATTGTAACTGTAATTTTTTTATATCTGCAATTTATTCTTAATAAAATGACATAATTAATTTTTTAAAAATAGTTTAACTATTTTTTTTAAAAAATAGTTATCAAAAAGTTACTAAAAAATTACGCCACAAAAGTCTTCATATACTTAACAAAAATATCAACTTAGCTTTAAATATTGTATTTCTTTCTTAATTTAGTACTTAGTAAGATATCTTTTAGTGTCCACAACAACTTTTAAGCGTCTTGGTATAGATTTAATAAGTTTTTATTAATTTCTGCATCGATTTTCCTCCATTCTTTTGCGATTGTTTTTACTTCACATTTTGTGTTTATTTGTCACGTTTTCTTTTTTTACATCAGAATCTCACCAAATATGTTCTACTGGGCTAAATAAAGTGATCGAGGAGGTGTTTTCATAATTTGGGGTCAGTTATGGAGACACTAGTGGCGTACAATAAAAGCAGTGCACTTGGTGTCATTACCTTGTTAAAAAATTAAGTAGTCTCCAACATCCAAATTTCGGGCGGATAATTTAAAATTTCTCTTTAAAATAATTAAATAGAGCTCATGATTCATAATACCATGAAAAAATACTAAATTACCTAATTCTGAGGCCCATTTATACCCTCACGCCAGAACACCTTCACTTAAATGCTGAAACATGGAGGTGGAGGAGTTTTTGTTGCACATAAATTCATGGGATTAAAATCCTTATTTCTTCATTTACAAGCTATTATAGGCTCATCAGAACCAAAATTGTTGAATTGTCTGCCATCCCAATCAATTTGCTGTCAATTTTGAATTTTCTGAAACTTAATTCCAAGAATCTAGTTGGATCAATAAAACATGGAAGTAGAAGTGTTCTTGCTTGGGGGTGTAAATCAGCCACAGAATTAGGTAATTTGGTATTTTTTGTTGATATTGTGAATCATGAGCTCTATTTAAATATTTTAAAGAGAAATTTTAAATTATCCGCCCAAAATTTGGGTATTGGAAACGGCTTCATCTTTTTAATGGATAATGCCAAGCGCACTGCTCTCAATGTACTGGTGTATTTATAACTGTCCCCAAATTATAAAAAACACCTCCTCAATCACCTTATTTAGCCTAGTAGAACATATTTGGTGAGGTTTTGATGTAAAAAAAAAAGAAAACATGACATTTAAATGAATAATGTGAAGTAAAAACAATAATCACAGAAGAATGGTGGAAAATCGATGCAGAAATTACAAAAAACTGATTAAATCTATACCAAGATTCTTAAAAGTTGTTGTGGACACTAAAAGATATCTTACTAAGTACTAAATTAAGAAAGAAATACAATATTTAAAGCTAAGTTCAGATTTTTGTTAAGTGTATGAAGACTTTAGTGGCGTAATTTTTTAGTAGCTTTTTGATAATTAATTTTTTAAAAAAATAGTTATACAATTCTTAAAAAATTAATTATGTCATTCCATTAAGAACAAGTTGCAGATATCATAAAAAAATCACAATTACAATATATTAATTTTTATTAGTCGAAAACATTGAATTTTATAAGAAATTGCAAGTGTACGAACACTTTTGTGGCTCACTGTAGTTTCATTTAGTAAAACTTTTCATGATCCATGAAGCTAAGCCTAAATTCAGGAAATAGGAATATGAAGCAAATAGTTATTGTTAAACAAAATTTCTATAGTTTTCAATTCAAAATTTTTGATGCAATTGTACATATGAGTGAAAGTTGGGCTTTAGTAAAACAATTTTAAACAATTATACACATTTTCAAATTTATAAAAGAAGTTTCTTGTTCTATTTCTTTAGAATTTACAACTTGCAGGGACATTTTTATTGCAATAAATCTACACTTTCAAAATAACTGAATTAAAATTGACTAAAAAAAAATAGGAAAAAGAAATAAAATAAATGCTTTTATATATAAATAAACACACATACACAGTTGAAGTTCATTCACATTAAGTAGAAAACTAGAATGGAAAAGAAAAGTTTTGAACAGCGAACTTGATATAGGGTAAAAAAATTATTATATACTAAATTTCTCTTTTATAATTATTTTCATTTTAAAGCACTTCAAAAATATATCATTCAACACTACGAAATAACAAAAACTATTTTTTCTAATGTTTCTTTTTCAGTAAAGGAATATACTTTGATAAATTATTTTTGATAATAAAAAGGGCACTAATGTATTATCGCAAAATGCCAATGTTCAAGATAATTCACCTTTGAAATCACATATGGATATATTCAGGTTTATAAAAGTAATAAATATTAAAATCAATATAATAATCTAAGAAACTTTATGACATAAAATTACAAAACTTTCCAGGAAAATATGGATGAATTTGATTATTCAAAAATATCCGACGAAACAGATGCTATAATAGATTACCTTGAAAGACTTACAGAAGAAGTGACTAAAATGAGAGGTAATTATGTGTAAATTCTTTATATTTACTTTTCAGACAATAGTTTTCAATTTTATAACAGTATTTTGAATCAAAAAAGGAAAATATAATTTTGACCAGTATTCATAAATTTTAAATTGATATTAATAATTCAAAAATGAATTTTCGACAGCAAAAATATAATAATATTAAAATATCCATAATGTCCATTGGTATAAATAACAAATTTATAAAAAAGAAAATAAATAATAATTTGTCAATGGAATTTTTACAGTACATCAAACATAAATCGCCGTTTCTGATGTCTTACAGTTAAAAAAGGAAGATATGAATTCTTTAATAGTGTTTGTAAGTGATGTAGAAATGCATATAGTTGAAAATTATAATGTTTCTGCCTTTTGTAACTATTTAAAGTTAACTTATATAGGGAGTCTACTTAAATGATATAAATTAATTTTTGTCACGCATTATTGCATTCAAATAACAAATTTTGAATTGTAATAAACAAGTTTTTCTACAAGATATTAAAATAAGAAGTCTGTCCTAAAAGAAAATTTCTAAGAATATGATTTTCAGAACACTGTAACCAGTTGCTCAATATTACAAAAGCAACGGGTTAATCTAGATATATATTATAAATGCGAAAGTTTGTGAGGATGTTTGGCCATCTTTCACGCAAAAACAACTCAATGGATTTTAATGAAACTTTACAGTAATATAGCTTATACATCAGAATAACACATAGGCTATAATTCATAAAGATATTGTGAGAAGTGACCAAAATATAGTGATATTTGTCAAGTAAGTAGGAAAAAATTCTGCCATCTGCAAGCAATTCTGGTGAGCGCTGCAAAAAAGCCCACAACAGCATATATCTATCTTTTGTTAGTGAAGAAACCCTTTTTGTTTTGGCTACGCAAGGCGATTGCTTCTAATTAATTCCTGTAAATAGCATAATCCCTAATTTTTTTTTTATTTCAGAATAAAACTAAGTTTTGAAGGGAGAGGTTGTTATAAATCTCTATTTGAATGGTTTTTGTTTTTATTATGCACATTTGGTAGCAAGAAATCGGTCTTTTTTCAAAATAAATGTTTTTATCGGTTCTGGTACTTAAAGTAAATAAACTTTGTCTTTCACACTACATCATTTGGACAAATTTTCAAAATCTGTTAGTGGTTATAATGCTGCAATTTTAATTGAATAGGCAAAATATTGCATTTTTTAAGTATAAAAATAATTATAACTGCTGTACTATATTTTCTGGAGTGAGTGAATATTAACGTCACACTGTTCAGCTACACGAGGACTTTTGGCATCGGACTACATATTTTTGAACCATGGTCAAGTGACACCTGAGCTGGCACCCCCTTCTTCTAACTACCACACCACACCAACTTAGAGAAGAAATATTCTACCAATACTTAGCAGGAATATTCTTTGAAATCCACTCCTACAAGATATATGGCAGCATGGGTTCTATAATGAGTATTTTAGTGGGGAAGGCGAATAGTTTTATAGCAGATATTGTGTTTTCAGCTGATTGCAAAGATTATTATTTTTGTCCCGAAAAAATAGTTTATGCCAAAATGTAAGTGTCTTATGTTTTTGTATGCAAATAAAAAACGATTTGACTATTTATTTTAAGTGAACAGTGTATGTAATTAATTTTACAGTGGAATATCTTTAATTAATTTATTAGCTCTAACAGATTAAATTTCCCAAAGTGGAGTATTTTGTTTACGTATATCCCTTAATTTTCAATGTAGTGATCCAAAAAAAAATATTGTATGAAAAAAAACTGCAGTGAATCATAATGCGGTTGGATAAAGTATTAACGTGCATCACTTCCCTACACGGCGGGTCTTACAAAGCTCTAATAAAGCTCGAGCTACGAAAGTAGCTAGGCATTTGCCAACTTGACTCTATCGTTAACATTTCACTATGTTTTTCATTGAATCGCCATTATAATTTAAGAAACGGCTTGCTAGTGAATATTACAATTTTAACATAACATAAATACAACAGAAAGTAATATTAATGTATTACACTTTCAGATATAAATTATTTACACTCTATTTTAAGCATTCATTACACAAAACTTTTAACAATGTGTTACTTTTGCTGAGCAGAGATCAGCTTAGGGAGGTATTTTCAAAAATTGACCCTCTAAAATGTTACGGGGAGTTATAAACAAAAAAAAATCCTTTTTATCAGCTATCAGATCTACATACTTAAAATTTAACAAAGGTGTTTTTTTTCTTTCTTTTTTTTGTTTAGCTGAGATATGCACAAAAAGCTTTCTTTTGTTTAATTTGAAATTCATGTAAAATTAACTCATTAAAAACTTTATTATCCTTCTAATTTTTCAGTTCTCCCGTGCAAAGAATGAGTATACCAGCTAATAAATTCATAAAAATCCTCTTCAAAATATGATTGAATGTCTAGCATTAATACCAAAAATTTTCACAATACACAAATGCAAAGTACAAGTGTCAAAAAACAAAAAAAGATTTTGTATTGATAAAATATTTACATACATAAAAAATAATATTGAATATTTAAGTCAGAAAATTTAATTTAAATGCATGTATGATTATCATAATTAACTTCAACGAAACATATATTAAAGTTTGAAATTCTGTGTATATATTTATCCCTTTTAAAAAATAACTAACAATGTATAGACTATATAAATTAATATAAAATAGGTTCTCACCCATAAATACTTTAAAAAATATTTTGAACTATTTCAAATATTCTTAAATTTTAAATTGAGAATTTACAAATTTTGTCCATCTAATTTATTACAATTTTTTTAAATACTTGTCATGTAGATTCATTTGTTGAAAATTTTTTCAAAAATTACAAAAAAAAAAAAAAAAAAAAAAAAAAGGAGAAATACAGTTAGATAGCTTTTACAATTAGAAAAACTAAAAAGCAAAAGTAGCATAAAAATCAAAATTTTTGGATGATTAATTCTTTAAGTTCTATTTGTTTTAATATTTATATAAATATTACATGCTGCATATATTTAAAAATATTGCTTTGTAATATGCAAAATAAAAAATTTCAAAATTTATTTTTATTTAGTCGAATGTGCTGTTGCTAACATTGAATTGGTGAGTAAAATAAACAACATAGATTTTGAAAGGAAAATTGAGGAACTAGAAAAGCTGTTTGAAGAATATTCAAAATCACAAGAAACCACTAATGAAATATCAAACCAGAATTAGAAGGATAATATTTCGCACCATAAAACTGAGAATAATTCTGTTTCCATAAAAAAAAGAACACCTTAATATAAAATATAAATTATGTATAATGAAATGAAATAAATAAATTTAAAAATGTAAAACATACATCATTTTTAATTCACACAACATACAGGATAACAACAAATTAACATGACATTATTTTTATAATAGAAATATAAAAGAAATATAAAAGGAATATAAAATAGGAATATAAAAGAAAAAAGAACAGTTGAGAGAAAAAGTAAAAATAATTGAAAAAATTTTCACAGAAGAAAATTTAATTCATTTGAGGATCAGGAAATTTAAGATGAGTTCAGTAATTAAAAAATACTCAATTGTTGTAAGCATAACAATACATTTACATATGACACTCATAAAACAATACATTAAAATATCTAAAAATTACCAAATCTAAATGCATTTATACAGCGGCTAGCTATTTATCTCAATTTAATTTTTATGTATCAAATCACTAATATATTTGTTTGGGGGGGGATTTAATGTTATATACAAAATTTTTAAAGTAAAATTTGTTCCATAAAAAAGGAAAAATTATGAAATAAAATATTTAGAGTATTTATATGAATGTCCTTTATATATTCAAGAAGAATTTTATTAATCCTAATCCTGATAATTATTAAAAGCAATTTCTACATTCATGGGAAATAAACATAATGACTAATATCCTTACAAAATATTTGGAAACCTTTTTAAAAAACTGTTGATAAATAAATTTGAAGCTTTGCCATAATTTAATAAACCTTATTATTTTAATACACAGTTGCAGAATTTAAAAAAATAAACCACCAAAAAACAAAGCAATTTCAAACTACATATTCTGAATTTGTTTATTATATGGAGAATTCAAATGATGGCAGTTAAAAAATTAAAGATCACAACACAAAAATATTAAAATTATATTTAATGAATTTTTGAAAATTTTTTTGTACTTTTCCATATGAATGAAAAGTAATAAAATGCTCATATAGCTGTAATTACTTCAAGTACATTGGATTTTTAGTCAATTCGTTACAGTTATTATTTCATATTATTTTTGAACACTTAACATATATTTTATAATACATTGATTAAATAAGTAGATTGATTGATTGATTGAATATTAACGTCGCACTGTTCAGCTACACGAGGGCTTTTGTGGCGACGGACCACGTAATTTTGAACCATGGTCAAGTGACGTGGACGACACCTGAGCTGGCACCCCCCTCTCCTAACTACCACACCACACCAACGGGAGGACGTTTCAGCTCTCGACTGATTTAACGTGCATCGCTGCCCTACACGGCGGGTCTTTAGTGGTACTGGGCTCGAACCCGTGACAAAGCAAGCCACGGTCCAATACCTATACCACTCGGCTACCGCGGCCACGATTAAATAAGTAGAGAATGAAGGGAGAAGGAGGAAGTATAATAAAATAATTTTCATAACTGTGTGTGTGTGTGATTTACATATCCCTCTAAAACAAAAAGAAATTATCAAAATATAATTTTGTTTTTTTGAATTTCATTAATTATCTTGGAAGAGCAAAACTTTTAAGTATGAAATGTCTTAAAATTTTACATTACAATACACATACTTGACATATAAATAAATCTATCCTTATTTCATACTAGTTTGATTAAATAACGAAAAAAATTTCTGGTATAAAATCTACATTCAAAAATATTATTATTTGTTTATAAATATTAAATATGAATGTAGAATGAATAATCATGCAGTAAATTCTCATTGATCCAGATCCCATTAAACTAAATATTACTTAATAAAAATATCCATTTAAAAAAAACCCCATAATTAATGAATGCAAATAAAAAGACAAGTTAGGAGGCCCAAATTCTAACAACCAGAAGCCCAAATTTAATAAAATTCAAATCCACAAGTGTTTTAAGATAAAATATGTTGAAGGCAACAGTAATTATTATATTATAAACATCTGAGACATCTGTGTCAATTAATTCTCAACAAAATTCTAAAAAAAGACAACAAAAATGTCATTTCATCAAACTAGAAAACAGCTATGTCAAGTGTGTTCAGCGAGAATGAGCCTGCCTCATCATCTTCAAAGTAGTCTTTTTTTTTTTTTTACCAAATATGTATTTTATTAACTTAATTATTTGAATTGTGTGTAATTATTTATCATTTTGCTCAGTCTTATATTTTAAAATACATGTTTTTTTCTTTTTTTGTAGTACAGAGTATATACTTTGGCTCATTTATAGGTTTTTTTTTTCAATACGGATTTTCATAAATCTCAATAATCTTGAAACCCAATTAGTTCAGAATAAAGAGGTTCTACTGTACTTATAGTGTATTCTTACAACAGAATCAAAGGGCATGACAGACAGTTGAAAAAAAATCATTAAACTTTCTGTTTTATGATAAAATATATTTACAAAATGATAGTTTTTCTTTTTCACACTATTATTAGAATTCTATTTTATCATATTCAGATGATGATGTAGTCAGGTGATCCCAGAGATCCTGAGGATTACTTAAAAGGGCTGAGCTGACCTAAAAATAAATATATATATATATAAGTGATCAACATTTGACTTAAAAAAATTACTATAAAGCTTCAGAAGTAATAAAAAAAAATCTAAATACAATTTCGTCTCACTTAAAAAAATGTACAGCAAATAATAAAAACAGAAGCATTATTTTGAAGTATTTTTTTTTTGTTACTAAAATTTGAACCAATTCCTCTTCATTTATATAAAAAATATATTTATGCAATAAAAGTAAAAATACCACAGATTTCAAAAAAATTTTAAATACTGATTTTATTTAATTTATCTTTTACTTTTATTTAAAAAGCCAGCAACAATATATAAAACCCTTAGTTTTATCAAACAATTAAAATACAGGATGGAATGTAATTTGTCAGTTCTACAAATTAAAGAGGAACTAATTGGTCAATGCAAAATTAATTCGTCATAGTTGAATTCTGTCTTAAGATATTCTTGTAGTTAGAGCTGACTGACATTTAAAAAACCATAGCAATGATATTTACTTAAAAACATGCATTGTTAAAATTGTAAAAATTATTCCTTTTTCGTCTCATAAAATATATAAATACAGTAAGACCCTGCTTAACGCTCTGTTTCGGTTTAACACTCTTTTATTTGAATTGTGAGATTCCCCGAAATTGCATGCAGCATTAGGCTTCCTGATATCCAAAGCAGTCTATCTGGGTTTCTTCTTTCCTGCGGTGTTATATGAACATATTTTTATCATTTCAAACATTTGTTGATGTTATTGCAAGTATAAATTTATACAATATAACAATTGCCATAGTGACAAATATTATGATTTTTAGTTTTTATCATGGGTGATAATAAAAAACATGAAAATAAAGCAACAAGAAAAAGCATTTCACTAGAAACTAAAATGCAAGTGATTAGAAGATTAGATATTGGTGTGAACGTCAATCTCAAATTGGTGCTGCATTGAATTTGGCAACTACAACAATAAGGACCATTCTCAAGAGTAAAGAAAAAATACTGTCATCGGCAACTGCAACTAGAATTACTCGTTCTAGAAATAATACAATACAGGAAATGGTAAAATGAATTTCTAAATAGATTGACGACAAAATTGAATGCAATATACCATTAAGCCAATCCTACTTTCTTGATAAAAAGGCAGAAAATTGGTTATACAAAAGAGACTGAATGATCTGTAATGTAAACATACTGACTTAGAGTTTTATTTATTTTTATATGTATATTCGTTTATTATGTTTCTATATTTGTGGGAAATAAATTTTTGTTTTACTGTCATAAAAAACATAATTAATAAATTTAATGGTAAAATACCTAACCAATTTTCTACCCATTTTCCCCTAACCCCATTATTTACATGATGAGATAACCTAGTTTAACGCTGTTTCATATTACGCTCTATTTTAATGGAACATATACCCTGTGTTAAATGGGGTCTTACTATAATGTTTTACTACTATACAACAATGAAAAAATAAATACATTTTAGTAAAAATTTAAACAATTACTATAGGATGAAAATGAAGAAAGATTAACAAATGCATTACTATTTCAAAGTGGAAATAATACGACTTAACACAAAAAACAATCAAATACTCAAAAAAGTAACACTATTTCTAGATGACAAAGCAAATATTTCAACAGATTGATTATAAATAAAATTATTTACTGTTAAATCTTTAATCTTGTTTTCTTTTGCCATATGCTCTCTAAGAAGATAATTCTTCCCGACCTATACATAGAGAGAAAGATTTGATGTATTGATTTCATGACTAATAAGACAAGATGAATATCACTTTGTACCAAATATTGTCAGATTTCAAATAAAAGGAAAAATCAATATCAATATATAACACAATGAAAAACATTTATAAATCAAATTCATTTTTATTTTAAGTGCTTTTGAAACTGAAAGTTATCAAATTATACAAGCGTTATGGAAGGAAAGGTACAATATATGTAAATGCAGAAATATACATACATTATTATTAGAAAAAGAATTTTTAAAATCATATGCATCACAATTTAAACTATCAAAAAAAATGGTACGTGGAATGCCACGAGATAGAAGTGAAACTTCTTTGGAGCATTAATTATTTGCTCTAATATTCCAAACTGATAGTGTACATGTCTCAATCACCTAATTTGCATGAAAAGTATTCGTGGCGAATTGAGTCTTTCTGATACCAAACCCAAAGTAGGAAGATATGCTGGAATTTCTGGGTATACAAAACTATTATATTTTGATAAATTTGGTATACTTTTCCTACTTAAACTTTGTTGGCAATTGTAGCATTCTTTAATGTCTTTTTAATTAATTTCCAGTAAAATATTTTTCTGCTCAGCAACAGGCATTTTCAAATCATCTCTTAACCATAATCTATCACAAATCGAACAACCGTGACCAAAAGGATTATCAACGAATAGCTTTTGAAAATTTTTGTGAGCATTTTTATGGGTGAGTGAATATTAACAGTACACTGTTCAGCTACATGAGGGCTTTTGGCGATGGGCTTCTTAATTTTGAACCATGTTAAAGTGACAAGGATGTCACCTGAGCTGGCACTACCCCTCTCCTAACTACCTCACCACACCAACGGGAGAACGTTTGAGCTCTCAACAGATTTAACGTGCATCGCTTCCCTACACGGCGGGTTTTAAGTGGTACTCGGCTCGAACTCATGACATGCCAGCCATGATCTGATACTTTGACCACTAGGCTACCGTGGCCACGCATTTTTATGGAAATCATAGCCTTTGTAACGTAAGATAGAATTTATTATCGATTCACATGCATCAGTTCCAACATGCACTGGACTTATTGAGGGTTCTGTAGTTGATGGCACAGGGTGGTTTACAAAGTCCGTATTAATCTGTGCTGTCATAAGAAGAGTCTCATTAGCATTCCCATTCCTTAAACTCGGCATTAAGAGAGTATTTTGCAATGTTTTTTTCCATGCTCGATATTGTCTCATGTGTACTCTGATGGAGATTTGGCAGTAGCACTTGATGAATTTGCACTATTTTTCTGTTTGTCATTAAACTCGGCATTAAGAGTATTTTGAAATGTTTTTTTTTTGTGCTTGATATTCTCTCATGTACTCTGATTGAGATTTGGCAGTAGCACTTGATGAATTTGCATTATTTTTCTGTTTTTTTATCACTTTTTCAACTGGACTTGCTGCTAGTTTTTCTTTTTTTTTTCTTTCACGAAACTCTTTTCCTCTTTGTGTTTTTGATTTAGGCATTCTGACTAGAATTAATAATAATTCAAAGCAAATGAAAATTAAAGAAATAAATTAGCCACCAAACACATCGCCATGTAGCCAACAATCTAAAGAAAATTTCAAAAAGGCACGCTTTTGCTGCGAGAGCTATTTTGTCTACACTGTAATGCTCACACTGCAACTGATATGACCGCTGATAATGCTCCCAGGTCTGGGGAAAAGGACCCTTAATCGAAAGGTGGGCAAGTTGACCAGTCGGAGACGTGGGCAATTGTCCAACTGTTTCACCCATGTGACATAAGTCATGCGGTGTCCCCACTCCCCTGGCTCTCTTCTTACCATGGCGACAATTCGGGGGGGGGAGACTACTTCCGTTTGGTTTTTCACTGTTATGCAAAACTGGGCAATTTTCTCATTCACTCTCGAGCCCAAAAAAGTTTCACTTCAAAAAAATTGTTATATAAGTTTACAGTATATAAGGAACAGTACAGTTAGCAGTACTTCTAAGCAAATATACAGTATATAAGGAAAGTTCAAGTGAAACATAGACTTGGGAATGGGAATACATGTTCATTTAAGCCAAAAGATATCAGTGAAGTAAATGGGGGACATAACCAAACTTCATAGAGCATGTGAATTTTAAACTTCATCGTGCGCTACATCCCTTTGAAATAGCAGAGGTGTGTGCCAAACACATCTAAGTAAGTAAAGTATGGAATTCTTAAATATTTGTCCATATAGAACATGACAAGTGAAATTTATTATAGAATACAAGCCCTGTATGGGGCAGCATACTTCAAATGAAACATTATATTCATGTGGAAAGGCCAACAAAGTACAGTGTATGAACCATACACATGATCATGAGCAGATAATTTGGGTACATTGAAAAGTTTGTGCTCAATGGGTATTCTCAAAGCCTTCACAATCCCCACAAAGACTTGTATGAGAATGTATTTGGAACCATAGAACTGATACTAGAAGAATGGAAAACTATTTAAAAGTGCATTGTGGCTGGGATGTAACATGATGCTCTCATCTCTAAACTGCATCAGGAAGGATGAGTTAAGGATGGAAATATCAGGTTAAAGAAGTTCCAGTTACTTGCTGTGATTAAAAAGGTTGAACACTGAGACAGTTATTTGAAAGATGGGATAATTATCTATATGATCTCTCTCTCTCTCTTTCAACCTCATTTCTAAACTTCGCAATTACGATAGTGTTCCTTTACCAGTAAAGTATCTAATACTTTAGGCACCAGTCTATGTTTTAATTTTGAACAATTTTTACATCTACAATGCATATAAATAAAAGCTTATAAACAAGGATATTAATCTAATGTAATAAATATTTCTCCATTTAACTTTATAATTTTGAAACAGTTAATTTTGTCTTTGCTTAATTCATATTTCCTTTTGAAAAACTACTTTTCTCTCTTTGGATTAGGAAAATGTACAGCAGTAGATAAAATAGAAATAATTTAATGTTTCTAGTGCGAATCAGTAGTATTTGATCCACAGACTGGTACTGATCCACAGACTACAGGTCGGAGACCACTGATGTAGATTGATGCAATGATGGTTGTGAGCTTAAAGACGATGAAAATTCAGTTGTGAGTGATAAGTGTTGATTTCAATTTGAAATTTGTCAAATAACTGGCCTTATAACAAAAACTTGCATATCCTTAAATTAGATTTAAATGTTGAAAATGAAGAACCTAATATACAGAAGGAATTCCCTGGTATCAAAACATCTAAGACACCTAAAAGGAATCGAAAAGCTATTTAAATTAGTTTGGATATATTAGCATATTTATTATGGCACAGAAGGTACTAAATTATATATAATACTAGCTGCATGGCCCGGCATTGCACGGGCTATCTCTACTTTTATAAATTTTCACTTTCTTTCACAAAATTAGAACTTCTAATACTCATTTTCAAAATGACTTCCCCCCTCCACTGCTCAGGCTTTCTTTTTTCCTCATGACACCAGCATTTCTGTGTGTGTGTGTTTGTACGTGCACAATGTGAGTGATTTATAAAATTATGTCAACAAATTTCCCTTTTCCGAAATTTGTAGCATTCCACTTATTTTCTTAAATAGACGACATACTTTTTAATTAACAAAGAATTAATTTTGTAATGAAATAATAGAAATAATCCTTTTAAAAAACATATATATATTTATTAAAATCAAAATTCTATAAGTAATAAATGAAAGAAAAATTAACAGTAGCTATTGAAATGATTGCTTTTTTCTGAACATTTGATTAAACATATAAATATAAAGTTAGAAAAAAAACAGTATGGAGGAAGGTCTATATATATATATATATATATATATATATATATATATATATAGACCTCCCCCATACTGTTTTATATATATATATATGCATGTACTGAAAAAAACATTAAAAAAATCGATCTGATAAAAACATTTTGGTATTTCATTTTAATTTTAACCTTCAAAAAATATAACAAAAATAAATGCTTAAAGATTTCTCGCAAAAAGGGAAGAAAACGAAAAACATAATTTTTTTTAAAAAAAGTAGTGTGATGCGAAATGGAAAGTCTCTTCCTCTTCAGTTTCGAACCTGGGAACTACAATTTTATAAAGCAACGCTTTAAACAGCTGAGCTATGCTTACTCCGGGGAAGAGTATTGAATTGAGCTTTAAAATAAAGGTAGATTTTTTTCAATTCGCCATTTCGTTATTCGTTAAAGTAAAAGATTTTTCTTTCGGGCTTCATTTTTAAGTTAATGCTTTCAAACTTCATATATCGATTGAAAACAATGGTAATTTTTGAACAAAAAACTTTTAAAAAAAGTAATGTTTACATAATTATCGCAAAAGGGAAAAAAATTGAAAAACACATTTTTAACCGTAATTTTTAAGATATTTTATCAATCTTTGTACAGATTACGTATAATATTGTTCTACAGGCAGAAAAAAAAGAAAAACAAACTTTTTTAAGTGTAAAATATTTTTTTTCATTAACGCAAAAGAAAGTTCAAGCAGAACAATTTATAATTCGTATTCAAAAAAAGGAACCGATTTTGACTCATTTTAAAAAAATCGTAAAAAATACCAAATATAATTGTATAAAATATATTGTAAAATAAATAAATGATCTTTACGAATCTGTAATTATTTTTTGTGCGAGTTTCATGAAAAAAATTAGATCGTGTTTTAAAAACCTCTGAAAAAAAAAGAAGTTCCAAAAATATTAAAAAAAAATTGTAAAATAATTAAATTGAAAGAAAGATATAAATATAATTTTATTATATTAATTTTTAAATAAATTTATTTACATGCAAAGTTTCGTTGCTTGTAAAAGCAGAATTTTTAAGGCGAAGTAAATGAAATTTTTCTCTGCAGATGGCACCATGTGCATTTTGATGCATTTTAAGTTTTTTAATTAATACTTCTTAAACTAATTGGAATATCGGAATATAAATGGTCAAAACGGATTCCTGGGATCATTCCCGAAATTTTGGTATCTTCTGCTAGTTTCTGCGTCTTGTGGTTCATGAGAAAATTGGGCAACATCCCATACCTACATAGATACGTTTGTTTACCTACGAATTTTAATAGAGTAGATCACACAAAGATTCAGAACAATATTGAAATTCTCACACAACACACACAAACAATATAGCTTTTAATAAATCACACTTTCAAACAATTCAGTTCCCCAATAGAAAGGTGCAGACCAAAACTATGAAAGATGAGATGGAAATCATGAAAAAATGGGTCTAGTTCTTTGGGGGTAGTTTGGTGGTAGTCTTTGCCATAGAATAAAAACATCTTAGAGAACAAGTGGGTTTATACAACCAAAACAAATGAGCAGGTTGAAATAGTACGACATAAGCCAAGGCTTGTTGCCCAAGGATTTAGGCAAAAGAAAGGGGAAACATAAAATTAAGTGTTTGGTACAGTTGTAAATTCTTCAATAATAAGAATTTTTAAAAACTATTTTAACTTCCTACCTTAAATTGATACATTTACAAATTGATATAAAATGTGCATTTTACAGGAGCTTATTTATAAGAAACAGTCAGAGGGGTTTACAGATCCTAAAAGATCAAATTGTGCATGTAAACTCAATAAAGCAATTTAGAGCATACAATAATTGGGAAGAGTGGTTTTATGAAATACGTACTGTGTTTAAGATAGTAGGATTCGATAAATTTCTGAGATGTATACATATATATATATAATTGTGTTTCCCGAGGTTCAAACCCAGGGCTGGACAAGGTTGACTCAGCCTTTCATCCCTTCAGTGGGTCGATACATAAGTATCAAGCTTGCTTTGGAACTAAACTCTGGGGTTTTTGCCTCAGACTGACCACCTGACCGGAACATCTGCTCATAAACCTTAGAGTCCAAAGGTCACAAATACTGAGTTGAGCACAGTAGGCCTTGGCCCTCATGGGCTTTTACACTACTGAATTAAGTTATATATATATAAATGGAAGCCCAGTGGTCGAGTGGTAGTGTATCGTGCTTCCACGCTGCAGGTCTGAATTCTATTCCTGGGCTGGGCAAGGTCGACTCAGCCTTTCATCCCTACTGCAGTGGGTCAGTAAATGAGTCCCAAGCTTGCTTGGGGACTTAAACACTGGGGGTCTTGCTTCAGACTGGCCAACTGATCAGGACATTTGCTCATGCACCTCAGCACCCAATGGGACACCCAATGTATACTGGGATGGGCACAGTAAGCCCTGGCCCTCATGAGCTGTTGCACCACTGAGTTTGAGTTTTTATATATATATAACCATGATTTTAAGCAAAAACAAGCATTTTTAAATGAAGTATAGAACAAACTACAGTCAAAAATTTTGATATAAGGATTCTTCAAAAAACAAAATAGCTGTAAAGTATAAAATTTGAAGACAGTCCATAAAGGACTACTTATATACCAAAGAGAGTATATTAATAAAATCTTTAATAATCTCAGGAAGTATAATTTTCCAACTATTGGTTTACTTATAACAAAAGGAATTGTGATCACAATAAAGCAGATTGTGTTCCAATTCACCAGAAGAACCTGAGAAGACGGAATCATTCCATTATAGCAATCTTTTTACAATGCTTTTCAGACAACATAAAAGTGATTGAGAAACTACAAATTAGAAATGTAATGAAATGTGAAATAATTTAGTTTTCATTCTTGTACATTCACCCCTCCTCTATTTGTCTCATACTTATAAAATTTTTTTTTAATTAATGACTATATTTCACGAAAAATTTCACTTAAACTGCAAATTTAAAAGATCTAATGTGACAATAGACATATGAATTACACTTAGACAATGTAATGGTAATAATGCATCATCAAGAACTTCTGTACAAATAAGATTAATATTACAAAATTAATAAAAAAAAATTTACAATATTATTTTTTTTCAAGCAGTGTGATAATTATTTTATTAAGTAATGTAATAGTTTATTTAATGATTATAACCAGGAATTATATATTTAAAAATAATACGTAGCTATATATTTCTCCATTTAGATAAATATTTTGCTAAATTTCAAATATTATATTTATGTCCAGAATAAGAATTTGTATTAACCAAAATAGTATTTATTATAGAAGAGTCAGTGACACATTTGTTACTGTGTAAGCTACATTTTGAAAAATTAAGATCTATTCAAACCCTCAAAAAAAAAAAAAAAAAAAAATCCTATTTAGATATAATTGAAACTTTACTGATCTATGATTGAAGTATGAATATATACAAATGAAGTATGAACACCTTTCATTATTTACTGTTATTCAGGATCATCACTATACATGCATTTATTATTATATTTATAAAAACAATGATACAGTAAAAATCCCCCCCCCCCACAAAATACAATTGCTATTAGCTGACATTTCGAAAAAAAATAAATAGTTAAAATGTTTCTTCCCTCTTTTCCTTTTTTAAAGTAGCATATTTATTTAAATCTTTTATCACATCATTGTTTTGAGATAAAAAAAATTATAAATTAAAAAACTCTAACTGAATGTGTATAAATAGTTAATAATTTAAGTAATTATTAGATCTAGTATATCCTTCTTAAGTATAATATATTTTTAATATTAAATCAAAAATAATTCTTCACTTTAGGATATGATTTTATAATTAAATAACATATTTACAAAAATTATTATCAAATAAATAAAAAAATATTTACCTCATAATAAATTCTGGTATCAATAATTCTCACAAGCAAATTATCAACTCGTAGGAAATATCTTAATAGAATGAAAAAACTGTCTGGCATGATTCTCTAAATAAAATGAATGCAATATTTAATACAAAATTAACATACTTTCTGAAAAATTACATGAATAATGAATTTCATAAAGAAGGTAAAATTCATGTAAAGATATAAAAATATGTCATTCTTATTTATTTATTAGTTATTATATGTAGATAAATAAATTTTTTACAAAGTATATTCAAGTTCTTTTTAAACATCCTTCACATTTCTAAAAATTACTAATAATTTCTATTACTTAAAACTTCATCAGCTAAATATTCCATAAATAATTTAAAAAAGCATTTAGAATATATTAATCATTAATCTTAGCAAAGAAGAAACAGTAAATAAACATACTTGAGTGCAATTAAAAGTTAATATATAACCAAAGATCATTCAAGAGTTTAAAAAAGAAAACAGTAAACAGACTGCAATTACCCAAAAGAATTTATTGCATTTAAATATTTAAGAAAAGGAAACTTTAAAAGAAATAAAAAATGATATAAATTTTTCCATGCAAAATATTACATGGAACATATTTTGTCATGAAACTGACACTGTTCTTTTCAACTATTGTATTTACTTGAATCTAAACTGCCTTTGATTTTAAGTAACACACCCCAAATTTCAATAAGTTTTTGTGTAAAATGAAAAATAGTTTATTGATAACCCAATTTTGCGAAGAAAAAAATAATAAATGAGGACTAATAAGAAGTGAATAATTAATTATTTTTTCAGTATTATAAATTTTAAATACATACATGAACCTGTAATTGCTCTAATTGCCTCATCCAATGAATATTTTTCCCTCAATTCTAAGTGGCACCCGCTTTTCAGTAGGGTTAACATTGGGAAAAAAGTGCTTCTTAGAATAAATATGGTAAATAGATATTTTTGCAACTTTGTGATTAAATATTTTTTCTTTTTACAAACAGACTTTTTCTTATTACTATAATACATGCCATGCATTATAAATTCCATTCTAGCTATTGATAAAATTAATCATATTCTGTTAAACAGAAAAATATGTTAAAAAGTATAATAAGTTTTCAGTTAAACTGAAAACAAATTCCAGACCTGACAATCAGATTTAGCATAAAAAATATTTAGGCTTTTCCACAAATTAACTTTTATGCATATGTTTGCAAAGAAATGAAAAAATAATTTTAAAAAATAATACAGAATATAATACAGTGGTAGGCAAAGACAATGATGTACTATTCAGGTACATGACATCACAACAGCACATGAAGTTTTTGCACAATCTACAGTTTAATTAATAAAAGTTTTTTAAAATGATCTAACCAATTTATTGGTATATAAGACAATAGACACTGTGATGGCTCATTAGAATGATGATCAGAAAGTATTCAACATCAGTCAAATCTGACTTAATATTTAAACATGATAATTAACTTCCAATATCTACAAAGAATTGGATAACACAGCAGTCTTCAAACTTGAACATCATGTTATAGTTTGTTTGCATCAATATCAGAACTTTAACCAAAGATTAAACAATTGATTAAAATTCTTTACAAAAAACAAAAGAGAACATAAAATATTGTTTCATTTTTTCTTCTCTTTAGTTATTAAGCATTACATTACTTATCCAAATACAATAAATAAAATAAAAGGAAAGCTTTTTACAAATAATAATAAACCATCATAAATATATCAAGCAATATCTTACAACAAAATCTTAATACACCATACTCCAGAGAAAACAAAAATGTGATCACTTAAATAAAGGAATGGAATAAAAGCACAATATCTTTGAATTTTTTAGCATATTTATCTTCGACTACATTTCAGCTAGATTGCTTACACTTCAATTAAAAATTACATCTTAATACATATTCACTGAAATATGGCACACAGATTATTTTCGACATGAAACAGACCACCACACAAATAAAGTATTTAATTTAGGTTTGCGAAACACATTAAATTTTTCATAAAACAGTAAAAACATTTGAAAAGGGATGATGATAAGTTAGCAATGCATTTGCTATGAATCAATTAGATGTACACACCTCGAGATCTGGTGGAGCTGTGAGGGCGGATTAGAAATGAATTTGCTGCCATTACAAGAGACATGTTGGTGCGAGTATGGATGGAAATGGAGTATCGCCTAGTTATCTGCCGTGTCACGAAGGGCACCCATATTGAATCTTTGTAAGGTACAACTTTGGTACAAAAAAAAAAAACTTTGATGTATTACCCAACTTCTAGTAAAATAAAACATTCCAATAGTACCTCAGAGAAACTACAGAAAATTTTTAAAAAAAGGTACAATCTTTTTCGTACTCACTGTATATACCAGCCTATTATGTTACTGCAGCATCTATCTTTCATATGTGAATATTTAGATATATTACTTATCTATAGTATTTTAATATATACATATATAAATATGCAATTTTTGAAAGTTTGGCACCTATTTATAATTTTTGAAATTCCAAACCATTTTTACATATATTGGTCTCACTTCAATGTGTCTGACTCCTAAATTGCAAGAACACAGTTTTTTGCAAATAAATATTTTCGGTTTAGAACCATAATGCATCAGTTCGGTTCAAGCAAAAGTAAAAATATTAACACTTTTATTTAAAAAAATACGAAATAACTATTAGATTTCACAGAAAAATTACTAATTTTATCCAAATTTACTTTGGATAAAATTAATACTCAATCTGAATTACTACTTACTAAAAATAACAATCATATGACAAAAATTTGAATTTTATTTATCTAATTCAAAACAAAATAAGACACACACAAATTTCAATTTACATTTTAAAATTATTTTCTCTATAAAAACACTTATGACAAAATATTTATTACTTAATTAGAACAACACATCAAGTAGTTTAAAACAGTAAACTTCATTACTTAATATTTTTTAAATCTTATTTATGAAAAATTAAGTAATGTATTAATATCGCTACAGCCAAATTTGCACCATGTGAATTGTGCTATTTTCCACCAAAATCTGAGTGATTGGTTTATTTTTTCAAATAACACACATAAGAATCTTTTTGTTGTTGTTGTTGTTCACTTTTGCTGTTATAATATCATGGCAAAGTTTGTGTGGAGTAAAATTGACTATGATTTTAATATATAAGTACCAAAAATTGTGATGAATCAATTTAGAATAAAAATATAATTTAATGGTAAAAAATGTACATTGACTCAATTTATTTCTAGAGATATACCATGTATTTTAAGCAAATCATTCATATAAATCTTTCAGAACATTTCTTAGGTAATGAACATTTAATAAAATGCCTCAAAAATATTTCATGGACAAATAAAATACAACTTACAATTTTCACAGAACATTGAGCTGTACCATTATCAGCTAATTCATCTTCAAATAATATAATATCTTGATAGAATAGAATTTTAGATTTAACCTTCAGCTTTTCAACATTGATTCTTTCCTCTGTTGGTGTAATCTAAAGCAAAATTAAAAAATCAAGCAGTTATCTTTTAATTAATAATAATGAAATAGCTATAAGATTAAACTTTTCTTCTCTTTAAGAATAAAAAATACTCATTAAACCTACTTTATACACTTCTTTATTTCCAAATAATGTTCCTTTATAATGTGTACTATAAGTCCAATCAAATGGTTTTACAACATCTTTTATTTTAGAATCATCCAACCTAAAAATCGAATAAAAATATTTTAAGAAATATAAAGCAAACATCCAGAAATTAATAATTTTGCACATTTTAGATAAAATTATTTAGCAGAATCAAAATTTTAATACTAATGTATAAAAATTACATAACAATACATTGCCTATGTTTCTTTTATCTGATATGATTCTTCAGATAGAAAACAGTCCATTTAAAATACGAAATATTTTTAAAAATCCAAATTATGACATTCATTAATAATTTTTTTAATTGGTGCATACTTGGTCAATATGAACTATAAAAATATTCGAAGTTAAAACTTAAAGTCTTATAAAGAGAACATTAAGACAATATAAGTTGAGTTTGCATAACATTATACATAAAATACAATGCATAAAGTATTTTATCTTTTCTATGTATTCAAGCTTTACATTTAAACATTGCAAAAAGAAAAACAGATGCCAAGTAATTACTGCTGCAACAGTTTAATCCCATTGTTTAAGAAATAAATAGGGCACTGTTTCAGCAGCAGTATTATTATGCAATTGTATCTGCAACAGAGCAAATGAGCGATGTGCAAGACAGGAGAAAGAAAAGATTATGAGAGTGCGTCCCAGAGAAATTAATTTAAATAGTCATATTAATGAAACACATAAATAAACAATTAAACACTAAATGTAGAAGGTGTCACAACATTAATAAACATAAATTTCACTTTAAATTTAAAAAATTATTTTAAGATATAAAGATATTTTTTTACCTCTATGTTAACTTTAGCAAATGACTAATCTAATATATATTATAAATGTGAAAGTTTGTGAGAATCTTTGTGGGTCTTTCACGCAAAAACAACTGAATGGATTTTAATGAAATTTTACAGTAATATAGCTTATACATCAGAATAACACATAGGCTATAATTTATACCATAGGCTATAATTTATAAAAATTTGTAAAAAGTGTCCAAAATATAACACTATTTGTCAAGTAAGAAGGAAAAAATTCTGCCATCTGCAAGCAAAAAAGCTGCAAAAAAGCCCATGTCAGCATATATCTATCTTTTGTTTGTGAAAAACTCTTTTTGTTTTGGCTACGCAAGGGGCTCGCTTCTAATTAATTCCTGTAAATAGCATAATTCCTAATTTTTTTTTATTTCAGAATAAAACTAAGTTTTGAAGGGAGAGGTTGTTATAAATCTCTCTTTATTTTAATGTTTTTTTTTATGATTTTATTATGAACATTTGGTAGTAAGAAGTAGATCTAATTTCAAAATAACTACTTTTATCGCTTCTGGTACTTAAAGTAAATAAACTTTCTCTTTCACACTACATCATTTGGACAAACTTTCATAATTTTTTGTGGTTAGTAGTTAATTATAACACTGTTATTTTAATTGAATATGCAGATATTGCATTTTTAAGTATAAAACTAATTATAACCACTGCACTGTATTTTTTGTAGTGAGTGAGTGAATATTAACGTCGCACTGTTCAGCTACACGAGGGCTTTTGGAGACGGACCACGTAATTTTGAACAATGGTCAAGTGACGGGAACGACACTTGAGCTGGCACCCCCTTCTTCTAACTACCACACCACACCAACTTAGCAGGAATATTCTACCAATACTTAGCTGTAATATTCTTTGAAATCCACTCTTCCAAGATATATGGGAGCACAGGTTCTATGATGAGTATTTTAGTGGGGAGTGAGTGAGTTAATATTAACGTCGCACTGTTCAGCTACACGAGGGCTTTTGGCGATGGACCACGTAATTTTGAACCATGGTCAAGTGACGTGGACGACACCTGAGCTGGCACCCCCCTCTCCTAACTACCACACCACACCAACGGGAGGACGTTTCAGCTCTCGACAGATTTAGCGTGCATCGCTGCCCTACACGGCGGGTCTTTAGTGGTACTGGGATCGAACTCATGACATGCCTGCCATGGTTGGATACCTTAACCACTGGGCTACCGCAGCCCCATTTTAGTGGGGAAGGCGAACAGTTTTGTAGCAGATATTGCGTTTTCAGCGGATTGCAAAGTTTATTATTTTTGTCGCAAAAAAATAGTTAATGTCAAAATTTAAGTGTCTTATGGTTTTGTCTGTTAATGAAGACCTTGGAAAATGATTTGACTACTTATTTTAAGTGAACAGTGTACATAATTAATTTTACAGTGGAACATCTTTAATTAATTTATTAGCTCTAACGGATTAAATTTTCCAAAGTGGAGTATTTTGTTTATGTATATCCCTTAATTTGTACATGTAGTGATCCAAAAAAAATATTGTATGAAAAAAACTGCAGTAAATCATAATGCGGTTGGATAAAGTATTAACGTGCATCACTTCCCTACACGGCGGGTCTTACAAAGCTCTAATGAAGCTCGAGCTACGAAAGTAGCTAGGCATTTGCCAACTTGACTCTATCGTTAACATTTCACTATGTTTTTCATTGAATCGCCATTATAATTTAAGAAACGGCGTTGCTTGTGAATATTACAATTTTAAAATAAAATGAATACAACAGAAAGTAATATTAATGTATTACACTTTCAGATATAAATTATTTACACTACACTTTAAGCGTTCATTACGCAAAACTTTTAACAATGTGTTACTTTTGCTGAGCAGAGATCAGCTTAGGGAGGTATTTTGAAAAATCGACCCTCAAGAGTGTTACGAGGAATTATAAATAAAAAAAATCCTTTTTATCGGCTATTAGATCTACATACTTAAAATTTAACAAAGGTGTTTTTCTTTCTTTTTTTGTTTAGCTGAGATATGCAAAAAGCTTTTTTTGTTTAATTTTCAATTCACATAAAATTAACTCATTAAAAACTTCTTTTTCCTTCAATCTGTGTTGTTTAATTTTTCAGTTCACCCGTGCGAAGAACGGGTATACCAGCTAGTGCTCTATATTTTACAATTACTTAATATTTATTCCCTAGGTAGTAATTTTAATACTGAAATTTTTTTTTTTACAATCTTCACTTCCTAAATTAGTTTAGGAAGAGAAGATTGATAGAGAAAAAACTGAATGTTATAAGTAGGCACTAATAATACTTTAAATTACTATTAATATTAATTTTTACGTCATCTTTTATAGTTCAAATATGCCGAGAAATTATATTAGAAAAACCAGTGGCCCAAGGTACACAAATAATTATCTGAAGAAAGCTGTTTTGGAGGTAAAAAATGGATCTACAATTTATGCTGCATCAAAGAAATTTAGTGCTCCTGAAGAAAGTGTTAGAAGATGGGTAGTTAAAAGTCCTTCTCACCAAGGACCAGGTACATCCTCCGTATTTAATAAATGAAGAAATGTGTTTGAGGTAGCTTTATAATTTTTAGAATAATGTGGATTTCCTTTTGATAGAAGAGCTGTTATAAACCTTGTTGAAACTTATTTGACAACAAATAAGGCAGCTTAGTTTCTTTTCCTAAATAGAAAACCTGGCATTGAATGGATAAGAGGGTTTGAAAAGCGGTGGAAAGAGGAACTCAGTAAGAAAAAACCTCAGCAAGTAAAACAAGGATCATGGGTAGAGGTTGAGTACCGGTCAAGAAGTCAATCATTTAAATTCATCGCACAAGTGATAAAAATTAATTTCTATCACATAAAATATCTGACCAAGCCCCCCATTGGGGTTTTATTACACTTTTCCTGCTATCAATGATGAAGATTGTGTAGAATTCAGTGATATATGCCATATACTACATGAACCTAATTTTGATAGTCGTGGACATTATTTCTTTAATTAAATAATATGCAATTATTTTTGGCTCATTTGTACCATTAAATGTTATCAAGACACATTTATTTCAGTATTTTTATTTCAGAAAGATTATCTACATATTTTTAAAACTTCCCCCCTTCCCCCACCATGGGGTAAATTGGGGAATCAAAACATGCTCTTTCAAATGTATCACTGTGAGAAAACAATCTAACAAAATTGAATGGCTATGCTTCATGTTTAATTTATATGAATCCTATGTATATAAAATGCATCAAAAGTTTCATTAAAATTAATTCAATAGTTTGATTTTAGGGCCTTCTCTAAAAAAAAACTTGATTTTACTGCCACTTTCCCCCACCTGACCCTATGGTTCATAGACAAATGAAATTAACATCAAAATGATAATTTTTTCTGGTGCTATAGTTTGATATCAAGGGGCATGCGCCAAGCTGTTGTTTATGTTTGCCAAGATGGGCAATAACATTACAATATGATTATCTTGATATTTTTATCATCTGGTGATATGGTTGCCATGGGGATAACGGATATTAGAAATAACTTTTATTCGTTTTTATCAGCGGTAACACTATTAATTTCAGACAATTTTAGTTTGATTTCTTTAAAAATTTAACCATTTTCAGAGTAAGTGTTCTATTATTTCCGTCTTCTGCTTTATTTCGTGCTATTTTCAAATATGGATATTTCTAATATGGGTGAGTACTAGGATATTTTTTTTTAAGAATGAGTGTTATACTTTTAATTATTGCTATAAATCGTTTATTTTTGCTTTATTTTACGTTTTAAAAATGCTTTTTTTTAACGTTCCTTGTTTAATGAAATTCGTTGAAGGAACTTGCAATTTTTAGCATATTGCAAGTTTTCATTACTTTGTAATTGATATTCATTATTTATAATTGTTTTTTTTGTATTTACTTATAAATTCTATTACATATTATGTTATTTACTTATAATTATTATGTAATAAGAGTATTCTTATGCATTATTTTTATTTTTTTACAATACAACAATTATTCTTTTTTTATAATTACTATTAAATTATATTAAATGATTATTACATATAATAATTATTATTAAATCATACTATATGAATATTATATATAATTGCTATTAAATTATATTATAAGATTATTATATACTGCATATAATACTATTATTAGTACATGTTACTTTTTATTGTAACATATTGATATTCGTTATTTTTTTATTGATCATGGTTGTTCTCAATATCTTCTAATAGCCTTAATTTGAAATACATTTCAGTGTATTTCCAAACAATTCTTTAAAATTATTGTGTATCATTAAATTACCGCTAGGCCGCCATCTTGGATTCCATTCCAGCAACAAGCGCTGCTTGGCATGATTCCTTTATCGCGGCATGCTCCTTAATATAAAACTAGTTCCTTTTTGCTACACTGTAAATACTATTCTAACAGCATATTGAACATTTTATTCTCTTCATGTGGTATTATGGCTTTTTTTAAACATTTCTTTACTAGCTGGTATACCAGTTCTTCGCACGGGTGAACTTTCATACAATACTTTTCATACAATATTTTTTTTTGGATCACTACATTGAAAATTAAGGGATATACATAAACAAAATACTTAACTTTGGGAAATTTAATCCGTTAGAGCTAATGAATTAATTAAACATATTCAACTGTAAAATTAATTATGTACACCGTTCACTTAAAATAAATAGTCAAATCGTTTCTAAGGTCTTCATTAACATAAAAAAACATAAGACATTTAAATTTTGACATTAACTATTTTTTCAGGACAAAAATGATAATCTTTGCAATCCGCTGAAAACATCGTCAGCTGAAAATGCAATATCTGCTACAAAACTATTCACCTTCCCTGCTATTTACTTTAAGTACCAGAAACAATAAAAGTATTTATTTTGATATAAGCATTAATTTCTTATGGTTCACACATGAAAAAAATCGATAGTGGCTATTTAAATAAAGAGAGATTTAAAAAAAATTCTCCCTTCAAAACTTCATTTTATTCTGAAATAAAAAAAATAGGGATTACACTGATCACAGGAATAAATTAGAAGCCAGCACCTTGCGTAGAGAAAAAAAAAATTTTTCTTCATAAAACTAAAGTTTGATTCTAATCAATGGGCACGAAAACAAATTAAGAACATGGCGTCTAAATTTTAAATATTAAGGTTTATTTAAAAAAAACATTTAAAGAAAACAGTTATTATACAGTTAGCAACACTCGGACATGACTTCACTCCGTCGTACCCAAAGACCGAATGGTGAAACTTCACATTCCACATTCCAAGGGGCAGGGGAACTACCAATCCCCTTTAGCAGGTGTTAATGGACCTTTCCACTCCTACACCTCCCCCCTTAAAAAGCTCATCCGTCATTCCAGGACGATGCAGCTGAAAAGAAACTATAAAAACAAAAACAAAAAAACACATGCATACATACATGGCAAGAAACGAGAGAAATTTTTTTGTTCCAGGTATCACGTAAAAAGAGCTTTTGCTAATACAACTCCCACATAGTTTGCAAATCACATTAATATGCTAGAAAAATTAATATCCATAAAAGATACAACCACAAATAATACTCAAAAAATATTAAAATATAAAAGTCAAGTTACTAAAAATATAGCACAAAATCTAAAATAATTATACAACATGTACTAGCAAAGCATATTTAGAAGCCAAAGTTTTACTCTTTAGCAGTTTTCAGAAATTATGGTACTGAAAAACGTGAAGTATATATATATAATCATCGGCATAAATCTTATCTATTTAACAGGAGCAGGCAACCTGGATAATTCATTACTTTTACATGCTTAAACCTCCAGCCAATTTGTTAATTTCTATATTGTACTAGGTTTAACCATTTAAAAAAATTCTCTTTTTCTTTTCTTCCAATTTTTAAGTAGAATGAAAGCAAGCAAAATTCTTTTCAATCCCAAAAGCGACAAAAAGCAAACAATGCATGTTATTGTCCATAAAATATCCACATGAACCTTAAATACTTCCAATCCTGCTTTCAGCTCCAATTTAACAATACCTGTTATGAGATCACGACAACATTGCACCAGGATTGAATCAATAAATTCGGAAATACATTCCTTACGGGCTGACCCCGCCTATTACTATATAAGATTCTATTTTTAAATACACAAGTAAAGGCAACCTCTCTCTTGCTTTCTTTTATACCTTGTCCATTTGTTTGGACATTCGATGCATTAATTTTTACTGCAACCAAATCTCCGTTTGGAACATTCAATAAAGACTGTGTATAAGTCTCAGGACGTAGATTGGTGATCACTTCTTGGCTGCAAACTGATTTTGAATCTGTTGAACTAATAATTCCTTCTTCCTTTGAAGGTTCTCGAAGTTTCACAGGATTGCGAATCATTTGCGAGAGTTTTCTATTAATACTTCATAATCAAAGGAACAGATTAACATGTCGTTAACCAAATTTTTAGAGACAGGCACAACACCATGCCTAAGGTCATTCAATTCCATGTTGGAATCTTTTACTTCACCCATTTCATGCTCCCCAAATGCAGACGTTATTTGAATTGACCCTCTATTATCAATGCTTTGTCCTTCGACAACATCTGGTCTTACCACGGGCATCTGGGCACCTGCGTCCATGACAGCATTCACCATTTCTTGCTCACCCTTGACCTTGACGTAAACAACCCTTAAATCGTCCCCATTCCCTTTTCTTCCTTGATAGGAGTAGTTACTGGTATCATAGCTTCAGCCATCAACACAGCAGGAGACGTTTCCCTCACATGTTCCTCGGCCCTCCCGATACTAATTCGGTAATTTGAAGATGTTTTCTTACGATCTTCTGCACAACTCGTCCGCTTAACATTCGACCGAATGCTTTCGATCTCTAACCGCAGTTCATTCAATTCTGATTCCCAGCGCAGCAGCTGGATTGCGTGCTGCCTGGCGATTTTTTCCTCTGTTTCCCTTTCAACGCGTTCCTCTGAAATAACGGATAACTGAGCTCTAACGAACTCCTCTTCATAATCTTTGCTACCGATTATGATATTCTTTAAATCTATAACCGTCATTTTATCTGATACCTTCTGACCTAACTCCTCAGCCAACAAAACTAAATCCTGCTTTTTAGCTTTCTCCAAAAATGCCATTTGAAATTTTTCTTTTTCCAATGTACCGCAACTAAACAAATAATCAAATGAAAATAACACCCAAAAGGGATTGCCAAAAATTAAACACCGCAAAAATATCTTTGTTTACAATAAGCATCTGCTACACTAACACAACGCTCAATGAATTAGGAGGAATTCCAGAATAATGTATTATATATTTCGCAATATACCAAGTGTACTTAAATAACTAATAAAATAATCACTTAAAATATTACTGATACACAATAATCACTTAAAATATTACTGATACACAATTTCACTTAACATACTACTGATACACAATAATCACTTAAAAATATTACTGATACACAATAATCACTTAAAATATTACCTATATGCACAACTTAATCTATTCCTGGCTGGAATAATGGAACACTACAAAATATTTCGGTAGTTTTATCTCCAATTTAAACTGATAACATTTTTTTTTTTTACAAAAATCGAAAAAATACTACGCGTACATAAACACCAAATAATTTCATTGACATGAAATACGTATTATTCTTTAACATTAATTTTTCAACATACCCAATTGCTATTCACTGACGTGAATTTATTACTGTACATTACAAAATAAATAAATATCATAAAGAAAAAACATACAATCTTTCCTTAATTTATGGAACTGATGTTCTAAAAACACTTTCCATTTATATGGAACAATAATAATAAAATATATACTGATGTATATAATAATTCACAATTGAACTGGCGTTCAAAATTTTTTATAACTGCATGTGGATATGCAATAAAATAATATACTGAGAGAATTAATGATTTTGAAGTTTTCCTTAATTTATAGAACTGATGTTCTAAAACTTGCTTTCCATTTATATGGAACAATAATAATAAAATATATACTGATGTATATAATAATTCACAATTGAACTGGCGTTCAAAATTTTTTATAACTGCATGGATATGCAATAAAATAATATACTGAGAGAATTAATGATTTTGAAGTTCTCCTTAATTTATAGAACTGATGTTCTAAAACTTGCTTTCCATTTATATGGAACAATAATAATAAAATATATATACTGATGTATATAATAATTCACAACTGAACTGGCGTTCAAAATTTTTTATAACTGCATGGATATGCAATAGCAAAAAAAAAAAAACGTACACTGACGTATACAAAAATAAAATCAAAATTCTCTCTTAATAAAATGGATGTTAAACAGTATAATTTTAAAATTTTCTCTCGTCTTACATTACAGGGAATTGCAAGCAAAAACTCTTACCTGATTCATTTCCACGCGGGAATCCAGAAAACTCGAAATTTCTGGCTCTAACGTTCTTCCTGTGGGGTTTGCCACTATAAGGCTTGATCCTGCCGGCTGCGCCACTAAAGTTTGATTCTAATCAATGGGCACGGAAACAAATTAAGAACATGGAGTCTAGATTTTAAATATTAAGGTTTATTTTAAAAAAAAACATTTAAAGAAAACTTATTATACAGTTAGCAACACTCGGACATGACTTCACTCCGTCGTACCCAAAGACCGAATGGTGAAACTTCACATTCCACATTCCAAGGGGGAGGGGAACTACCCATCCCCTTTAGCAGGTGTTAATGGACCTTTCCACTCCTACAATAAATAAAACATAGATAATGCTGAATTGCTTGCAGATGGCAGAATTTTTTCCTACTTACTTGACGAATATCATTATATTTTGGACACTTCTCACATCTTTATAAATTATAGCTTATGCTATAAATTATAGTCTATGTGTTATTCTGATGTATAAGCTATATTGCTGGAAAGTTTCATTAAAATTCATTCCGTTGTTTTTGCGTGAAAGACGACCTAACATCCAAACAAACTTTCACATCTCTAATATATATAAAGATAATATGAATAAAACTGTAGTTAAATAATGAATAAACACTCAAAAAGAATTTTGAGCATCAGTTAAAACAATAACTAATACTAACCTCGACTCCTGCCAAGCTTCAGCTATAGCAACTTTCATAACATCATTTTTACTATCTACTAATTTAAGAGCATCTAAAGCATTGAACTCAATTCCAAAACCTTTATCATGCTCCAGTCTTATACAGTTACTAGCAAAAGTCATTTCTGGAAGTTGTGGAAGCTCCAATTCTTTCTCATATCTATAAATAGAAGCAAAAAAAAAAAACCCCTTTTAGTCCCAATTATTTCATTTTAAAACCTACATAAAAGGGAGAAAAAAAATTATTATAGTATATAGTAAGTAAGGATAGGTTTTTGAAAAAAAAATTATATGATTCAACAATTAACAAAAACAATTTCAGCAGAAATACCTCCATTACTACCATACAATAATTATCACATGCTCTACTACTAGATTTAACAATATATTAACAACAATAATAAAAAATGAATATCAAATTTCCTGTGATTTAGTTATGATGCTAAATTTTCTTTCACTTCTGCAACATATAAGTAATTATTTAATTTCTATTAAATGCCTGCTTTTTAAAAATTTCATTCACTCTATAGAAAGATTCTCCACACATATTAAGGTAAGGATGCACAGACCATGACCTTATAGGTTGCCAGCAGTTTATTATCTGTTTTCTTTTAGTCCATATCCCTATTATATAACTCAAGTTATGACAACAGTTAATTTTACAACAAAACACAAACTGTTACTTTTTTATAACTACAAAAATAGGTTTTTGAAAATTTTTTTTTTTAAATGATTCAATACACAAGCTCCTGTATTTCATAAGTTTAAAACATTGATAACTTAATATGGTACTTAAGACATTAGCATAATCGCAGCAAAATTTGCACCACATAAAAAAATAAAGATTCTTATGTTTTATTTGATAAAACAATTAGTCAATAGTCAATCACAGATTTTGGTGGAAAATAGCACGATTTGTGTGGCACAAATTTGATGTGGTGTCGCTAATACATAAGCCCTTTAATATCAATCAGATTGCTTTTTTGAATATTCTTTGCTAAAATTATTGGTGAACTCCTAGGAGAACCCCCACTCTTGGCGCCAAACCGGAAAAAGCGCCAAGCGAAAACGAAATGGCGCCAAGCAAACCCGACAACGGTGACAAGTAAATATAGCAGTATAAGATGGATGCGCAATGAAAATATATGTAAACAATACAGAAATTTAACATTTAAGATAAAAACTATAACAGCACTTACTTTCTTATTGTTGATCCTTCCCAAGTGGAGGGTAAAGTGTAACAACTGCTTTTAAAAAATTCTGGAAAGTCTCGTCGCTGAGTGAGTGATCGCGAGAGAGCGCCGCCATAAATACTCAGCGAGGTAATAGTCGAACATGCCTTCTGCGTGGCTGGTGTGATTACGGAGAAAACGTTTTATTGCCGTTTACTATTGGAAAACAACGAATTCTTTCTTATACTTCTACAAACATAATGCGTATTCACACCTTTTTTTCGACATCTCCATTCAAATCCATCCAAAACAACACTCTTTCGTTCATTTAATCCCATTTGTTCATTACATTTAAGACATTCATAACTTGAAGCAATTAATCCTTCTTTCATACACCATTCTCAATCAATTCTTTCTTGCCTCTAGCATTCAATAACGTAAAAATTCTAACGTGTATTCACTTACAAGCGCAGCCATACTTTCAACCCGGCGCCCAACAAAATGAAATTTGAAATGCGCGCCCACAAATGACGAAAATTCTAGAAAAAGTTAGGGTTGCCATATGTTGTATTTAAAAGCAAGGTACACCATGACACGCAATTATCGCCAACCAAAGTAATTCGCGCCAAGGGTGGGGGCTCTCCTAGGTGTGAACCAAATTATTCAATATTTATTTTTAACAGTTTTCCAAAATTGCCTTTGTTCAAATGCCTAAAACTCATAAAATACATTTAATGAAGACAATTTGTTAAATTTCCAGCATCAAATATTAATAAAAAGAATTACAAACAATTGCTAAATCAAACACAATGTAAGTCCTTTCACATCCACAAATGCTTGAGTTCAGTTATATATAGAGAGAGACAAATCAAAATATAACAAGTAATATAAAAATATAATTTTAATTCAATTCTTACTTAGATCAACAAAGAAAAATTTTATTTTAGCAACTTTTTATTAACTAGTTACAATTAATATAAATATGTATATACATATGACAGAATTACAACATTAAGTGGTAATTAATTTTTATTAATTATCATTAAAGTATTGTATTGTCATCCAAAACAATCGTGTATATAAAATTTCAGTTCAACTGAATGCTTTAAAATGTGAGAAAAAAAAAATCCTTTAAAGTTTTGACCCAAGTGGTCAAAAATGATGCCAAATGCTGCATTTGTAATTCTTTGAATAATTAGTTTAATTTTAATTAATTATAATTAAATTACTGTATTGTCATCCAAAATAATCATGTTTATAAAATTTCAGCTCAATTGAGTGCTTTAAAATGTATTTTATTAATAATTGAAAATTCCACCAAGATAAATAAATATATAGAGAGTGTGAGCTAATAGTAGCAATTGAAAAAGCATCTGACAAACGAAAATTTAAATCATGCTTGCTAGTGAGAAATGTTGAATTAAAAATTAATACAACGTCACTTATCAAAATTAAATTATTTATTTACTTTTGATATTTTTTGTGTAACAAATCTATTAAACTGGAATAATATAGGTCATAATTCATGCTTTTCAGTAGCTTTTTACCAAAATTAAGAAATTCAGCACATAAGTACTGTATTGTCAATCAAGTTCACCAAATCAAAAGACATTGCCAAATACTATTTGAACGTGCATCAAAATAATTTTCCACAATTAGCTGTATATCATGGCCCTTGGCAATGTTTTTTGATACGACAAAATTCCAGTTAAAGTGCAAAAAAGGTGGTCCTTTGGCGAAGCCAATTTTTCGGTGACCAGAATCAGTCACCAAATTACCTGTATGCAGCAGCAGGTGTTCCGAGAATAATGAAGAGCCAAATTCATTTCAACATCTAGATAAACATCGCCAAATCCAAGGGGCCACTTATTCTACACTTAGCCAAAATTGCTCAATGATGTAATAACTAAGTACCAGAAATTCTAAGAAGTCTTTCTGTAAAGCATAGAATACAAATGCAGTCCTTTATCATAATAAATCTATGTATTCTTATCTTAGCAGTTTGTTTAGATATCAATATCCATTTTCGATATTTATGTATTATCGCAAACTGTTCACAACATTATATAAAATGAAGCACATGATTGCCAATTCTGCGCATACAACACATGTAAAATTGAGGCTACCAACTTGGGGAGTTATCTTGAATGTTGGCAATTGTTGTAATACGTAAATACCCCAGTTTCTTATGAATGGATAGAAATACAATAACAATTTTAGCCATTACAAAGAAACAAATGCACCTAAAAATCACAAAGTGAAGCAAATGAGGAGAGTGATTTTTGCTTATTGGCATCAGTAGATTATTTTATATATAGATTAATAAAATACTATTAAAAATCAGCTCAATCCTTTATAAATATACATCTTAAACTTATTAATGGATAGTTTTTTGAAGTAAATTTCTTTATTCATAAAAGAATATCTGTAGAATAATCACTCATATGATTTACGTATCGCGGATTGAAAGAAATTATTTCCGTTATGATGCATTTTTATACAGGGCATATCGGATAACCTTATGTCCCAGAGCATCTTTCTTGCATGAAAGTTACTTCTTTCATGCATGAAAATGAATTATCTGTATGAAAACTTACAGGCAAAAATCACACAAAGATGTACTGTATATGGGAGAATTTTCTTTATCCGAAGGACCACACTGAAGTGGCTGTGTACATCTTGATTGTAATATGTGACTCTTTTTCCCAAGGACTACCCATGTATCAAAATTGAAATTACTTTTCTTAACTACTTCAACATTAGCCATCTTTAGTTATATTACAACAATAACACTATTTCATATAATTACATGAATTAAAATTTCTGAAAAGCAATCTCACGTATAACTTTCAACACTCGTTTCTGATTGTTTACACCGACTCCACAGGTCACAGTTATAAAAGCTAATGACATGTTTATTTTTTAAATACATCAAAAGAATATTCAATACAAACAACTATAAATTTAAAATTTCTCAAATACAAATCAGAATGGATTTATTATCATTATTTGATACATAAAAAAGTAAAACCAGTTTGTGAAAAGAAATAAACCTATTACTTCTACATTTTAGGTATGAATAATGTTTAGTAGGATGACAGCAAAATTTATATTTGTTTTTTTTGCATTGCTTTTTTACAATGTTATACTTTATACTTGAGTAATATTGACATGTGATTAATTTTTAAATGCAACTGCAACTGCGGTTTCGTGGCGTGTTAGTCATATTTTTTACTTTTAATTATCGTCATCTGTCAACGCTGAATGGAAAAATAAGTAATATTTCTTTATTTATATGCTCTTAGCTTATGAAAATATTTAATAACTTCCTCAATTATTGTTTCTGTTTCTTTTCTATCATTATATATGTTTGGATTTTTTGTATAAAAGCCTCTGTAGGCTTAGTGAAAGTTCATTTAAAAAGCTGTTGATGTAATAGCCTGTGCCCACCCATCCTTGAAATTTCGTAAATATGCATTTAAATTTGTGCCATATTATATTTTTGATTGAGTTTTTTTCTTTAAAATTCTAAAGAACATATCTTGCTTTTTTTAAAAATTAAGATTTGCTATTTAGAATGTAATCTGTGGAAAAAATACTTTTACACACTTGATCCGAGTCCTACGTTTTAAATTAACGAGTTTAAACATTATATTGTTTTGACTTAAAATGATAGACAGAAATAAGTTTTAGCCGTGACGGAGACTCTTACTGATTAGTGAAGGAAAAATATTGAAAATTACTCCATTGAAATTTGAATAACCGGAATATCAGTCGATAGTTTAAAATAATAGTTCTGAAGCATTGCAATGCAGTAATTAAAAAAGTGTAGTAAAATTGTTGATTTATAGTCGTGAAAAACATCATATACTTCATTAATTAATGTTTTGAATGCTTTAAAAAAAATTTGAATAGTGACTATTAAAATGCATTTTTTTAAACATACTGTCTACTTATACTAAGAACATTCTCTTCAGTTTGTGGGGAAAACTGGAAATTTAGTGTTTTTTTTTAATTGTGAAAGCTTGTTATGTAATTTATTTTTCAGATATAAAGAGTTGTTGAAGGCCATGGCTGTGAACTCTTATGGTGGAGGTGGAACGGAAGAAGGGGGCTATGCACAACTAGACCTCAGTGGCAAACTTATTATTAAAGCTCAATTAGGAGATGATATTAGAAGAATTCCAATTCATAATGAAGATATCACTTATGATGAACTTGTATTGATGATGCAAAGGGTTTTCAGAGGAAAACTTGATGCTAATGATGAAGTCCTTATTAAATATCGTGATGAAGGTGGGATAGTCAATTTTATATTTAGATTACTAAATTTACCTGAAGAAACTATGGTACAGATGCATTATGCCATTGACTAATTCGTCGTAGGAAAAGATGTTGCCAAATGATGTGATATGCTGCCAAAAGTGAAAAAATTTTCCTATGTATATATAAACATAATAATCTCATTTGCACATGTGATGACAACACCTGGCAATGTCTTTTAATTTGGCAAAATTAGTCAATAGTATTATACCAAAGTACCAAAATTATTTCTAGACATTTAACATTTTAAAGCTATAATTATTTCTAATCAGCTGACATAGAATGATAAGTCTGCGACTTTCTTCCTTATGTCAAAACTAGTAAAGATAGATTAAAAGACTTATAATTATAGATATGTATGAATAGTTGTGATGTGTAGGTAACCAAATAGGATATTCTAAACGAAATAATTGTAATGAAAATATCAATTCTATTGTACATAAAAGAATTTTTGGAATTTAGTGAATTTAAGAAACATTTCAACATTATGAAATAAGAATTATACCAATTCTAAAAAATATATGTACTTTTTGTTTAAATTATAATTTATTTGTCAAAGAGTCAATAAGGCTTGTTAAATTGTTTTTGTGCAGCTTTTGCCATATGAAATGGGAAATTTACAACAGAATTGAATCTCAAATGAAGCAGTTAAGGCTTCATTTAATAGCTAATATTAAAGAATAGGGACCAAATTTGAAATATTTTTTCAGATATAAAAGTACTCAAACATTAGTATATTCTGGTTTCACTATCCTGTAGAGAATCACTTATTTTATCATACTATTCCCTTTTATCCAAGTTGACACATTTTTTTCTTTTATAAAATGTATTTCGCATTTTATCCCCTATACCTTAATGCTAAATGAGCTCTACATTCCCTTTACATGTTAAAAGGAAAAAAACAAATTATTTATAAAATATTTAAACTATTATAAACAAATGCATGAGTTACTATGTCACAAATTTTTATAAAAATTGAATTTTTTCTGTCCGAAAATATGCTCCGCCTCAAGTTTACGCTCTCGTACAAATGGCAAAAACAGTCTTAAGTTTTAGTTATACTCAAGAAACTTGTACTAAAAGTCAGTAATTTGAAAAGATATGAAATTATAGTTGGCTTTTTGAATTCACTTATTTGTTAATGAAATCAGGATCATTCTTAATTTATTTTCTTCAACTATTCTTTCTTGCAGATCTTTTAATACAATGCTTATTCAGTCCTCTCTTGCTGTATTTCTTAATAAGTTCAACTTTTTTTTCAATCAAATTCTTGTTGTTTTCTCAAATTAAACATTTGATGATAATTAATTCGAAAAACCTTTAGCAAGGCATTGTTGTATCGGATATTTTTCCTTGCATTCCAAAAATCATTTTAGGAAAAGAATGTAAATTATACATTTTAGCTATACTGTTGAGATTTTAGCTAAACTCCCCCTCCCCAAATTATATAAATATGCAATTAATATTAAAGCTGATATCGCAACAAAGTTTTTAATAAAAGCAAAATATTAAACATAAGAATTGTCTTTTTTAAAACATCTGCTGATTTTAAATAGTGAATACCAATCAAGTCAAGAGAATACATGATCTTATTTTCTGAGTTATTGAATTGTATTTGGGTTACCAATCTGCTAGAATGACATCATTCTCTACATGATCTCTAATAATCATCACCAAATCCAAGAAAGACCCTAATCTACACTCCAGCCAATATATTCTATAAGAGATATTTATATCTATTTTAAGAGAAGAAAAGTCAATATGAATATATTTTAGGTTTTCAACTTATTCACTGCTAAAACAAGATTTGATATATGTGTGTGTGTGTGTGTTTTTTTTTTTTTTTTGAAAAGTTGATATTACAGTTGGCATTAAAAAATATTTGAACTTATTCAAACTTATCTTTTAGTGCCATGAATTTAACCTTTAAAACATTATATAAATTAAAGCCAGGGTCAATTTTAAAGAAAACAATTTATTCTTTTCTGTGATTAAGATATCAAAATTTTGTGAAATTTGATTTAAAATTGTGAAAAAAGCCGAAATTACTAATTCATATAACAGAAGATAAATAATTCCTTTATCTTTTTTGCTATCTCTAATTTTTTCTGATTAAAATGCCTTACGAATGTACACTAATTTATATAGAAACTAAAAAGGTAAATATATAATTTTTTGAAAAATAGGGAAGTATATTTTTTAGAATTATTTTATAATAGATATTTTATTTGCTACTATTTATAGTTCTTTTATTGGAAAATATTTAAAATTGTTTTGTTAATAATTTTTTTACTTTATATTGAAATAGATGGAGATTTGATATCCATTTTTGATAGTTCTGATTTATCATTTGCAATTCAATGTAGTAGGATTCTGAAATTGACAATCTTTGGTAATTGACATTTCTTTATTTATGAATATAATTTATCTGTAATAGAATTAAAACTATTAATGTATATTACTTTTACATATATGTATAATGTAGAGTTTTTTTTATATAAAATATTACTGTGCTTTATTTGTAATAATTTTGTATGTAAAGGGTATAAATTACTAATAACTTAAGGTACTTCAATAAAATTTGTTCTGCATATTAATTGATATTTATACTCTTAAGCCCCGTTTACATGGAACCCAGCATAATACCGGCAATTTCGAAATGCGGATGAAAGCCGGGATTATACCGGTATTTTTTTCCGACCCATTTACATGAGAATCGGGTGCGTTTTCATAAGAACCTGGTGATTGGTTGATAGATTCACGTGATTATAAAATGTAACTATGGAAACAACTAGAATTTTTAGCACGATTATCATGAAGAGGACATGTGATTATGTTTTCGTTTTTTTACCGCTAAACATTTCTATGCTCTTGCACATTTAAACTATACCCGCTAAAATTTCGTATTTGACTATACGTGGTTGCTCAATTATAGTAAAAGAAGTCGACTGTCGGAAAAAAATCTCTTTAATATCCCGGTAAAAATTCGAGTGTTTAGTAAACATGGATAAGAACATTTGTTTTCAATACCAACCATTTAGAAATCGTAGCCACCAAAAACCGAACTCCCTTTTTACTATTTTTGTGTTCACATAAGAAACTTCTAAACAGATCGAATTGGCTAGCGATTTTGTGTGTTATGTTTTGGAGTAGAAACCCTACGATTTGGCAAGAAAAAACTTGGCGGGATAAGTGGCCGAACAATCCAATCAGATTTTGGATAGATGTCTACAGGAATGGAAAATTTTGTTTATTTTAAATTAAATTATATAGAGAACATACATAAAAAGATAAAATATATTAGGTTAGCTTAAATTTTTTTTATTTGTTTTACACATCTTTAGAGAAGTTAAGAGATATATTTCTGTATTTAATTATCTAAAATAAGAACACAAAAATCTGATATGTTATCATACCTGTCATATTAAAACAAGTATATATATATATAATTTATACCACTTTCAAACATTAGAAATGAAAATTACCATTTGTAAAATTATATATAAAAAAATCATGTAACATTTTGAAAGTCTGTATTCGCAGTACTATTTTAGTAAAAAGATATAATTTATCGAGAATTACATTCTGAGTGTGGTAAAAAATGTGTGTATTATAGAATATAAAATTGTGTGCATACATTGAATATTAAATTCCTGTTCTCTTGTACATGATCAAAATAAAGTCATTTTTAAATCCATAATTCTTTTAGTTAAAAAAAAAAATTATTAAATATTTGTGTGGTATCTATTTATTATGTGAGGATTTCTTAACACATTTGTTTTCCAGAATTTGACTGATACAAATTTTTCTCACACATATGTACCTTTTTTTTACTATGGATAACAAATATGCATTTATTGGTATTTGCACAATTAAAATGTAAAATTCAATAATTTTGATAAATTTCATATAAAGACTTTACACTTGTTATTGAAATATCAACATTGTGTGTTAAAAAAATCTGCAATCCCAGCTGAAATGTATTAAGCATAAGAATACTCTGGATTTTTTTACATAAGTATTAAAGTCTAAATGCTAATATATATTGATATTATCCTGCTAATAAATTTAAGACCTAAATAAATTTATCGCATTGAGTTAGTTACAAATATTGACCCAAGAAGTGTACTTAAATCAGTTCTATGATATTTATGAGAAATTAGGATCATGAAACCAAATACGACTTTACATATAGACATTTTCTGTAGGATGTTTACTTTCTGAGAAAGCAATGGAAATATTCAGAATTTTAATACAACCTTTTTCAACTCTCTATTTACCCTTAAATGAATAACTTGACGTTGTTTACAATAATCTATATTCATGAAAATTCAGTAAAAAAAGGTAATTTCAAAGAAATGTTTTCAAAAATAAGTGTTTCATCATCCAAAATCACTGATATTTTTGTGTAACATATGTTTACGGGACAAATTTGGGGTGCTTGTATTGTATAATATCGACAAATTTCTTAAAATAAAAAAACGCCAAATGCTGCGATATACAGCCAATAGTAGAAACTGTCTCTGATCACGTTTGCACACAGTAACAATAATAGTGATGTAAATTATTTTTTTTTAATTTGTCTTTTTGCTTGGCGAAATTAGTCGGCTGTTTAATGCATGTTCCAAAATTTGTGGAATGGTACAAGTACTGATTTAGCATTTCTTAGAGAAACTTTGAAGTAATTTAATATTTTGCTCATGTGTAATTTGTGGGAAACTGAGAAGTTTCATGAAATTTAGGAATGCCCTGGTAAAAGAATCTTGCTTACAATTAGTACACATTGTGATTAATTTATTAATGATAAACTTTGGTAACTTATCGAATTAATAATGATTGTTATTAATTTTCAAACATTAAATTTCAGATTAAGAATTCTGAATCTTTTTTTCTGATGTCGTTTCATCTTCCATTTTTTTTAAAGTATTAATGTAATATATAAAATGATACTTCAGTTGCATATCAGTGATAACGAAATAACATGTCATGTATTTGTTTCTTTTATTCAACTTCTTTCTATAAGTTGCATGATTTCAGTATTCTAATTTGTTCTATGTAAATTCTGAAAGTTGACTGTATAGAAGTGGATTTTATAATTCTGCCAGTTTGTAAGATCTGAAATTTCAAAATTCTCGTGATATTTCATTTAATCTAGACCCATACCATATACAATTTCTCAAAAATACTATGTGTAGCTTACCTATATACAAATGTCATAGGTTTTTGCTTTCTAGTTTCTGGTATATTTCACACAGTTGGCTGACTAAAAGACTAGTTTTTGCCATTAATTTCTTTGAAAACAAGGGAAGACCATTTCAAATCTTACTTTTGTAAATTTATTAAATCCAAAAATGAAAAAAAAAAGCATTGATTAAAATAGTTTTGATAGTATTGAAATTAGAGTAAATAAAATTCGCAGAAACTTTGAAGAAAAAAATGTTTTTATAATTTTTTGTTTACTATTAATTGCCTAATCACTAGGTGTTTAAAAATTTAAGTTTTTATGTCATAAACCTAAAGTGAACATTTTAGAAATTCTACGTAATTTGACCTTTTTTTATCTATGAAATCTTTGATTTAGGAGATAATGTTCTTTAATTTTTTTTTGTTTGGGTTAATGACATTTAATACTCTTTTGTAAATATTTTTAAAAATTAATACTTTTTGTTGTAAATAAATTGCAAAAAAGCCATTCATAAGATTTTCAGAGAATTTTATTAGATTTTATCATCAATAAGATAAAAATTGAGATATATATATATATATATATATATATAATAATTGTAAAAGATATTATGCATGTTGAATATTGGCAGATAGATCCTCGATTTGTCCTTATAGTATAATGTTACTCTTTCAGAGAGTCTGATTTATATAGCAGATCATGGAATGCTTTATTTACTTATAGTGCATTCATGTAATGTTAAAATTAAGTGTCGATAAATGATGTATATTAAAATGAGTATGATTATTAAATAAAAAACTGTATACGAGAAATTTTCACGAAAACAATTTAATTTGTTCTACTTTATAATTTTATTAAAAAGCCTATTTCTTTAAACATGTTTCTTAATTTATTCAAAAACATCCAATTAATTTATTTCAGAATGTTGGAGACAGACATTTTTAAAAAAATTCAAACCTTCTAAAGGGTAATAATTACAAAGGAAGTCTGTATAAAGCATATCAAATGTTAGTTTTTTTATAAGATTATTTCAGATACCCAAAACATTTCAATGATGTTAAAAGCAATTTTATTTCCATCTCAGAATTCCTAGTTAAACAAAAACTTTCATATTAACCAACTTTAATTAAAAAGCTAAATTACAAATTTTGTTTGTAAAAAAGTGTGTATTTTCTTCGATGTGCAATGTTTTCATAAGAACTTGTTCATAGTATGTTTTATAATTGTGGGATTATTTAATCCTTCGAGGAGAAAAAAGTAGTACTTAGCCTACTTTTATAAAATAATTTTGTATGTATATGTGTATAAAGAGATCTCTTTTGGTAGAGTAAATCATGGTTTGCTTTAATAACAAAAATTAAATGGTTAAGTGAAAGTGGATCAAAACTGAAGATTTTAAAAAAGAAAATTTCTTTTTAAGTTCTTATCCTCATGAATTTAAGGGAATGTTAATATAAAACAGATCATTCTATTGGTTATATCAACTTTCACAGTAAAAAAAAAATTCAATACACCTTTATGGAGTTATTTAGTTACAAGATATTACTAATTTTTTACTTCTTATATGGAAACACTCAATTAGATAAATCAAGAAAAATAACAAAAAAATGCAATTTTTTTGTGTACATTCAAAAGAATTATATTGTAATATTTTCAAATCAATCTCAAAAACTGTATTAAAATATATGTATCATCTTATTAAAATATTGGAAACATACATGCAGAGCATACTAAATATAAATTTATGTACATCCTTTTTTTTTTTTCCTGTACCTGAATGGAATATAATTTTTATTGAAAATGGGCACTTGTAAACTTCCGAATCCCGGACAATTGTATCCAATTCGTTTTGGTCTCTCCAGATGTTTATGAGGGTTATTATTTATTCTGTTGTCTAACGCGAGCAATCCAAAACAGCAGCCATCTTGAATAAACGAATCTCTGGCGCAATGCATCATGGGAGAATTAGAAAACACTCCTTTTTACCCCCAAAGTTCCTAGTCGAAAGAGGGAACAAAAAATAGACCTGCATTTCGACCCGGCAATTTGCCGGGTCGCCGTGTAAACGGGTACAAAGCGGATTCGTTCCGGCATATTGCCGGCATTTTTCGTCCATGTAAACGAGGCCTTAATGTTGTAAATTACAGTTATTAATGTTAATTTGCTTGACTTCAAAAAGTCGCAGATTGAACTAACTCACATTATGAAGAAGATAGAGGCTTGTAGTGCAATTAAATTCCTTTGTTTGAAAGGAATAATACCTGAAAAATCAAAGGTAAAATGATGACTGCTTATGGAAAGAATAGCCTGTTATTTGACACTGCAATTATTTTAAGAAAGGTAGACCATTGCTGGTAGATATTCCCCCACACACACAATGATGAAAGTTGAGGAATTTATCCTATTAGATTGTGAAGAGCAACCATCAAAATGATCATGAATGAAAACGATCATAGTTATAGTGGTATGTGAAAATTTATTTACAATGAACAAAACTAGTTTGATATATCTCGGAGCATGCACCAAGTTGTTGTTTATGTTCACCAAGGTGGGCAATAACATTACAATATGGGTTACCTTAATATTTTTGCAGTTTTTGGAATATTGCTAGTTTTCAGTACTTTTTAATTGATATTCATTATAAACTTTAATATATTAAGTAATTGCTAGCTGCATGGCCCGGCGTTGCACAAGCTTTCTCTACTTTTATAAATTTTCCCTTTCCTTCACAAAATCAGCACTTCTAATACTCTTTTTCAAAGTGACTCCCCCCCCTCCTCCGCTTAGCCCAGCGTTGCTCGGACTTTTACCGAGTGTGTAACTTAAAATTCCCTGTTTCGAAATTTTTTTGCTTTTCTTTGTCAGACAGGTTTATTTCCCCCCGGCGTTGCACGAACATTTTTAAATGCATAACATATTGTCATGGAAATTCCCCTTCTCCTCTTGCTATCAGCTGTTCCTGGTATGTGTGTGTGATTTGTATATTAACATTAAGAAATTCGCGTGGTAATTTCCCACAATTATTACTACCCTTTTAAAATTTTGGCTACCGCTGAAGACCCGCTGTTGAATCTGTCGAGACTTTAAACGTCCTAGCATTGGTGTGGTGTTGTAGTTAAGAGAGATGGGTGCCAGCTCAAGTCTCAGCCTCGTCACTTGACTGTGGTTCAAAATGTCGAGGTGCGTCGCCAAAGTCTCTCGAGTAAGTGAACAGTGGGACTTTAATATTCACTCACTCACTTTGCAACTTTTTAGGCCTCGGAAACGAAAATTTACTTTTTTAAAAATAGTTGCATGTTGAAAAAAGTAAAAATTTTTATAATTACAAATTTTATATTAAATTTTGAATTAAAATTGTGAGCATTTTTTGAAATATTCGATGCACAGGAAAAAAGTTTATTGCAATTATTTTTATAAGTGAAGAAGTTATAAAAATTTGAATTTGATAAGTAGTTATTAAAATATTTAAAATTTAAGTTTTTTTTTTTGCAAAAATTTGTAAAAAAAGGTTTTCGGCATTTTATTTTTTAAATCACTAACTCTAAAACAAGAGATTCCCAAACTTTTTTGTTTCATAAACCCCTTGCCATGTTTTTCGGTTTGGGGTAGACCCCTGCTTACCTAATATTGAATTTTTGCAGATTTACCGATTTAAATATCTTTTTAACAGCTGGTATATAAATCTACTTACTTTAAACTATTTAAATTTCTAACTGAAGTGAAGTATGGTGTTTAAAACTTAAAAAAAACATGTTTAAAACTTAAGAAAAAACATGTTAATTAAATTAAAATTTAATTAATACATATAATAAATGAGCAACAAACAAATGCTTTTAAAGAGAAATAAATCTGGTGCTTCAATGACAATTTTTCAATATTTGGAATCAATTGTCTCAGGTTTAACCCTAAATCTCCTTGGTTAGTGGTGTCCGGAACTTATTTCCCCTCTTTTTTTTTTGTTTTGGAGATTGGCAACCATGCTGAAAAAGTAATTTAAAATTTGCTTATGATATTCCAGAATTGGTGATAAATGACAGGTTTGTCTTTTTAAAGCCAAAACTGCAGACATGGTCTTTGTTTTTAATAAGATTTATGCTGTCACATTGTAACTACAAATTCACCTTATTAAATAGATAAAATCTGTTTTCCATGTGACTAAATTCTCTTTTATAACTAAAATCATGATTTGGTTTAATGAGAGCCACTATCATAGACCCATATTTACACCGCATGGACCCCTAACTTATTTTTTCGCTGATGTGGACCCCTTGCAGGTCATCATAGACCCCCCGAGGTTCTACATAGACCACTTTGGGAATCACTGCTCTAAAAGATCAAAGTATGAGTTTAAATATCACTTTCATATAAAGGCATCAATATTGATTCATTTTAGAAAAAAATCATAAAATATGTAAAGTATCGTTGTTTTCTAAAAAAAAACATACTGTATTGTGATGAAATAAATTCTTTCCCCAATTACAAAATTGTTTTAAACCCGGATACAAATGTTAGTAATCCAGTGCTCTAACTGACTGCTCCATGAAATCTGAAAAAAAGGAATTCTAGACTAGGTGTATCTTCTCATGAACCGCAGGATGCAGAGAAACTCTCTGAAGGTACCAAAAGATCGGGAATGATCCAAGGAATCTCAGTTTTGACCTTTTATACTTCGATAGTGCAATTAGTTAAAAAGATATTAATTAAAAACCTTAAAATGTATAATTGAATATATTTTTCCCTCCAGGCGGTGAAGTTCCAATTTTCCGACCTTTTTTTTATCCCAGATGTTTTTAAAATAGGATCTAATTTTTTTTATGAGAGTCAGACAAAAAATAATTACAGAATTGGAAAGATCGTTTACTTCATGATAAGGTATAATTTATTTTGCAAAAAATGATATTTTCTATTTTCTGCTTCTTTTAAAAATTTATACAATTTTATTGACATAAACACTTTATTAGGGATAAGCCATTGCTTAAAAATTATTTTCATGTTATTTTCTTGGTGCTAGGCTCCCATCTTGGATTCTAAACTACTAACCACCAAAATCTTATTTGGCAAGATTTCGAAACTACGCCAAAAAGATGTTGGGCGCTTAGCTTACTGATTATAAATTAGTTCCCTTTGAGCTGTGATTTTGTGTAAATGTCAAGAATTACAAATAAAAGTTTCTTTCCTGGTTATTTTTTGTAAGGAAATCTTTACAATTTCCTCTTGCATATATATGAATATAAGGTAGTAACAAAGTTTTTATATTGTATTTGCAAGTGTGATATATCTCAAGTCTTTTCGTATGACTTATTTAATTTTATATATTAACATAATTTTAAGTCATCATTAGATATTTGAAAATGTTTGGGTTGTAAAAGCATAATTTTAATTAATAAATCATGTTAAAGAAAATTCTATTTTTTTTTAGTTTAGAAAATAGTTGAATTTTTTTGCCATTTTTTAAAAAAAGATTTAGTCTACAAGAATATGTACTTGTATGATTTATTAAAAGATATTGGATATGCTAACTTAAACTGTATGAAAATTTATTTATTCTTTTACAAATATCCTGTGTATGTGAAGAATTGTAGGAATAAAATTAAATATATTTTGTTGCAGTAAATGGACATCCTGAGCCTTTGCAATCGGATGAAGTAAAACACATTCGAACTGAACTACAGAAAATTCGAAATCAAGTAAATCAATTAATTGATCAATTAGAACCTCGGCAGGCATTGCCTGGAAGCCGAGCAGAAACCGATAAAGGTGACTTTACATGTCTTATTAAAAACATTAATATTACAAATATAGTGGAAGTTATTCCTATGTAACATAAATCTAATCAACTTTATCTAAGCCTGTTTAATATTTTTTATATTTGTTTTAATCAATAATGTGGCATTAATATTGCCATGATTATTTCAACATATATGTAACAATTTACTTATGTATTTTTTAAAATATAAAAATTCCCAAGAAATTTTTTCTTGTCTTTTAAAAAAAAAAACCTTTTTGACTGGATTTAATAAACAATTTAAATTGGACAAATATTTTTATGTAAAAATTATGGCTATTATATTAATGTTTTGAATTGTAAATTGAATTTATGTAGCTTGCTAAAGTAAACAGTTCAGGACATTTAGCCTAAAAAAATAACAGAATATGAAGATTTATTTTTGTTCCATGTTTATATATATAAACCAATCTTATATTAAATAGCATTAATGCACTTTCAGTATTTTATCTACCAATGAATGTATACTAGAATAAAAAAAAAACTAGAATAGTGTGTGTGTGTTAAAAATTTTTTTCTGTAGGTACTGCCAATGCTCAAGCTAATAATACTCCTAATGCTGCTGCTCCAAAAGAATTTGATCCTTTGTCTTCAAAAGAAGGTGGAGAAGGACGAAATAAAGTGGCAACATCATTTGGCTTGCAGGAAGGCAAGATTTAATGTTTTGGTTATTTTGTTCTATTTACATTTTGGTATTATTGAAATGAGATTTTCCTTTCTAGATGTTCCCTTTTTGTGTTAACATTACTAACCCAATCTTTTGTTATGTTTAACCTTTTACCTCTTTGTATCCAATAAATTTGTTCAAATCTTAATATTTTGTTATTTTTAACTTGAATCTTATTTTTGAAATAAAGTGCATGCAAACTAACATGGATTATTGCCTTTTCTCTTTGTTTAATGATTTTTTTTCCTGTGGAAAATTTGTTTGTCTAAGCAAGTTAGCAAACCTTTAAATCATTTGCAGTTTTTAGTGAGCTTTTCAATATTGTTCCCTTTCTAGATAGCTTCCCCATCCTTTTATAATAATTAATGAACCAGCTGTTATACATTTTATTACAAATAATGTTTGAATGGCAGAAAAAATGATTTTATTCTAGAAATTATGAGATATGTTAAGATTTATAGGTAGTTTATTTTATTAATTACATAAAATTACAAAAATTTGGCTTATATTTGATATTTAAAACACTGTTTACTTGAATAAAGGTAGCTCACATTTTTCAGCTGTTTATGTTTTTTTAACGATCTTTTAATCTAAAAATGTCTTCTCCCTTTTATTTACCAGTTAAAAAACAGTTTTTTTGTCAATAATTTTTAAAAATTGAAAGGGGGAACAAGACAAAAGTTAAACAAATGCTAATACCTGTCTTATTTTTACACTCTTTTGAAAACATTAATTTATTGCTGGTTTTAAAAAATATGCTGTAATTTTTAAAATCAACACATAAAAGGGATGTTGAAGCACATCTTGATATTTTTTTGACTTATAAAATAGTTCAAAATCAGAAATAGAATATTAAAATCTTGCTAATGTTGTAAGAATTTTTTCCATATTTTTTATGAATGAAAGTATAATCTTTACATTAAATAATAATTTTAGAAAATCAAGTGTATATATGACTTAATAATAATCACCATATATAGACATAGCATTTAAAAAAACTATTATGGTCTTAAACAGTATTCATCTTCTTATTGATAATCATCTATTAACTTAAAAAGATCTCTGCATTTTAAAAATAAACATACATTTAGAATTTTTTTAAAATACTAATCTGCAGTCCCATTGAGAAAAAAAAATAAAGAATTTTTTTTAAAGATTTATACCCTCTTAACCAATGAAATATATTGTGATGTATGCTAATATATGTAGTTTTCATAAATCTCCAGAATCATTTAGGCATTTTCAAACCATCTCATCCTATTATTTTTTTTAAATAAATACTAATGCTTGTAATTTTAATAAATTTTAAATATAAATATTTAAAGTTTTGCCATGTTTAATAACGTTAGTGTAGAATTTTTCAACATTTAAGATAAATTTTGTTTTAAGTAATTGCCTTACTTTTTAAGACATTGTTTTGCTGGTTTGTTATAACTTGTGATTTTTGACTATATTAAAAATTAAAAAAAAAAATTATGACACATGTTTACTTCATTTTTGTTATAAACTTAATATAATTTGAATTTGTGCCAGAATCGCAACAAAATTCAATAAAAAAGATTTTTGTCTGCATGAAATAGTTATTCAAACATGATTAATTATTCTAACTACTTTTACATCTGAAACGAATTGTTTTTTTTTTTTTTTTTTTTTGTACAAATTTGTTTCCCTAGAATTTAATACAGGTAAATATTTTTACTTTCAGCTCTTTAGCAGATTTTAAAGAACTGAAATTTGGTAGAATTGCAGAATTATTTTATATATATATGCACCGTCTAAATTATAATTTTTTTTTATTGTGTTGAGATTCATAACCAAATTTCTTCCTTTAAAATAAATGTATTTATTATTGAAAAGGGTTTTTTTATAAGGCTTTAAATCATCAGTATTTATTTTGCTTCTTTTAAATGAAAATAAATATACAATTTGTTTGCTAGCATTTATATTTTATTGATTAATCATTTATCAATTGTAAAATTGTCAAGTATTCATTTATATTAATTAACTGGATATTGTGTACCTCCACTGCTTAGTAAAAATGTGTCAGTTGTGTTGAAGCAGTCACGATTTTATTGTAATAAGATTAAAGATCTTTACCATTCATAAACTTAACTGTCATTAATCATATTAAAATAATGCTGTATAAAAACTACATTGAAAAAAGGTAATTTATATAAAAAATCACTGAAAAAATTTCTGATGAAATTCACTATTATTGACTTACAGTGAGATAGAATTTTTTATAGATCAAAAGTTATATACAGGTTGCTCAAGAGTCATAATTTAATAGTCATTCATTTTAAACCAAAATGCTATTTTATAAATTTTGTTAAATACTGTTGCATTTTAACATTCAGTTGTGTAATAGAGTTTTTTTGTTTTGTTTCCTGGTTTGAGGCTTGATTGCATCTGTTATATTTTCTTTAGTCTACCACATTGAACTTGACAATTTTCTATAATTAATTAGTCTTCCTGATCTATTTAATTTATATATTCTAGAGCCCCTTGTCTAAATTATTCATTGTTCTAAAAATATTATTAGATATTAAAAATGTGAGATTTACTATAACTTTTATTTTTGCTTAAATATTTAGGAATTGTGTAATTGATTTCACAACTAACATTAAATTTATGTATGTAATGTATTTGTAACTGAATATTTATTTATATGTAAAATTGCATAGATACTGAACATTAAAAAATATTCATTGTTACAGAATTATTTCAATTTAGTGAAATATTAAAGGAATTGTTTTTTAGATGGTAGAGGAGGCTCTCCAGATAGCATCTCTAGTTTAGGTTCTTCTGCTAGCCAGAAACAACCTCAAATGCCACAAGGGGTACCACCCCCTACCAGTATGTATCAAACTCAGCCTCACCAAGTTTATGTCACTTCTCAAAACAATCCTGGTGTACCCTCACATCACTACTTTCCAAGTTCTGGAGGACCTGGTGAGAATAACGTTCTTGCGGGGTTTTTTCTCTTTAAGCAGTTTTTTTCCTTGTCAATTTTAATTTTTTAACACAGGGGTGGGCGATTGTTTTGCCTTGAAGGCCACATTGTGGAAGTAGAGGAATAAACATCCTAGATCAGGGGTGGGCAATTTGTTTGGCTCAAGGGTCATACTATGGAAGTTGAGGATACCTGGGAGCTGTACCTTTTTAAAAATGACTGTATTCATTAGTTATCTTTGCATCTCAGTAAAAGTAAACATTGTACCATGAAAATCAATAAAATAATGGCAATTATATTCAGTTTATTTATTGTGCTAATTTCATATCTATAGCTGCACACATTTAATTTTAGAATGATTTTAATGAGGTAAATGTACCCTATTATACTTTTCTACAATTTTTTTTAAGGCCTTAAATTGCAAAGTTTCAATTTTTTGAAAAAAAAAATGTTAAAGTCTCAATATTTCTGAGTATTTTGGTACCAAAATTGTGTTTGATACTGTGAAAACTTCCGAAGTTATTGAGAAATAAGTAGTGAAATTTAAATGAAAACCGTATCTCATTCTTATCTTTAACTTCATTTTTCGCAAAACAAAGAATTTTAGCTTCCATGCAGGATTTCTCAGAAACTATGAATGATATCAATGTCAAATTTTAAATACGTGTTCAAAATAAGACTTTTCATAACTTATACATCAATTTAAAAAAAAATTAATCTTAATTTTTTTTATTTGAATTTGAATTTATTTTTTTCTTAAAATTTTAGAATTTTTGTTATAATTGTATTAAAAATTTTTTTCCCTCTAAACTTCTTAAAAGTTAGTATAATTTCACAAATGAGCATTTTTATACCAAGTAAAATTAATTTTGTAAATTTTGATCAATTTTGTACTTCAGAATCCTGCGCGATGTAAAATACTGATTTTCATATTTTTGAAAAATTGTCAAATTTTTATTTCTTTATAACTTTTTTAATTTTTTCTCGAATTTTCTGAAAATTTGAGATCTATATGATTATCATAGAGTAAAAATTTCAAGTTATTGTTTTGTTTTATTACTAAGTTACATTGGTTTGAAGAAGGATGTTTTTTTCCGAGTGCACGTATATCTGTTTAGGGTCCTGTGAGGCCTTAAATGGGGAGTGAAATCACTTGCTGAAATTCTCATCATGGTCTACAATTAATGTGAGCCAACTTGCATCTATATTCCCTCTTCTTGAACTTCATGCAAGACAAACTTTGCTTACAAATATATTTACTAAGTATAGAGAACATTTTATATTAGGTTTTCCAACTGTTTTGGCAGGTCGCTTGCAGCATGTGGGCCTCTATTTGCTGACCTGTGTTAATACATTGACTAACTACTACAAGTTATCTTGTAGTTAATTTGTGCAGCTGTGATGTAATTCATACTATACAAGTGAAAATCATTTTTGCATGATTTGTATGAAAAATAACTTGTAAATATTGGCTTTTTATACCAGAATCCTAAAGTACTGTGGCAGTCAATGTGTTGAATAACTTCATGCCAATTTTGTCCTACTGATCTTAATAAAATGTAAAATATATATATCACTAGATGCTATTGTTTGTAGCAATTTATAATAATTAATTTTTTAGTTTTAAGTTTTTTTGCAAATGTTTTTATGTTATGCAAAATTATGTATTGTTAGGGAAAAAATGTTTTTAAGAATCCAGAAGCATTTTATTAGAATAATAATCCCCGCTCTTCAATTTAAGGTCCTCATCAACAACCACAACAACAACCTCAGTCACCAGCTTCAAGTGTGGGTAGTGGCTTTGCTCCTCCTCCTCCATCTGGATATGGTACATCACAACCTGGTCCAGGCTTTGGCAGCTATCAACAAAATCCACAAATGCAGCAGACCCAATATGGCCAACCACAGCCTTCTCAAGGTCAACAGCAACAAATGCCCCAGCAAGTGTAAGTTATTCTTTCCTTAGTTTCAAAAAGTACTTTTCTTAATTCTAGAAATTTATTAGCTAGAATAATAAAATTATTTGTAAAAAATATTGGAAATGAACTTGTGTATGCTGAACAAAAGCTTGTCCCCCTCCCTTTATTTGTATTGATGTGATCACATTAAAGTGAAGTAATTGAAGCACAAGAACTTTTCTATCAGCATGGGGTTAATCAAATATAAATATAAATGTGCCAAAAAAAAGGTTACCAATTATACCAAAAATCATAAACTTGATTTTCATTTATTTTGTGGCTTTTTTTCTTGAATAAACTCATTAGTTTAATGGATTACACATTTTAGGAACTATTAAATGAAGAAACTCCCATCAAATTATTTCAAGATAAAGGAATTATTCATAGAGATCAAATTTGTTCTCAAAATCATCCAATGAAGTTTTGTTTCATTTTGAAGTTTTGAAGCCATATGTCTGTATCATAATAGATGCTGAGGGGGAGCGAGAAAGAATTGAGAATTAAACATGATTTGAAGGCGGACTTCTTTCTTTCCTCATTGCCATTCGATTCATTTACCTTTGATGTCAGGAATTGACTTCATTTGAGTTTTATTGACTACAATCATAATGTTACTGCAAATTGAAGTAATTACTTGAGGGAGGTATGGGCTACTCTGATGTCTTGAAAAAAAATTTTAATTTACAAGTCTGGAAGATATCAATTTCATAATGCCTGTTTAAACTGAATTGTACCTTGTTTTTTAGTATTTTTTATTTTCATATAAAGCTTGATAAAGAGTTATTTTAAAATCCTTATATATGTGTGTGTGTTTTGAACTTTTATCTTATTTTTTCTTGATGGTGAATAGTTCTGCACTAATGAAAAAGTATAGGAAGATTTGTATAAGAAACCTTTTTATCCAACCTTTTTTGAACTGCTAATTAACCAGATAAGTAATAGGAGTTGGATTTGAAGTATTGACTGCACATCTCTCTCTCTTTCTAACCATAACCTCTGCTACTACCAATGCCAATTTTAGTTGAGCTGTGGGCACATAAACATGGCTTGAATGATAGATGTTTTCACCAATAAGACTTAGATTTTTTATGTATAGGTGCAGTCAAACTTGTCTTTCAAACTGAAAAGGTTAAAATAATTTCTCACCAAGAGGCGAGGTATGGCTATAGTTTTGAGATGAAAATGAATGTGTTGCTCGCTGAATTTAAGTGACCAGGGATAACAATAGATACAGCTGCTTTTTGTCAGACATTAAGATATCTATGAAGAGCCATTAAAAACTAAAGAGGAAGACTGACTTCTGGAATTATCCTCATTCTTGCTGGGTGTCAAAGTGCTGCTGTTACCAATAGCTCATGGTACAGTTTAAAAATGTGATGAGTTTGAATAACATTAATTTTGGAGCAAAGTGATTTTCATCTCTTTCTTCAATATAAGAACTTGGTAAAAGGTCTTAAGTTCCCATACCCATGAGGAGCTTCCATCTCATGTGACTTGGAAGGACCACTCTTCAAAGAGAATATCAGGAAGCTGCTCGATCAGTGTGACAAATATTAATCTTCATTGTGATTGTGTCAAAAAATAACTTTGTATGTAATTTTTAGTAATAGTTTCATTTTTTTTTTTTTTTTACAATTCATCAGAGATTGGGGGAGGGGGGGTAGTTCCTCATGTGTGAAATATATATATTCATAATTTTTGTGTAATTGACTACTTACAGAGTTGAAATAAACTGGCACATACGTCAGAATAATTTGCATAGTTATACATAACCAGAATATAGTAAAATTCCACATATAACGTCATTCAGAATTAATAAATTTATTTTCTGGAAAAAGAAATATAAATTTTGGATTGTTCGTTGTTGCTATTATAGAATAAATATAAGTTTATTCAGCTCTGACTGTGTCATTTAGTATATATATATGGAAGTTAGCAACATATTTAATTGTACTGTCAGTATGGCAATTCACTGTAATCAAAATTATTAGCTTGGATACTTTTATGGATTCAATTTTGGTTTTTATGTTTTATATATTTTAAAATCTTTGTAAAATAATAATTTATGTGTATAGAAAGGTCCTTCTCATTAAAAAAATAATCTTAATTCTTAAAATATTAGATATAAAATGGAATATCAATATAATTTGAAAAGAAAAAAACTATTAAAGTAAAATCTATACCCTCTACCTTTTTAAAATAGCAAACTCAATTGGTTGGTTTGCAAAAGTTAAATTACTAATAATTTAATATTACAAGCATTCTATTTTTTTAAATTCAATTTTAAGAAGTGTAACTATTTTTTAAAATTCTTTGCATGTAAACTTACTAAAGTAGGCTTTTTTTGTATGCTCTCAAATTTTAGAACTGTTAAGAAATTGTTTCTCTTTAAAATTCATTTGATTTTGGCATCCAAGCTTAGCCAGTTACTTTAAATAAAACAATAAACTCATTGTACTTTTCAACTATCATTTTTATAATAAACTCCTGAAATTTTAAATACCATAAATATATCCCTCTCCATACATATTTATAATGCTGTAATTTGTTTTTCGTCATTTCTTTTACTATGAATTATTAAAAATCTGAAGTGCAAAGTTACTTTTTAAGTATGCATGATACAAATTTAAATGCTCAATGATATTTGTCTTATTAAAAGAACTGTATGAATAAAGTAGCCTAAATCCTTTTTATCATCTATAACAGTGCTTCTCGACCTTTTTATCGCCACAAACCGTTCAACATTTGATAATTTTACTGTGGCCCATCCAGGGTGGTGGGCATTAATTGTTTATATTTTAAATAGTCTTGATTTAATAATTTTAATTTAATTGTATTCAACAATGACTTCAGAATAAAATACAGTCATACCAAAAAATGAATATAAAGTGATTTAACACGGAAAATTAAGTGAAATGTTCCATGGAAAATAGCAAAAACCTGAAAGAAATACAATCGTTGGAAATAATTTAATGTTGATTTGGGAGACCAGTACCATTTGATCAACAGACTGTCACTGGTCTACAGCCCAGGGTTAGGGACCACTGATTTATAGAACCTTTCCCAGAATTGTGTTTTTGCTTTATGGGTGAATATGGTATTTTGAAGCTTATGATATAATTAGTTGTATCAAAAGTAGATATATTTTTAATTGTTTTGTTGTATAAAATATGGAATGGCCTGGCTGAATGAAGCTTTACATTTTTATATGTTTATTCCTAACCATTAAGTGCTTCAATGATAAAATATTTTGGAATGAGATTAAAATGAATATATATTTCCTTCTAGAAGAGGCAGTCCTTTTGCAGGCCCACCTACTGGTGCTCCAAGTCAAGTTCAGCCTGGAGCCCAATCTTACCAGGGAGGTCCACCAACATCCCAGGCTTTTCAAGGTCAAATGCAGTATCCTGCTGGATATTCACCTGGTCCTACTGCTGCACCTGTGCCTAGTGGTCCTGGTCCTGCTAATCCATATTCTAGGGGTTCTACAACTTCCTATACTCGTCCTACTCTCAATTACCAAACAGGATATTAAACTTTATCTTAAATAGCGAATCATTAATTTTTTTGTATCGGTTATTTTTTTTTTATTTTCTTGTGCTATAATCTGTGTATGGCAGGCCTACAGGTTGTGTTTCTTTTTATTTAGCATTTTAAAATTGTTTGCTGTACATATATTTCTAAAATTGCAGCTTATACAAAGATAGTTCTTTCTCAATTTGAAATTAGTCATTTTATTTATTTATTTTTTAATTTTAAAAATTTTAGGTTCAAAATTTTTATTATAGTTTGTTTTTTGTGTTATTTTTCTGCTGCTGTTATTATTTTAAAATGATGCTTATAAGGAACAAAATATTATGCTTCTCATTTTAATTAAACAAAATGTGCTCAAATGGTGCGGTCATGTAATGTATGTGCATTTTAAAAATTTATGCTTTTGTTATTGGAATTATTATACATGCCCCTTGTATGATATTAAAATTGCAAAGACAATTTTCATCATTAACTAGTGAAAATTTAAAATGAATATATTTATTTGCACTATTCCGTGTGTTAAAATGATAGCAAAATGACATAGATAATTTTATGTGCTTAAATGAAAAATTAGTGTCCTTTTTTCCCTCTTGGGCTTATAAATTTTGTTTTTCATATTTCTCAACAAGTTTCCATAGTGTTCTTTTATACTATATTATTTATACTTTTCTTATTCAAAACTATACAATCACTTCTATGATTTGATTGCAATATTTTTTTTTAGTTTGACATGAATTTCTTTAAAATCTCATCTGTTTTGTGACTGGAAAAAAAACTTTATATAAAATGATATTTTCTGTAGTGTTATGAATTTTTAATGTAATAAACCTGTACAATAAATTATACTGTTTCATTTTTTTTTATGTTCCATTTTTCTTTTAGAACAAGTACTTTTTTTAAACTAATTTGATATTGGGTCTAATTGCGCCAAGCGCTGCTTGGCGTGATTAGACCGATCGCGCCTAACAGCGTTTGCTGTAGCTGGAATGGAATCCAATATGGCGGCCTAACAGTAATTTAATGATACACAATAATTTTAAAGAATTGTTTTGAAGTACATTGAAATGTATTTCAAATAAAGGATATAGGAAGAGATTGAGAATAACCTAGATCAATCAATAAATAATGAATATCAATAATGTGTAATAAAAAGTAACATGTAGTAATAATAGTATTATAAGCAGTATATAATAATCTTATAATATTATTTTATCGCAATTATATATAATATTCATATAGTACGATTTAATAACTGTTATTAGAAATAATAATCATAATATAATTTAATAGTAATTATAAAAAAGACTAATCGTCGAATTGTAAAAAAAATAATAATGCATAAGATTACTCTTATTACATAATTATAAATAAATAACATAATAGCTATAAATAAACAAAAATAGTTATAAATGAATAACATAATAATTATAAATAAATAACAATATTAATTATAAATAAGAAAATATGTAAGAATATTTATAAATAATGTTAAAACAATTATAAATAATGAATATTAGATGATTATTAAAAAAGTAATAATTGCATTTTTGTATTACATTATGAATAAAATAATTACATAATGTATGTTAAAGTTGATTAAGAATTATAATTACAAAGTAGTGAAAGCTTGCAATATGAAACTTGCACGGCAAGTTACTTCAATGAATTGCATCGAACAAAGAACGTAAAAAAAAAATTTAAAACGCAAAATAAAACGAAAATAAACGATTTATAGCGATAATTAAAAGCACAACACTTATTCTTCTAAGAAAAAAATATTTTAGTACTCACTCATTTTAGAAATATCCATATTCGAAAATAGCATAGAATTAAACAGAAGACACAAACAATAGAAATATTACTCTGAAAATGGTTAAATTTTTACAGAAATTAGAAATTTTTATTAAAATCGTCCAAAATTAATAGGATTACAGCGGGAAAAACCAATAAAAGTTTTTTCTAATATACGTTATCTCCATGGCAACCACATCGACAGACGATAAAAGTATTAAGGTAACCATATTGTAATGTTATCGCCCATCTTGGCGAACATAAACAACAACTTGGTGCTATTACCCCCAATATCAAACTAGCACCCTTTTTTTTAAAAAATGTACTTAATTTAAATTTACTTCATGATCACAATCTAGGACAGAAGTGGGTAAATAGCGGCTGACAAAGGGTTTTTTTTTTTTTTTTTTTGTGGTGAGCGAAGACAGTCTGGAAATCTACCATGAACCGAATTTTTTTCCTGTACACTGCCTGATATTAATACAGTATCTGCGGAGTTAAGCTTGAACTTATCAACTTGTAGTCAGATTCACAGTATGAAGGAAATATTTATTGTAATGACATTGATTTCTATAAATCTTTGTCTGCTGAAAAATATTTATGCATGAAGAAATTTGCCTAGAAAATGTTCTATTTAGGTCTACCTACATTTATGAGCAAAGATTTTCTTGCATGAAGATCAACTATAAGTTGGATAGATGCAAGTTAGCTGACTTCAACTTGCAGGCTGTGATGAGAATTTAAATGAGCAACCTCACTCTCTTGATTTCAACAAAACTATAAAGTGTGACAGGGTACATTTGTCTCAATTAGCTGATTCTAAAATTAAATGGGTTTGTAGCTACTGGTGATATGAAATTACTTCAGTGAGTAAATTGAATATAAAATGGCAACTATTTTATTTAACATGTTTCTTGATTTTTATGGTGCAATTTATACCTTACCTAAGATACAAAGTTAACTAAGGAATGCAATCATTTTTAAAAGGTGCAGCTCTAGGGTATCCTCAACTTCCACAGTATGGCCCTTGAGCCAAGGAGCCCACCCCTGATCGAGGATGTTTATTTCACCATCTGCTGATATTTTTTTTAAGGATTAAATTTGAGCCATCTCAATTATTGAGCAGTTTTAAAGGAATATATACACATAAATGTGGCTTGTCACACGCTAAGTTCACATCAGTATCATTATTAAACTAAACTCACAGTGGCACAACAGCCCATGAGGGTCAAGGCCTTCTCTGCCCATCTCAGTTTTCATGACCTTGGGCACTGACTTGAGGTGCATGAGCAGACGTTCCAATCAGGTGGTCAATCTTGACACGAAACCCTCCAGTGTTTAGTTCTGAAGGAAGGATCGTTCTGGGTACCTTCCGTTCCGAGCGAATGCGAGTACTTTACCGATCACGCCAAAACGATTGTCTTCATGTGATGTTGGTACTAGTTCATATGGATATCACACCGCCACAGTTCTCAAGCAAACTTGGTACTCATTTATCGACCCATTGAAAGGCTGAGTCGGCCTTGCCTAGCCCCGGGTTTGAACCCCAGATCTGTTGCATGGAAGTGTGATGCGCCACCACACTTAGTCACTGAACTTTGTATCATTATTACATCATATGTAAAAAATAATTTTGAATAACCTTTGGCAAATTTCTAGCAAAAACAATTTCTAAAAAAATGTTTTTGTTGTACTTTTAAATTAAGATTTTTGTGCTATTATGCTTCTTTATTGCTCATTACAAGATTATGTTATAAATAAAATTTATATTTTATAATCTGTGCACAGATTGTAGTTCAGAAATTTAAAAAATTAATGTGATTTAAATTAACTAAAATGAATGTCTTGATCACATTGTAAATAGTGCTAGAAATTAACTAAAAACTATTAGTGGTAACAAATTGGAGTCGAATAGTAAATTTGGCATCTGAAATTCTCTTTCTGTATTTCCAGATCTTGGCTTAGAATTTTCCAATAATCCTCAAAATAATCTTCTGTGAAATCTAGCCTTAATACAAGATACCTTCTCAAATGAAGATCTAGTAATTTATAATAAATCGAACATAAATGCCAGTAGCCCTTGTATAATTGCAGAATTACTTTAATTCAAATGAAATTAAAAGTGTAATATATATGTTATTGGCAAAGTATGAAATCCGGCATTCTATAGAATGCCTAAAACTAGCTGGCAATGTATGAAATGATTCTTATTTCACACATTGCCTAGGCATTCTGTAGAATGCCTAATGAGAAATCGGGAAAGTATGAAATACATCTCCTATTCGTTTCGAATATTGTGTGGCAAGGGACGAGACTTTTAATGCTTGCCTCAGGCTCAGAATTTGTCAGTTGCACATTGTGGTTTGTTCGGGAGTGTCAGAATATACTCAATTTAACTTAAACTTGTTCAATGAAAAATTGTTTTTTTCTTGTGCTGCATGAAAATGGAGAAGTAAGATAATGTGTTGGAGAAGGAATCATGGTCTCTAATAGGGGTCGGCAACCTATGGCATACGGTACAATTATTAGTGGCACTTAGCAATACTCAACGAATTTGTCAATTTTTGAATGGATGGAACTTTGTAAATTTGTAATCGACCTTATATTTGACAAACATCACCAGAATTATGGACAATTAAGGAATTATGAAAAATTTGAAAGATAACTCTAAAGGTAAATCAACAGCTATTTTGTAAATTATTGAATGTCATAGCAGGAGATATTTAATTGTTTGAAGGAAAATTGCATGCATTCTGCTATTCCACTTTTAGTTCTACATATCTATCTTTTTTTTTATATGAGAAAGAAAAATATTTCAAGTCCGCAAGGAAATTGTTTAACAACTGAATGCTCAGAATCATGTCAAAGTGAAAGTCACAAATTACACCCCATTTTTTGTGATATGAAAGAAGAGTGAAGCAGCACTAGGTTGACATTAAAAATTTTATTTAACTGTAATGAAGAGAAATGCTTATATATATTTTTTACGTTGTCTATTTCTCATTTTAATAAATGTTTAAAAAAAACAAAAAATTTACAATTTCGAGTTTTTTTTATTTTTGTTGAAGAAATAGTTATATTTTATGATGTTTATTTTTGTGTTAAGAAATATTTTTAATTGGTGCAAAATTAATGTGTGATAAAGCTGTAAATCTATATAATTGAACTCGATTCTCTAACTCTGCATACATTATCGTGGGAATAGAATTGTTTCAAAAATGCCCTACTGTGTGGCATGCTGAATCATAATTGATAGATTGGATTTTGACACGCCACAGCTAAAAAGTTGCCGTCCCCTGGTCTATAGGCACGAACCAACTATTATAGATGACGAGCTGCCTAACATTCGAGTTAAAGCAGAAAAACAGAAAAGGATTTTTTTAAAATTGGAAACTACTTACTAGAAGTTAATAACTGATGTACAAAATGACTACTAAAAAGGAACCCAGGGACTATTGGTTGCTGAATAGCTATGGTGTGATATTTGTGAAAAATAAAAGTAAACTCACATAACCTGTTAAGAAGGCGTCAGTACTATGCATAATGCCAACCACTGGTCTGCAGATCAAATAGTATCGGGCCACTCAAAGAGTATTTAATTATTTCTATTTTATTTACTGTGGAGTATTTAACTAGTGTTTGCTTGACTTTCCTTGGAAATCACTTAATATTGCATGTAAAATCACTTTATATTAATTTTTTGGAGTAACTGAATTTTATTCTGAAGGCATGTTTAAATGCAATTAAATTATTAAATCAAAACAATTTAAATATATAAACAATGTCTCACCCTCAGCGTACTGCGGTAAAATTATCAAATGTTGACCAGTCGATGGGGATAAAAAAGTTGGGAAGCACTTCTATATAGTATTATGTTTTGGATTCTGAGTTATTTTACGTACTTCATAAAGCTCATTTGGCTATTGGACACAGAGGACGTGATAGAATTCTGAAAGAACTTTCAACCAAATACAAAAACATTACACGTTATGATATTGAACTGTACATCTACCGTTTTGAACCTTGCCAGAAAAAACAGAAAAATTTATTTTAAAAAAGGCATTGTTGTGAAAATTGTGATTTTTTTCTGAATACCAATATATTGGCACTTGTAGCAAGTGGGAATGGATGGTTTCTATCGACTTTTAACTTCTGAAGGAATTTTAAAACAAGTATATGCGAAATCACAATTTACTTTGTGCCCTTGATTAGAATTAAAGATATTCCTGACCATGAAAATCCTCTTCTGTCAGTAGCAATTGCTCATTCCAATAGAAGCGGTGAAGGATTCGTCAAATGTACGTGTAAAACAAAATACCAAAATAAGAATGGTCTTTGCGTAAAAAATGTAATTCAAAATGCTATTCAAGTCTACCATGTTGCAATAAGTAGGTTAATTTTAAGTTCTTATTTATTTATTTATTTATTTATTTTGAAATTTTGTTTTCCTTTGTAAGAAAGGCAAATTTTGTTTGGTACAACTTTCTTTTTCATTTACGTATTTTGAGTAATTTTTTAATGGTACTCTCATTATTTTATCAGAATAACATTTGTATTTTTTAGAAATGTACGTCATTGATATAATAGCCTTATCACACACACATGGACTTATTTTATACTTGACCTAAATACCTTTGGTCATTCTATAGAATGCCTAGAACTCATAATTTTGGATTTATTTAAAGTGTATAAACTCTGTCAAATTCAACTCACAAAAAATAGGTTTTACCCAGGCATTTTTTTACCCAGTTATGGGTAATTTCGATTTCCTTTCATCAATGATACCAAGCCCCATGTTTGCATTCTACTGTCATAAAAACAAAGCTGCTGTGTACTTTGATTATTTGATTTTTTCTTTGGCAAATCCTCACTCATTTTTATTTCAGATATTAATTTTTCAAATGCAAGTTGGTGGCAGAGTTTTTACAGAATTCCTGGCCTGTGTTTAAAATTAGCTCAGACTTGCTCGTGCATTTTTGTATCAAATTCAAATCCTTTTTTTGTTTTACTAAAAAAATATCTGAACAAATAACTGAATTTACCAAAGAGTACATTGGAAGCATTTGAGAAACCCTTTAACAATTTCTGTATAAATTCATATGTTTATCCTTAACAATTTCATATAATTATTAATATAAATAATGTAACAAAATTGTTACCTCTGTATTTTGTGACATTGCAACCAACAAAATATTTTGTTTCTCTTGCAAACATATTTTCAAGAAAGCCAATTTACTTCGTTTGAAAGAGGTCTTCAAGAAAAAACAATTGAAAGATTTGTGCTTAGTGGTATAGTGACAATAGTAAAATTATATATATGTCATGATTTTTAAGATAGAATCAGATTAAAGTTTAAAAAAGGAGATCTTTATTCAATCGTTTCGACATATCTCTTCTGACGCTAAGGGCAGGGAGGAAAAAGCACGCCATGGTGGTGGTTTCAAGTGGATAACACTTGCTGACATATGTTGACTATTAAATCTAACGATCTGGAATTAGACATGTTTATTGGCTAGGCCATATGTTTGGAAGAAATAAATGGGTGATTAGTTTGATACTTGAAGATGGGAACTGAGAAAGATGAGTCAAGTGCTAGGTAGGGAATTTAATTTTTAATCTAATTTAATTATCCTTACATATATATATATTTTTAACTAGAACCTTTTCACAACAAATCAAACAAGTTGTTGACCCATGTTTGTTTTTCTTTATGAAATAGTCAAGATCCCAATTATCTTGAAACAACATATATTCTTTAGATATTTTTCACTTGTGAGTGTGTGAATATTAACGTCGCACTGTTCAGCTAAACGAGGGCTTTTGGCTACGGACTACGTAATTTTGAACCATGGTCAAGTGACGTAGCTGCCACCTCTCTCCTAACTACCACACCAACGGGAGGACGTTTCAGCTCTCGACAGATTTAACGTGCATCGCTGCCCTACACGACGGGTCTTTAGTGGTACTGGGCTCGAACTCGTGACAAGGCCAGCCACGATACGATACCTTGACCACTGGGCTACCGCGGCCACTTTTTCACTTGTGAGACATGAAGGTTAGCTTAAAATTAGCTTCACCCATAAAATGGTCGTTAATTCACTGTTTGTTATCACTAGCCATTACAATTACAAAAAGAAAAAAAAAGCTATTTTGCAATTCATACCATCATGGCATCAAGAGCAAAATTAATATATTTGATTGATAAAATTTCTTGCTAAATTTTTGTTCTTAAATTATTGAATTTGTTAGTGCAGTGAGCCACAGGTTGAGTATCACTGGTTTACAGGGTCCTATTGCTTCTTAAAATTATTCTAGGAATGCAGAATTTTCAGTTACTTCTTTCTGTGACCTGTATTTTGAACCATGATGAATATGCAAAATAGAAGTAATATCACATTGTAATAAAAAAAAAAGTACACCTTCATGTCTAAGTTGTTTTTTAATCGCATCAATTTGTCTTTGCCTTTAGCAGAATAATAGGAGTTGCATAATGAGTGAGTGAGTGAATGAATGAAATGAAACAGAGCTTTTTAAAGTTTTCCTGAGACAGCCATGGCTTAGTTGCTATGGGAAAATGTCTTTTGCTGCTGGGAAAATTGTGTCGCTTCAAGTATCTTTTTAAAAATGTGTGCCATTTCAGTGGTTGACATGTGTATTATTATTATTATTATTTAACCTGTTATATCTATCCAAGAATTTATTGCAATTAGAAAAATATGCTTTGGTCAGCTAAAAGTAATATATAAATATATATTTAGCTACATTTTTTATTTTTTAAAATTGTTAGGTACCAAATTGAGTATGTATAATATGTATGTTTGAACAAGAGCTATAACAGTTAAAAAAATAAGGCAATTTTCACTTATTGATTATTAATTTTTTGATGTCAGAAGACAAAGATATTAAGCAGAAAACTGCTTTATTATACCTATCCATCATACTATCGACATATAATAATAACCAACTCTTCAATCAAGTGTCCTCCAACCAATTGATAAATAAGAAAAATTAATTATTATCATTACGAAAATCACGTCTTTGACTCTATAAGTAAATATGAATAGTTGGTAAAATCCCCAATTAATTATTGAGATATCTTGTCGCATATATCATGCAGTGAATTGCTCATTCAGACATGAAACAGGTCGACGATCTAGTGCCGTATGCGAATTTCTATTTTATCGTTTATTTTCCTAACAAAAAGATGGCACAGACAGTATGACTAGCTTAGCATGAATTATACAAAATAAATTTAAAAATGTGTTTGTTTCATCTAGGATTACCCAAAATTAAAAATGTCGTTTGTATTTTACTTTATAGCAATTTGAGTGAAAAATATTCCACCCGTTTTACTCGACACGCAAACTTTCCGCCCTTATGGAAACGTAGGAAAATTACAGGTGTTTTTTTCAATTCGGTGTACATGTGGATTCTTAATTTTGGTTACATTTCTGAAAAAATGCACTCTCGGCCTATACACGGATTGCCTTATGTTCGAAAATATACGGCAAATATGTTTAAAATTATTACAGAATTAGTATTAAAAAATATTTTTAAATAGTTTTTAAAAATTCTAAGCAAATAGATTTAACATAAATTTTCATTTGCTTTTTTTTTCTGACTGAATTATGACGTTATTTCAAAATGTTTCAATAGGTTTAGATATTCAAAACAGTGATTTTTTTTCCGTTAAACAAGATGAAACAAAAGTATTGCAAATTTTGAAGATCAGTTAAGTTTTGTTTGGAAGTAAAACTAAAGAGTGTTTTTTTTTCCAGGTATAGAAGTTTAAGTTGGCATTACTTTCCAAGATGGCGACCGATTTAACAGCTGTCAAGTGATTTATTCTCAGTTTGGTTTGGCAATTCATCAAAACGATCATCAAGCAAAACGTAGATTCATCGAATGGGCCCAAAACGAGATTGCCGTTGTTCCCGATTTTCATAAGCGAATTTTGTTTAGCGAGGAAGCGCACTTCTGGTTGAATGGCTACGTCAACAAACAAAACTGCCGCATTTGGAGTGAAGCTAATCCACAAGTGTATGTCGAAACACCGTTACATCCAGAAAAACTGACTGTTTGGTGCGCTTTATGGGCTGGTGGAATCATTGGTCCGTACTTCTTCAAAAACGATGAAGGCCACAACGTTACAGTCAATGGTGATCGGTATAGAGCCATGATTACTAACTTTTTCATTCCTGAATTGAACAATCATGATGTCCAGGAGCTGTGGTTCCAACAAGACGGCGCAACATGTCACACTGCTCGTGCCACAATCGATTTATTGAAAGACACGTTGGGTGACCGCCTAATTTCACGTTTTGGACCTGTGAATTGGCCTCCAAGATCTTGTGATTTAACACCGCTAGACTATTTTTTGTGGGGCTATGCTAAATCATTGGTCTATGCGGATAAGCCACAAACGCTTGACCATCTGGAAGATAACATTCGCCGTGTTGTTGCCGATATACGGCCACAAATGTTGGAAAAAGTCATCGAAAATTGGACGTCCAGATTGGACTACATCCGAGCCAGCCGTGGCAGTCATATGCCAGAAATCATATTTAAAATATAATGCCACAAGATTATCTTTCGAATAAAAAAAATTAATGTCAATCGAATAATACATCGTTGTTTTATTGCAATTTAAAGCTCTATACCTCTGAAAAAAAACACCCTTTATGTATACATCTTCAGAATGTAACATTTTTGGAATTTCAAATTTATTCACTTCCTATCATTTTCTTGATCCGAAGCCTGCCAATCAGATAGTTAAAGCTGGGCTTTAATTTAAAAAAAAAACTTAAAAATCAGAAATCTTGTGTGTTGCTGTAGAGCAGCAAGAATAGCTGGACAATCAAAAATATAAGAAGGTTTTAGCTTATCTAAACAGTTATCACAATTCCCAATGTTCTTCTACCATCCCTATTAATTTTCATTCCTCTGTGTTGACCTGTTCTTAACCTAGCAATAGTTTTTGCTATAAGGCGTTCTCAACGTATATTAGAGTTGATGCTTGACAGCAGAGGTACCTAAACTTTTTTTTATCTCATGGACCCCTTGCCATGTTTTTCGGTTTGGGGTAGACCCCTGCTACTTAATATTAAATATTTGTCAATTTATCAACTTAAATGTCTTTTTGACAGCTGGTACTACCATTGATTTTAAAAGAATTAAATTTCTAACTGTAGTGAAGTATAGTGTTTTAAAATTTAAAAAGTACATTTTAATTAACTAAATTAAAACTTAATTAATACATAAAGTAATTCAACTGCAAACAAAAAATGTTAATTAAAGGGATGAATCTGGTGGTTCAACAGCAAATTTTCAATATATATATAATATCAATCTAGTCAAATTTAACCCTAAATCTCCTTTGTTACGTGTGTCCAGTTTTTTTTTTTTTTTTTGAGATTGGCTGACTCACTGAAACTCCTCACTAGGGAAAAGCAATTAAAAACTTTCTCCCGATATTCCGTAATTTGGAACAAATAACAGGTATGTCTTTTTGAAGCCAAAATTTCTGACATCCGTTTCTAAACTTAATTTTAAGATCTTTGTTAGGGCCGGGATCGGAGTAGGGTTAGGCCTACTCCGATCAGTTCCTATTGTAATGTAACATTTTTTTTTTCAATGTGACCATATAAGTCCATAGCCTCTCTCTACTGTGATATTAAAATAGTCAAAGTATTCTCAAACCTAGTTTCAAAATCTGAATAAGGGCATTTAAATGATGAACGTATGTTAAAACGTCCTGACAAATTGAGAAAATTCGCGACCTCCAATATTATACTTCTTTAACTTAATTCTCGAAAGAAACGCTGAAATGGACTTTATTTAAATAAAATTTATGTTATCAACTTATAACTACAAATGAACCTCATTCAATTTAGTAAATCAATCTATTAAATAGGTCAAATCTGGTTTCTATTTGATTAAGTTTTCTTTTAAAATTAAAGTCACGATCTGGTTTTTTGAGAGCCACTATCGTAGGCCCCCAAATTATTTTTTCACTGACGTTGACCCCTTGCAGGTCGTCATAGACCCCTGGGGGTCTATATAGACCACTTTGGGAATCACTGCTTTACAACAGCGTTTCTCAAACTGTGGGGCGCTCCCCCCCTTGGAGGTGTGACAACTCTACGAGGAGGGCGCGAGCATATTGAAAAGTCAAAAGCAAAAGATTATTTAAAACAAAATTATTAATTAACTGAAATTCAACAAACAAAATACATTCTGATATTAAAAAATAAAAAACACATTCACACTGAGTATTACATTTATAAATATAACATTGCTGCACAATGTATTTTATAATTAATTTACCAATACTAAGTTAAGAACAAGTTTAATAATTACCAGTGACCCCCCATGGGATTGTCATATACAAAAGTTAACACTCATCTTAATAATTCGTACGGCTTATAATAAATCCCTTAACTACCAATTAAAAGTTAAGGGGAGAAAAGGAATATGTAAAAGCAGTTTTTTTATTGCTTTTATTTATTCCTTTTCTGAGCCTCTGAAATGAGTAAATTCAACGCAAACACTGTCAAGGTCCTTTTGTTCAATTCCAAAGCTTTCGGAATAATTTTATGGATAACAGTGCACAGAAAATATCGTATTTCGAAAAGACGTATATATACGTCCAGTGCAATTAGTGCACTTGAGTGAGACGTTTATATACACTGGTGGCAAGAGGTTTAAGTCGTATATCGTAGTTTTAGCATCAAAATATAGTATTATTGAATTCAATACATTGTTATTGTATGAGGGGGCCGCGATGAAAATTATGATTGAATATTGGGTCGCGAATATTAAAACTTTGAGAAGAACTGATTTACACAGGATTGTCTTCTCTCTCAATTTGAAACTTGCGATAGCATTTGGATCTAATAAGGTAACATTGACAACGTTACCATTTTAAAGATTTCTAGCCTCTTTCGCCAGTTTATCCGCGTTTTCATTGTCCAAAATGTTAACATATGTAGGAATGAGTGAGTGAATATTAACATTGCACTGTTCAGCTACACGAGGGCTTTTGGCGACAGACCACGTAATTTTGAACCATGGTCAAGTGACGTAGACGACACCTGAGCTGGTACCCCTTCTCCTAACATGTGCAGGGAACCATTGGAGAAAACAGACTTTATTTAACACATGTAATCTAAGCAGGCGAGTGCAAATCTCTTCAGTAATCCGTGAACCTACATTTAGAATAGCCTGAAGGGCTGCTTTTGAGTCACAAAAAAACGACGAGACCGTTACCCTGTTTTAGAATAGGGAGAGTCATATAAATCAAGAGCCTCAATTATCGCCCGAAATTCACAAGTAAAGCAAGAGTCAGTTGCACCAGTACTAATCACTCGTTGGTAGGGTTGTATCTGAAATATTAGAAAGTCTCGTTTCACAAAGGTTGATAAAATACCACAGAAACATTACGAAGAGCATAAGTTTCAGAAAGAAGAAATTTATCGACATCAATCCAACGACATGATTTTTGTTTTTTTTAAATGAGTAACTTTAGTTTATTTTAGAGTTTCTTTTTTTAAAAAAATTAATTTATAAACTTAGGTTGTAACAGCAGTTCTGAGCGGAATTAATTTTTATTAATGCCTGATTTCGAAGTTGTACAAGGGTTATCGGCAACGGAGCATGTGATTTTTAGTTGCGACCAAGAACTACAATTGAGCTAGCATCCCACTCTAGGTTGACAGGGCTGTAGTGGCCGCAGTAGCCTAGGGGTCACGAATTCGTAGCCGGAGTGTCGTGGGTTCGAGACCTAGTGCCACTGAAGACCAGGCATATAGAGAGGCTGATGCACGTTAAATCTGTAGAGGCTCAAAATCCTCCCGTTGGCGTGGTAGTTTGGAGAGGGGTGCCAGCTCAGGTGTCGTAATCATCACTTGACCATGGTTCCAAATTACGTGGTCCGTCGCCAAAAGTCCCCCTGTAGCTGAATAAGTGACGTAAATATTCACTCACTCAGTCCAGAAGGTATCATCTTCTCTACGCAGCGGGTCTTACATGGCACCAGGATTAAAGCTGAATTCACACCAAGGCTGTCAGAGTCGAACATTGAGCGTCTAGCCAATCAGAGACTTCATCTCGGGCGAGATGAAGTCTTTGATTGGCTAGACGCTCGATGCTGACAGCTTTGGTGTGAATTCAGCATAAACCTCACGACTTAACAGAAACAACGCCACCCACGAGTTCTCCATCTTGTCTACTCGGTTACCACGGTCAATTTTTGAGTTCCATATTAAAATAACCGCTATTTAAGGTTGTCTTTGTTTAATATAAAGGAGCCCGATTCAAAATTGGAACACATTTCCAAGCGGAAGTCGCTCCAATTTTATATAAATGTTTGGTGCTGTAACACATCCATCTACTATGCAGCATTCTTAAAATTCAGAAATATATTTTAAAGATCCACAATTCTTCTCATCAACACATAAAGTCTGAAAACCGTTTTTCATAACCGTGTAGAAGGCGGAATGTGGAACATGTTTTAACAGTAAAAGAAATGACTTATACACAAGTGAGGATTATAAAATGCACCCAACTCAAAAAGCATGTAAGGTCAGCAAATAATATTAATGTTCTAGCGTTTTTTCTTATTGGAAAAAAGATGTTCCGATTGTAAGTTCTGTTGTTTAATATATTAAGGCGGCTTTTGTCTTACGTCTCTATAGAAATTAGGAGAGTAGAGTGCCATCTCAGGTTTCGATCTTATCACTTGACCGATGATATTCAAAAATACGAAGTATGTCACCAATAGTCCTAGTGTTATTTCTCAGAGTGGGATGTTAAGAGTGTCTTATGTCTCGGGTGAGTGTTTATTGACATGGCACTATGAAGCAACGTGAGGGCTATTGGTGACGAACCTCTTAATTTTGAGCTTCGATCAAGTGACGAGGAGTATATATATATATATATATATATATATATATATATATATATATATATATATATATATATATATATATATATATATATATATATATATATATATATATATATATATATAAGCCCCTAGTACCTTTCCTTCAAACTACTACGGTACGCCAACGGAAAGACTTTGGGCCTCAACAGACTTAACCCTCCAAGCGGTTAGCACGGAAAATTCCGTCATTTTAAAGATGCTTCAAAAATGCACTGCACGGGTTTTTTTGCCTTCAAGTAACATTTTCAAAAGCGGATTAGCCGTACTTTTCTGAAATCCTTTCCCCCTTTTAAAGGTTTAACATTTTGAAAGATAATTAGGGACGGAGGAAGCAACACAGCAGGACACTGATAGGAAGTTTTATGGCTCGCAGGGAACCCCGTGTTTTGACCCTGGAGCAATCGTAAGAAATCGGGGAAAATTTCTTTAGACCCCAGGAAGTGTTTGTTAGCTTGTATTTTAAAAGTTTTGAAAAGTCCCAACGCATAAGTAAAATATGTTACAATTCCCTTTTGGTTTCATATTAATCTGAAACTGTAACAAGTTGGGGCGTGTCAGGGCAATCTGCTATTTTATATAGTTAGACAAATTATCTTTTTTAAAGTATATTCTTTCGCTTCATTTTTATTATCTTAATCAATGCTTTCAGTTTTTGAAACATGATTATTTCATTATAAGATACCCCAAAAAAATTAATAAAACACCAAACACTTTAAAATTTGAAATCTTTTCAACTTTCCAACCACTATAAATGAATAAATTTAAACTTCATCAAATAATTTGAAACATTTTCTTACACTTTGATAAAAATAATAACGAAAAAAAAAAAATTAAGATCTAATTAAGATCTATTAGTTTTTTTTTTTTAGATTTCAAAGCCCAAGTGTTCAGGGAAGTTTACGTACAGTGCCTAGTTATATATTGTTAAAATACACCGAATTATATTTGAATTTTAAGTGCTTGAACTTCAGTTTATATCAAATACAACATGAATGAAGTTTTTCCCACATTTTTTTTATAACTTGAATGTTTGAATAAATGGTAATAAAAAATATACGGAAACATTTACAGTAGACATTTATGCATATAAATAAACATAAAAATCAATTTTAAATTCGAGCTATTCAAAAACATTCGAATTATTCTTCAAAAATATCTATTTATGCAAAATACCTCAACATCTATCTTTTTTTAAAGGCTAACTGAATAAGTAATTAAAATCTGGATATTTTTTGAAATCTCGACCGTATAAAGCTAGAAATTTTATGTTAGAAATTCCATTTGAAATTTCGAAAAAAAAATGTATCGCGCAGTTAAAAATTATTTACCATAAGTTCTAGCAACTCTTTGAGTATAATATAAATTTCAAATTTTATTATATAGCTTCTTTGGTATTTTTTAATATATTTCGAAGATTTCATACAATTCAGTTGAAAACTGCATGCTAAGAGCAAAAAATATACTAAGAAAATCGACGAATATACAATAAAGTTTTACATAGAAGCAAAACTGAGAAGCTAAAGCGTAGGAATGAAAAAAATTTTGAGTATATCTGAAGTAGTTTTCGAAATATTTATTTTAAAGTTCAGAAAATTTGTGTGCGTTATGTTATACTTAATATTAATTAAATGGTTAAAATAATATGTTAATAATAGTCATGTAATCGTTTGATGACACATTCATATACTAATAAAAATTATAATGGTCATTGATGCGAATGTCAAGAATTTTATTAATAAAAATTATATTGGTCATTGATGCGAATGTCAAGAATTTTATGTAATTTTAAATTCAGACATTAAGATATTGATGTAGAAAATATAAAACGACCATCTAAAATACATGAAAAATGCAGTCTGCTATAAAATGATCTTGACAAACAAAATACGGCATTTTCACTTACTATGGCAGAGCCGGCTTAGTCAGGGGCGATCTGGAAAAACAGAGAGGGATGCCGGTTTTGATGGATGCCGCTCTAGCTTTTAAAGGAAATCAGGAAAAAAATATATATATAAATAACAAATGCAAAAACTAAGTCTTGTAATTTTCCATACATTTTTATAACAACTAATTGTGGAATTGGCTCCCAATACTTTGTTGTGTTTGACAATATCTAAGGTAACCAACCATACTTTAGATAGATTTGCACTACTTTTTCGTAACCGTATTCCTTTTAAAATTAATTTGTGCAGCCAAAATACACTTTTTGCACTCTTAAAAATTTATGTAAACTATAACAGTTAATTTTAATTTATGCAACTTGTGAAATGTTCATAATTAACCATTTCCGTCTAAACAGTTTACATGAAAAAAAAAAAGTTTGGACTCCCTCATTCATTAGGGAATTATATAAGATTCTAACATTAAGTTTTATTTTTCACCGAATAGGGTCGAGTGGTAGTGTATCGTGCTTCCACACCACAGGTCTTGGGTTCTATTAACGGGCTGGGCAAGGTCGACTCTGCCTTTCATCCCCGCTACATTGGGTAGATAAATGAGTACCAAGCTTGCTTGGGGTCTTAAACACTGAAGGTCTCTCTTCAGACAGACCACCAAATCGGGACATCTGTTCATGCACCTCAGCGCCCAATGGTCACGTATATTGGGATGGGCATAGTAGTTCCTGGCCCTCATGGATTGTTGCGCCACTGAGTTTGAGTTTTAAGTTTGAGGATTGCCTTACTTTGGGGATACCCCTTAGATAAACATGTATTTCCACTCATTTGCAAACATTTTTCTTTCAATTACGTTTATTTCAGAAGGAAGTTTGATTTTTCAAATGTATTTGCTTAATAACATGTATATTTGTGTATTATATTAAAATTTTGATCAATCCAAAATTACATGTTTTTTTGCTCCTCTAAAAGC
>BMAU01015105.1:0-53853 GCA_019973935.1 Trichonephila clavipes | reverse complement strand
ATATATCAGACGTACACACCAGTAAGAGTCAATAACATTTTCAATGTTAATGTCTGTAATGTCGGTAATGTACTTAGTAAGAATTATGTATCAATACATTCCTCAATAAATCTGCACAAATCTCTCGTCTGCTTTTAATTTTACACTAAACAAACCAAAAATGAAGCCTACTTATAAGAAGTAGTTTGAAATTCTCGACACAAAAACGGGTGAGTGAGTGAATATTAACGTCGCACTGTTTAGCTACACAAAGGCTTTTGGCAACGGGCCTCGTAATTTTAAACCATGGTCAAGTGACGAGGACGACACCGGAGCTGCCAACCCTCTCTCCTAACTACCACACCACACCGACGGAAGGATGTTTGAGCTCTCAGCAGATTTAACGTGCACCGCTCCCCTACACGGCGGGTCTTTAGTAGTACTGGGCTCGAACTCGTGACATGCCAGCCACGATCCGATACCTTGACCACTAGTCTACCGCGGCCACGACACAAAAGGGGGGACCGTAATCATATTTCCAGCTAAAAAGTTTCAAATATATTTTAGGTGAATTTTTTTACCAACAAATCACAGCAACAACGATTTACTCGAGGGTTGAGCGTCTGTGCAAAGTCGCCAAATACCGCAAAATGCAGCCAACAATGGAACACTTCTTTTCAATTGCTTAGTAGACAATTAATCTGCATTTGGCGAAGACTAAAAATCAAATATAATTCAATACAACCTTTTAAAATTCTATATAAATAAAAACGTTTCGTTTCAGAACTAAAAAAAATGCAGAATGTTTGGTATCATCAATTAACTTCAATGTAAATTCTTCCGGTTTATTTAAACGGAAACGGAAATTAGATTTGACGGGTGCCAGCGAAATGAATCGCTTATACCCAAATTCGTGGAGAGAAAGTATCAAGGAGGATAAATATCTGAATACACTCCCCGCAGGGGGAGGGATGGAGGAAGAAGCGGCCTAACGAAAACGAAACAAAAGTACGTCACGAGGGCAGGAATAGAGGAGCGCAAGGAAGGGGGGAGTTTAACAGCCCCAAAACGCGTTCGAGGAGCACCAAAACGCAGTCGGAATGAAGAAATGCTGCGGGATTTTTTTTTTTTTTTTTTTGCAGCTGGGATGAAAAATGGATGGAGACTGCAAGGCAAAACTTGCAGCCGGAACAGTTGGTTTCGAAGCTGGAGTCAGCTTATTCACTGATCCCATTTCTGATGTAGGCAAATGCATTTAAATGTTGTTTAAGTGTAGCAATTAAGTATTTTTGTTGTAATTACGGCGGTTTTAAGGGCAGATTCCATTTTGCCGTTTTGTAAGCAAAATTTATTTTAGAGTGAGGATACGTGAATAGTGTTTGTGCTTTAATTACTGGGTTGTCGTGATTTTGAATTGAAGTAAAAACATTTCTAGAAGTTCTAGTGATGTAATTATTTATCGGCTCCATGTGTAAGTCGTGATGTATGACACTATTTCTAACGTACCAAGGTGCGTTAGCAATAATTCTAAGAATTTTATTTTGGATTATCTGAATGCGTTTTGTGTGGGTCGGGGCCTCGGCCCCCCAAATGGGGGACCCATACGTTATTGTTGGGCGCAAAATTTGCTTGTACAGGATAACTTTATTTTCCAGGGAGAGAGGAGAGCTTCTGCCAATAAGGGAGATAGCTAACGCTATTCTACCCCAGAATTTGTCTCAAAGGTTTATTTAAAAAAACTGTTTCATTGAATTTAACAAGATAAAGATCATTTTCATTTTTAGGACTCCTTTAAAAATTAATTCTCAAAATTTCCATCACAAAAGTAAAGCAAAGAATATTAATATCTGTAGCAATGATTATTTGTATTACGATCAAATAAAATAAATTAGAAAAAAATTTAGCAGATGATTAAATAGAATTTATCGAACAAAATACAGAAATTTAGATCATTTGTTGAATTAAATATTACTTCCATGGAAGCATTAAAAAAAGAAGAAATGTTAGCAAACAATAAAATATAACTTTGGAGTTTGCTTCTAAGTCATAAATCTTAAAAAATGGAGGTAGAAATGTTTTATGGACTCGCGTGTGATGTCAGTTATTTTGTTTAAAAAACTTTTAGTATTGGTACAGTTTATAATCAAAATAAAAACCATATACTTCACATGATAAATGTTATTACTCTTCTTTTGTTACTCAAAGTTTTATTTGAAGAATGTTCAAGAAATTGTTTTTTTGAAGATGGACCAGAATGTAATATTTAACAAAAGTGCAATTTTTTTTCTATATGAAATACTTTAATCCTTTGGTTTCAACTTGCCCCTTCGCAAAAAATATAAAGTCATTTTAAACCCTCTATTTAATTATAGAGTTACACATTTAAAAGCGAATTATAAATATTGAAACACCGACGTGTTTTGTTTTCCCAAAAGGAGAGTACCGCCACAGAGAAAACAACTCCCGTGGGTGTTTCAGTTTTGTTTATTTTTCAGTAATCTGCTGCTTGGTGTTTTTTTTTATTAGTATTGTTAAGATTTTGCTTTGTTTACAGTACCACTGCCATCATACCGTATAGGGAAATTAAAAATTATATTCACAGAAAACTCTTTCCAAAATTGTTTTAAAAAATGTAGTACATCTACAGTATTCCTGGAGTCTTTTAATAATTGATAAATATATTTTTCGTTAAATTTTTTTAAATGTATATAGCAACACGAAGGCTATTGGCAACGGGTTTCGTAATTTTAAACCACGTTCAAGTGACAAGTACAATATCTGCGCTGACACTCATCTCTCTAAGCTACTACACCACGCCTACGGGTGAACTTTGAGGCTCGACAGATTTAAAGCCTCTCTACACCGCGAGTCTTCAATGATACTACGACTCGAATCTGTCGAGAGTTTAAACGTCCTGGCGTTGGTGTGGTATGGTAGTTAAGACAGATGGGTGCCAGCTCAAGTCTCATCGTCGTCACTTGACAATGGTGCAAAATGTCGAGATGCGTCGCCAAAAGCTCTCGAGTAAGTGAACAGTGGGACTTTAATAGTCATTCACTCACCTTTCAACTTTATAGGCCCCGTAAACGAAAATATACCTTTTTCAAAATAGTTGTATGTTGAGAAAAGTAGAAATTCTTATAATTACAAAATTTCACAACTATATTAAATGTTGAATTAAAATTGTGAGAATTTTTTTAAATGTTCGATGCACGAGAAAAAAAGTTTCATACATATATTTTTATAAATAAAGAAGTTATAAAAAATTTGAATTTGATAAGTAGTTATTAAATATTTAAAATTTGAGTATTTTTAAAAATTCGTAAAAAAAAGTTTTTGGCATTTTATTTCTTAAGTCACTATTTCTAAAAGATCATGAGTTTTTTTAAAAATCATTTTCATATAAATAAATCGATATTGATTCATTTTAGAAAAAATCATAAAGTATGTAAAGTATCGTTTTGTAAAAAAAAAAACCATACTTTACTGAGAGACGAAATAAATTACCTTTCCTATTACAAAATTGCTGGCAAAGTTATTAAATGCGCGAATAAAATTTTGAGTACTTTTTAAAAAATCATAAAAATTAAGCGATGATGTTGCTTTGAACCCGGGTACAATCAGTAAAAATAGAACGCTCTTACCAAACCTTACTCTTACTTTGGAAAAAAGGAGAGAAAAGACCTTTAAAATAAAAGGAAGAGATATTTAATTTCGCCAAATCTGGTGACTTTCAATATTTATAGGTACATCTTCTTTTCTAGTGTAACCTTTCATCAAGCGTAGAATGCCAAGAGGAAAAGTTACTCCTTTGACGCCAAACAGGTTTTCGCCGCCAAACCCTTGGCTATTGTAAAACTGCGTTATTTGTTAAAGTTTTAATTTTCTTTCGGGGTTTATTTTTAAGTTAATGCCAGCAAACTTCATATATCGATTGAAAGCAACGGTTATCTTTAACAAAAAATTTAACGAAAATAATGCTTAAATATTTCTCGCAAAAAAAGAAAACAAACGAAAAACACAATTTTTTTTAAAAAAAAACTAATTTTTAAGCAATTTTTTCAATTTTTGTACAGATTACGGATAATAATATTCTACACACGGAAAAAAGTTTCATGATATGTTTTTTGTAAATAAAGAAGTTATTAATTATTTAAATAAAATTTTGAGTATTTTTTGAAAAATCTTAAAAAAAAAGTTTTAGACATTTTATTTTTTAAATGACTGATTCTGAAAGAGAAGAGCATGAACTTTTTTAGCACAAAATTTCATTTCATTAACATGAAAGAAAATGCAAGTGGAACGACTTAGAAATCATTTTAATAAAAACATATCGATTTTGTTTCATTTTAGAAAAAATCGTATAAAATACAAAATATAATTATTTTGTAAAATAAATTATACCGTATCGTGCCGAAATAAATGATCTTTCCGATTCTGTAATTATTTTTTGTCTGAGTCTCATAAAAAAAATTAGATCGTGTCTTAAAAACGTCGGGGATAAAAAAAAACGTCGAAAAACTGGAACTTCGCCACTCGGCGGTAAAATTTAAGGTTTTTAATTAATATCTTTTTAAATAATTGCAATATAGGAAAATAAATGGTCAAAACAGATTCCTCGGATCATTCCCAATCTTTTGGTTTCTTCGACGAGTTTCTGCGTCGTGCGGTTCATGAGAAGATAGATATACATAGTCAGGTAGATAGATACGTTTGTTTACCTATGAGTTTTAATAGTGTAGATTAGCCTTGCTATTATAACGCGATGGGAAGACTAATTCCCATAATAATCTTTTATTTTCTTATTGACTTTGTCATCATAAATAGTTTCGCTCTGTGGCACGTGCACAAAAGAAACACAAGTTTTTACTAGTTCACATTCCGTATAGCATTAGCTCGTCAGCTAATGGACGAATACTCCGTAAGAAAAAGAAAAGGATGTCCTGCTAGCTTCCAAGCAAAGAAGTATGTAGTTCTGGATGATGTGCGCTTAGCTAGAGTGGAAAATCACATGCCAAAGATGATTTCCAACTATAGACGATGTAGGAAATGTAGCAGAAAGGGACAAGAAAAGAGGACCCGCTACATGTGTGAAGTATGTGACGTCCTCTTGTGCATTGCAACATGCTTCTCATTTTTCCATGGAAAATAATCACACACTATTTAACTTAATTTATTTATGATAGTGAATATTTCCTTGGGAAGTTTTCTTCCCATTCTTAAAATTTAAATGTAGACATAAAATTTGGCAAAATACTATTGTTTAATTTTTTAATAAAACATAAAAAACTCCAAGAAATTCAAAAGAGAAATAAATGGCCTGCGAAAGTGTCCATCCAAATTTAGATTAATGTGCTTACCTTCAACAACATGCCTTACTTTTCTTGCCACCGATGTGGAGTTACCTGTGCAAAAATAAATTCCTATATCGTCAACAGATACGTTAGTTATAGTCAAGGCACCGCGTTCATCAACATGATGCCGGTTATCATTTAAAACTGGACTTTTTAAGTGTTCCCAAGAATACTTCATCGGTCTTTCGGGGATCCTCTTTTACCAAGGCAGGAAATCTTTACTGTAGATCCTAAATATATTTTATCACGTATCGAACCTGAAAATGATTGTTTAAAAATATTGTACAATGTTAAAATGAATTTATTTCAAACAAAACGAATATTTAACTCCTTAACGCTCACTTATTTTGAAAACCCCCGGCAAATACTACAGCCTGTTATAGGCCAGAGCGGTCTACGTGAGCCTCCTCCATCTGACACTATTTGGAGCGATAGATTGCCAATGATTGACTCCCAGATCTCTGAGATCTCTCTCAACAAAATCAACCTACTGATGGGAAAAGGATCTCTCTACTTTTTTACGTGTACCTTCAATTTTTGAAAATGTCACTAATTTAGTTGGGTTTTAATCATTATATCTAAAGAGATGTCCTAGCCACATCTAATGCGGTCTCTCGAACTTTGACAATGTCCGGTTCCTTAAATTTGCTCTAAATTTCATATTTATGTAGTATTCCGCAGACATCATTTTGCTTAATTCTAGCCAAAATCTTTCGGAATAATTTTCTCTCAGGAATCAACAGCTTATATTTTTCAGATTTATTAAATAGTCAGAACTTACTGCCATACAAAGCAATTGGACTAATGAAGGTTTTATATAAGTTGAATTTTGTTTTGACATTAATAAATTTGGACTTAAATTGGCATCTCAATCCATAGAAACATCAGTTTGCCATAAGTAGCCTATTATTTACTTGAAGCTTTATATCATTTGTATTTGGTCCTAGATACTTAAACTGCCGTTGTGTGTTGTGGTGTTTACTAATCCTCTAAGGTCGGAAAAATTCAGACAAGATCAAGAAGTCCGTTGATTTTGATAAAATCAAGAACAAGTGGAGAAGTATAAAGATCCTCTCGAGAAAGGCCAGACAGTGCAGAATGTGCACGGATGCACATCCATAAAGCATTGTTAACCCTAAATCGCTGGCCTAATTCAGTGACAGCTTTAGAAATCATAATAGGTCTCCGGTTTAGTCCAAAGACTTTTTGTATCTACATCTGCTGTGTCTTGTGAACTCCAATTTCTTCCTTCTTTAGCATTGTAGGTTCTAGGTTTTTCACTTTTATTTTAACGTTTTCACTTTTATTTTATTATATACTATATATATATATATATATATATATTACTGATATCTTAGCGTTAAAAGAATTCGATTGTGTATTGAAGCCTATTTTTATATTTCTTAATTTAAAAAGGACAGAACTTCCAAATAATAGTTTCTAAAATTTAAGAAGAATTATTTTTTGCTCTCCTCCAAAGTTGATTTCCACAAAACCCCTTTTAAATGGATCTTTACTAAATAAAATAAACATGCCTACCAAATTTTAAATCAAAACCTAAAAAGATCAAACCCGGAATATTTTTTATCTTATAAGCTCCGACCTTTGAGAGTCGAGTTCTGTAAGACCCGTTCAATTCAACAACAGAGACATACATACCAAATTTCATTACTGTAGGTCTAGTAATTCGAAAACAGGTATTTTTTTTATCAATACGCCGCAAAAGATTCCCTCTCTCCCATAGGGTGTTTGATTGATTGATTGAATATTAACGTCACACTGTTCAGCTACACGAGGGCTTTTGGTGACGGACCACGTAATTTTGAACCATGGTCAAGTGACGTGGATGACACCTGAGCTGGTACCCCCCTCTCCTAACTACCACACCACACCAATGGGAGGACGTTTCAGCTCTCGACAGGTTTAACGTGCATCGTTTCCCTACACGGTCTCTCCCACAGGAGTCGATTTCAGTACAATCCTTTCTTAGCGAATTTCCATTCAACAAAAGTAACATGCATACTAAATTTCATTACGGTAAGCAGTAGTTCGATAAGGAATTTTTTTTTATAAATAAGTCCCAGTGACTCCCCACCGCCCAATAAGAGTAAATTTCCGTAAAATCTGTTCTTAGCAGATCTATAATATAAAAAAAATTTTAAATAAACATCCCACCAATTTTTTTTTTTAGTTTGTACGTCTAAAAATTCAGAAACGGTAACATTTATCTCTAACACCCCTTAAGCACTCGCAATGACCTTTCGGATCGATTTTCAAAACACTTTTTGTAGCAGATCTCTACTCCATGAAAAGAACGGACCTGCCGAATTTCTAGCATTTAAAAACAGGAATATTTATATTTAACGCCCCTTAAGCCCTCACAACGCCCCGTAGAGGTCAATTTCCACAAAACCTTTTTTCGTAGCGGACTTCTAATCCTTGAAAGGAACATACCCACCAAATTCAAATTTGTAGGTCTAAGATTTCAAAAACGGGAATATGTATCCGTAACGCCCCTTAAACCTCCTTAAGTGTCAATTTTACTAACACAGAAACCTTCGAGGGTATGTGTTGTGGCGTATTGGGTACGAAAACACACAGTCAGTCTAGAGATACACATATACAAATTTATTTACAGGAGCATACTCCATAGCCATCTTACACTCTGAGCACGTTTTTTTTTTTTTTTTTTGCTTCTGCCGGGATCCCAAAACTGTCCTCACGCATGTCCTCTGGTGCAGCCTATCTCCGAAAGCAGGGGGAATGGATTCCAGGAAACCCTTGTCTCCTAACTCAGGCAATAACACTATCCACTCTTAGTCTCTGACGTCATGAACTGGTTTCGGAATAATGTTCGCTAAACAAAAATTAGATGCCTCGGGTGCCAGCGAAATAAATCGCTTATACCCAGAATCAAAGAAAAAGAATGAAGAGAAATGCGATATCGGAATTCACTGCCCCCGCAGGGGGAGGCTAGAGGAAGGAGAAGCCGAACGAGAACGAAACAGAAGTGACGACAGGAGGGCGGAAGAGCGCAGGAAGGGGGCGATAAGCCCAAAACGCAGTGGGGAGAAAGAATGCTGCAATTTTTATTTATTTATTTTTCCGCAGCCAGAATGAAAAAGAAAGGAGTCTGCAAGTAGAACTTGCAAACGCAACAGCAGGTGGAAGAAGCAGGAGCCAGCTTTTACACTGATCCCAGTTTCGACGAGTGGCAAAGGCATTTGAGTGTTGTAAGATGTAGCAATTAAGTATTTATGTTGTGCTTACGGTGGTTTCAAGGGCAGACTCCATTTCGAAGATAATGTTCGCTACAGCATCCAACCATTTCCCAAAGTTTTATCGCAATCGGAACGGTTTAGGAAGGCATAAGAGACATGCAGACACACATACAAACATTCATTTTTATTTATATAGATATTTCTAGCCATTATACGTCCACCTTTCTTCTTACTCTTAGTAGATTCCCGAACCCGCTCTTGGCGGACTTCACTCAATAAAAGTCACATGCCTACGAAATTTAAAATATATAGGTTTTATGATTCAAAAACGGGGATTTTTTTATATTTATTACACACCACAACTACCCTGTCTCCACTTCTTGGGAGTCATGTTTCTGTAAATTTGAATGGTGAATTTTGTTAGCAATATTTTTCGAAATTGATAGCAAGTTCCCATAATAATTATCATATTGAAATATCAAATTTTAAAAGACGATATTAAAACTAATACAAATTATAAAAACCCGCTTTTATTACTGCGCTAAAAAGTAGGAAGCGTTCTTCCCAAAATCTGAAAGCCCTCAAAAATCAGAAAAGTAAGCGATGCTAATAGAATTTCTAAGTAAAAAAAAATTAAACTTTATTCAAATTTCATAACATATATTCATACAGTGTGCCCGGGCTTAAAGTACCCAAAAGTTACGGCTTATTATTACAGAACTACCCATCAGAGTGTAATAAACTGTTTATCCGTGGATTGGAAACCCCTCCGAGATTTTTTGGGTCTAGTCCGATCGGCCGCACGTGCGCGTGTTATTCGGCAAAAACTTGCAGTGCATACCTTGTTTAACGGAATTTAAATCAGTCACGCGTGTACACCGACTTTTTCGAACAAAATGGGATGTCACAACTGGCTTATCTGATAGACTGATCAAGACTCCTACAAAATGAATCATTCACATGATCAACAGTGTTTCTATCACGAAAAAAGGATGCTTGCCAGTTTGAGATACCTAAGTTCAGGTCTCCTTTAAAGTTCATTCCCATTGGTGGATAGATTTTAATTTCGGAACATTGACATTCCATTCTGTTCGAACATATCGCTGTACACGCGTGACTGATTTAAACTAAGTAAGCACTGCTCCTTTTGCTGTGACGACCTCATCTTTACTAATTAAGTCAGTGTATAACAAGTTTATCGTCTGCGATTGTGAAATAATGCGCGCACGTGCGGCATATCGGCTGAACGGTTTGTTACATTCTGATGGATAGTTCCGTAATAATAAGCCATAACTTTTGGATACTTTATGCCCGGATATCCTGTATTTACGAGTTTTCTTTCGTATTAGTTTTCTTGCGGCTTAACTTCCTGGTCATATTATATTCAACATGTTACTACTTCTGCGATTTTGGTGCATGTTTCGACTTATAGATTTTCGATAAAAAGAAAAATTTGCTTTTAAATACATTTATAAGAATATGTGAATTTTTATTTTAATTGTTTATTTTATGCTCATCCCATTAACTGACACAAATGCGTAGTGGCTGGTTTAAGAACTTATGTAGTTTAACCACGTGTTTAGTTCCCAGGCCTACGTACAAGTAAATGTCAAGAAAATTTTTTAAGGAACATGCTAAAATAGTCATTCTTTTTATTAATAATACACAACTTTGTTTCATTTCAGCTGACATTTTTCTGGAAAAATTCTAAATGCTTTAAATGAAACAAAAGATTAGTTTTTTTTAATCGTATTTACCTTCTATAACTTCAAGTGGAACTTCTCGAACAAAAAGTTTCTTAATACTTCTAAAAATTTGAATATCTGCAAAACAAAAATCATAATTGAAAACGATTAAGCAGCAGAAGAGAAATATCATTTTAATAAATCCTAAACAGTGCTTTATTTAAGCTCTTGTCCTTAACAATTTTCAGTGAAATTATAAATAAAGCGAAAATGATATGAAACAAATACATTGAAACAATATTTGAAAGAAACCTAAAAAAAACAATTGTGACATTGTTAAGCCAACAATAGGAAAAGTACAAAAAATAATAATTTTTTATTGAAAATTTCTTTTGTTGACATCAGTTCAGGAAAGATATGGTGAAAAATCTGTTGATTCCTCCACTGTAGCTTTCATTCTTCACCTAAAATTTAAATATAAATTTTTCGGTACTTACGTATCATCGCAACAATCGCCAACTCTATTAATAACTCGCCAAGTTGGCAACCTGAATTTCTTATGTGTTGTACGCGCTGAATTGTCAACCATGTGCTTCGTTTCATATGATGTCGCCAATAGGTTGCGATAATACGTAAGTACCAATTTTCAAATCTTTGGTGAAATCTTTCTCATACATTTAAAATTCAAAATTTATTTGTACCACTTATATTTCATTTATTAATTACCACTGTATGGAAGAAGTGATAACTAAAGTCTATATTTATTTTAATTTCAATCAATTTTTCCCTCATCATTAAAATTATTATAATGATGAGGGCAAAATTGATTGAAATTTCCCAGCAAAAAATTTTTTTAATAATTTGCCAATCGAATTAGAATGTATTTGAAAATTTGCTCATGAAATTGTTTCGGTACCTTTCAGTTATACTAGTCATGTCAAACTCAGATGATATTGCGGGTCAAATTGTCTATTTTATATTAAGTCGGGGGGCGCATGTTTTTAATGTTAACAAAATTAATAAAATACGTTTTTTAAATTATTATGTTATGTACTTATTAGACTCAATGTCAAGTTCAATGCATTTTAAAATATGCATACATAGTCGTTCCATATTCCATGTTAGTTTTACGATCAAGCTATAAATATTTCATATTTTTCATAAGAAAACAAAATAGTTGTAATAAGAAATACTGTTTAAAACTACTTTTTATAAAATATTTTGTGTGCGTTGCTTTTTTCACAAAACAAGTCATCAAAATTTAGTTGAATGTATTAAGCTCATAAAACTTTTATAATTGATGATAAATGTTGATCGGGGTTATATATATACAATCAAGAGCCAAAACATTATGCCCACCCCTACATTTTGCAATGAACTCGCCTGGATGATGTGGAAGGCACGTGATCAGGTGGAAGTGGTATTTAACTGCTGCTGGAGAGTCTGAAGAATCATAAAAAATCTGTTCCGTACTTCTCCCCCTCCTCCCCCACTCTGCATCATATTGAAGCTACCACCGTAACTATTACTCCCCCGAATATTAGCAACTTTTCAATTACTTGTATTTATATTCCCCCTAGATCAGATAAAAACCTATTTACTGCAGATATTGAGGATCTCATTCAAGCCAACAGTAATTGCGTGATTTTTGGCGATTTTAACGCCACACACACACAGTACGTGGAATTGCTCCAAAAACTCTCCCAGAGGTATTCGACTAAAAGACTTCGCAGATGATAATAATCTCGAAATTGCATTTCCCAACTCCCCTACCACAGATATGGATACAACTCCTCAAATACCCTAGATTTTGCACTAATTAGTAATTTCAACTACCCCTACAATATCGTATCCATACCTGATCTCTCGTCAGACCATAATCCTGTTATGCTAAACTTTAATATTACTACCCCCATCCATAAAGATAATCCTAGAGCAATTAACACCTGTTGGTCTGCTTTCAGAAATTATCTTAAAAAGGAAATTCGACTCTTTGACTTCGCCAAAATTAATAATGCATCATCGCTTGAAGAAAAAGTAGCGAAGTTCGCAGATGCGGTTAGCTCCGCCCACAACTTAGCTTCCAAACCAATCAAAAACAACCGACACAACTACACGCCACAACACATTAATTACTTGATAACTTGTAAAAATAGGGCCAGAAAACTCTTCCAACAGACACTAAATCCAATCCACAAAACTGAAGCCAACAGACTTCAAAAATTAATTAAAAAAGAACTCAGGATACACTCAGAAAACACTTGGAACGCCAAACTCGAATCACTCGAAACGCAGGATAACAGTCTCTGGCAAATTCAAAAATACTTCCGCAAAAAACGCTCAGACATTCCAAATTTAATCGGACCCAATGGCATCGCTAGCAACGATGAGCAGAAGGCCAACTTAATTGCAAACACGTTCATAGACAATTACACGGAAAATAAAAGACCAGGGAATCACACTACCAACATCGACTCTGACGTCACTAAAATACTCTAACAAGATTCTTCTCTGCTCCACTATCATCTCCTATCTCTCCCACCGACCCAGACGAGATCTGCGAATATGTGAAAAAGCTAAAAAAACTACAAAGCCCCTGGGATCGATAACATCACCAATAAAATGATAAAAAAATTTCCTCTTAAAATTATAATTATCTTTACTTACATCATAAATAAAATTCTACTACTCAGGCACTTTCCAAGTGATTGGAAAGTTGCAATCGTTTTTCCAATTCACAAACCTGGAAAAAGTAAAAACTCTCCTGATGCCTACAGGCCAATATCTCTATTATCTTCGCTCAGCAAAGTTGCTGAGCACATAATTCTAAATAGGATCAAAACTCACATCTATGGTACTAACTTTTTAAACCCTAACCAGTTTGGATTCACCAAACAACTTTCAACTTATCACCCGCTACTCAGATTAATGGAAAAAATATCCTCAGGATTTCAGAAAGGCAGGACCACCGGTGCTGTCTTTCTGGATATCCAAAAGGCATTTGACCGTGTCTGGATAGACGGACTCATTTATAAACTTATTACTAATAATTTTCCACCTGCCATCATTCATATTCTACACTCCTACCTTACTAACAGGAAATACAAAGTCAGAGTGAACGACACACTCTCAATTACACACCGCGTCAACATTGGGGTAACACAGGGTTCTTTATTGGGCCCTGTGCTATTCAACATCTATGTTAACGACATACCTTCGCACCCACGCACCATGATTAACCTATATGCTGATGACACTGCGATCTCAGCCACTTACAAAAATACCAAATCAGTTACAGTAGCACTAAACAAACACATGGCCCTACTCGAAAAATACTTCAACGATTGGAAAATTAAAATCAACGTGGATAAAACCGTTGCGGTTTTATTCACTAAAACTCACAAACAAATTACGCCGCCCACTCTATACTCCACACCACTACGCTGGTCTCAAACAACTAAGTACCTTGGAATCACATTTGATAAAACGCTCACATGGAAGCCACACATTCTTTACGCGCGAGATAAATTCCGGATCGCATTAAAGAAACTCTACCCCTTAATAAACCGGAATTCGAATATGTATCTATATAATAAAGTACTTCTCTACACGGCCGTTCTGCGACCAATTCTGAGCTATGGATGTCCTGTATGGGGCTACGCAGCAAAAACAAACATTAAAATACTGGAAATAGCACAAAACTCAATCATCAGGTGTATTGTAAGAGCATGCAGATATAACTCCAACGAAAACATTTACAGAGCAATCAAAGTACCCCCTTTTAAAAAACACATCCAAGATTTAGCCAAAAAATTCTATGACAATCTCCCCAACATAAATAATACAAATATCATCAATCTGGAAAATTACACCCCTCTGGATAATCAAAAAAGACCTAGGAGAATTTCTCCTAGACTCTTACAATCCACCGTAATTTACTTAGACGTTCATTCACCGCTCGGCGAATGAACCCCCTTTTTGCTAAATTTTAACTTACTTTTTATCTAATTTTTCATCTAAATTATTAAATCCATACATTTTCCCACCTCATTCTACGTTTGCTGCTCCCATACAGGAAAAAAAATCCTTCAAAATTTCCCCCACTAAATTCTTCTGCACAACCATCGGCACAGTCACTAGAGAGGTTTCTCACTTACTGTAACATCCAATAGAAGTGCTCCCTCTCATACAACAGGACCGATAATCCAAATATGAAGGAACATCAATCAAGATTGACAGCCCGCTCCTCGACGAGATGACGTCACTCCTCCTGACACGCGCCCAACGCCAGATGCCACCTCATCAATCTTCATGCTGTGACACACCACTAAGGAAAGCACGGCTCCTCGCGAGCTGCAACGTACAGCCAAGACTCCATAAAAATCATTCAAGACAACAAACGAACTCTGGATCATCGAGAAGGACATTATGGACAGTACAAATCTAAGAACTCAAGTGAACTTTAACTTTAAATGCATTTTATAATTTCTATATCCACGTTAAAGATTCAAATACATCAGATATGGGACGGCGGATTTCATAAAATCCAGTTTCCCAATGACCCCCAGCTTCTTCTGAAGAATCATTCTTTTACTTATTTCTGTGTGTGATGGGAAAGGCTACGGATCTAAGCGACTTTGATAGAGGGCATATTGTAATGTCTCGAAGGCTCGGAACAAGTATTTCCGAAATTGCACTCGTGGGTTGTTCGCGATCTACAGTTGTTAGTACTTATGCACAGTGGATGAATGACGGTGAAACCAGCAGAAAACGACATGGTGTTCGACGTCTACACGCTATCAAAGAAAAAGGTCATCGGAGACTGTCTCGCATAGTGAAGCAAAACCGGAGCCAGACAGTGGCTCAATTGACAGCCCAATACAATGCAGGAGCAAGTAGAATAGTATTGGAGCACACTGTTCAGCGGACACTGTTGGATATGGGGCTACGCAGCAAACGTCCCACTCGTGAGCCTTTGCTGACCAAGCGGCATCGCCAACTGCATTTGCGTTGGGCCCGGGATCATCGCGACTGGTCCATGTATCAGTGGGAGAGAGTTGCCTGATCAGATAAATCATGGTTTGTCATTCATCACATGGATGGTCATATCAGGATACGCCGTCTTCCAGGCGAACAGTTGCTCCCTCAATGTACAGTAGGTCATACACAGGTCGGTGGTGGCAGTATTATGCTTTGGGGTACGTTCTCTTGGGCGTTTCTGGGACCCGTGGTTGTGGTAGAGCAGACCATGAATGCTACAGGGTATCTGAACATCATTGCGGACCAGTTGCACCCTTACATGGCCTCGGTTTTTCCTGCTGGAAATGGAATGTTCCAACAGGACAACGCCCCGTGTCACAAGGCTAAAATTGTATTGGAGTGGTTCCAGGAACATGATGCTGAATTCCAGTTAATGTCCTGGTCGCCTAACTCACCGGATCTCAATCAGATATAACACATTTGGGATGTCATGGTACAGCAGCTCAGAGTTCAAAGACCACCAATTCACAATATCTCGGATTTGCGTGACCGTTGCTTAAACATCTGGTACAATCTGTCTCCGGCCATCTACCAAGGACTTGTGGCATCCACACCAAGGCGGGTTGAAGCTGTGTTGCGCGCCAAAGGTGGGCCAACTCGTTATTGACAGGTGGTCATAATGTTTTGGCTCTTGAGTATACATATATATACACTCTGTCGCAAAAAATATATGCACCCAGAAGAAATTGAGCTACATTCACGAAATTTGGTATGCATGTAGTGTATATGAAAATGAACAAATGATTAAAAATTCAGAACAAAATATCATTTTATTAAGCGGTTACAGCTTGCAAAAGGTTAAAAATCAGTAAGTAGTAAAGCCACCTCTGGCAGCTATACAAGCCGAAATTCGGCGTGGCATCGATTCAATTAGATCACTTATGACTCCCTGTGGAAGATCCTGCCATAGTCTTTGCATCTGCGCAGTTAATTCTCCTGTATCTCGGGACGGCTGCAGTTGCCTTCCCAGCGCGTCCAGACATGCTCTATTGGCGAAAGATCTGGTGACTTGGCAGGCCATGGTAGGACGTCATATCCTTGAAGACATTGTTGGGAGAGTCGCGCAGTATGTGGACGAGCATTATCCTGTTGATAAATGGCACCTGGGCGACTTGATAGCATGGGTAGCACAATCGGCGTTAAAATATCGTCCACGTATCTGCGAGCTGTCAAAGTGCCTTGAAGGACCACTAAAGATGATCGTGTGTCCCAAGAAATTGCTCCCAACACTGTCACACCTTGTGAAATTGCTGTATGCCGCTCGACAATAAATGCCGGATCGGACCGCTGGCCGGTGCGCCTCCAGACACGTGTGCGGTGGTCATCATCACTGAGACTGAATCGGGATTCATCACTGAAGATGACACGTCTCCAGTCTGTCACACTCCAAGTTGCCCGTGGTCGGCAAAAATCCAGTCGACACTGCCTATGATGTGGGGTCAGTGGTAAGCGTCTTAGCGGACGTCGGCTCCTCAAGCCAACTTCGGTCAGTCGTCTCCTTATGGTTTCTCTTGATGGCACTGGATGTCTGGAAGGAGGTAAGTGGCGTTGAATCGATGCTAGCGACGTTGTTGGTGCCGAAGTGGCCACTCTTCTGATTGCACGATCCTCGCGATCATTTGTGTTCCTGGGACGTCCTGACCCTCTGCGACGGTACACTCTACCTTCTGATCCACTGTTGCCAACACCGAACCATATCGCTCCGACCGAGGTGGCGGCCGATACGTCTATTCGACCAACCTGCTTCTCTGAGGCCTATTATACGGCCCCTATCAAAGTCCGTCAGCTGCTCGTACTGCCGCCGGTTACGTCTTAGAGGCATCCTAAGTCTCAATATCGTCTAAAAGTCATCAGATTCGTTTGGATAGCCGTACGGCGCTCGTACTCATTTTTAAACTTTGCGCAACTAATATGCGCATAGCACATAGCCTTGTCTCATTGGCTTCGAAATTTTAATCATTTGCATATCTCTTACCAGACTACATTCTTGCCGAGTTTCGTGATTGTAGCTTGATTTCTTCTGGGTGCATATATTTTTTTGCGACAGAGTGTATAATCATGACCTTTCTATTTTTTTTATTAAAGAAAATAGTTGCTCACATAAATCAGTTCTACTAAACATATTCATTGAACGCGTAATAAACGATAGCATTTTAGGAAAGCGATATAAATATGTATAAAAAACTGGAATTTCAAATTCCTTACATTTTCGCTTAAACTTAGAATTTTATTGAATTTCAATTAACTATATATTTGTAAGTTTTTGTATACAATTTCAATATTGATAGATAGTGGTGAAGTAAAAATACGAAATTACAATTTATAGCTTATCAAATCAGAAAATCTTCAACTGAATTCTGTTTCCATTAATTTAATTTGTTAAGCCTTTTCCATAAATTTTAATTTAGGTAATTTAATCAATAGATAGAAAGGTTTAAAAGCAAAATAAAATTTCTTTTCTATTTGTTTCGCCAACTTAAAAATTTTAATTTGAAAGCATTAGTTTTTTTTTTCAAATAGCGCTGAAACAACATGATTTTAACTTGAAGCTTAAGATTAAGTTGACTTATAATATCATCTAAGAAAGCCTGGTCTCCCCCCCTTATCCACTGTCTAGCTATTAATTCAGCACATTCGAAACTTTTTGTTTTTAAGAAAATTATTCTTTCATCCAACAACTTGAAGAATCATCTTAGCCATTGAACTTTCGCATATGATTGATCGGTGCATTCACATTCTAAATCTTCCAGAAAGGAAGCAAATTGAGAAGAATTGCTACTACTCCCATAGTAATCCTGGTTTTAAATAAGGGGTTGTAGGCCTAAATACGGTGGTATCCTTCCTTCCTCAATGGCATGACACCCCAGGGCCTTGGCCTCCTAAGAATTCCATTCCAGGTTGTCCTGTTCTTGGCCCGACTTTTCCAGTTTCTGACATTAATAGTTTTCAGAGTTTTTTCTAGGCAATCGATCCACCACAGTTACAATACAATACCACAGTTACAGTTACAATATGGTCTGGCCCCAAAGATCTTTTTTGCGGCTCGATTGTCCTCCAATCTTATCATGTATCCTGCCCATTTTAACCTATATATCGCAGTGAATTTAACAATATCTGGTTGTTTAAAAAGTTTATAAATTTCAAAATTGGTTCTTTTTCTCCTTTGAAGGCTGTTTCCAAAACTCCAAAAATACTTCTAAGGCCTTGCGACGATGTGATAGCTATATGAACTTATACCACCATCAAGGGAAGACGATCGTTTTGGCGTGATCAGCTAAGTACTTGCATTTTCATTCGGAACGGAAGGTACCCAGAACGAACCTTCCTCCATTGGTGACCCGGACGTGATTTGAACACGCAACCTTCACGCGCCGCTGTCGTGGCGCCATCTATCCACCGCAACAGCAACCAAACCGTCAAACATTGACGCAAAATAAGCCGTTACTTCTCGAAGTCGTCAAACAATGACGCAATTAAACCGTCATACACATGACGCAATTCTCAAAGCCGTCACGCACGAAACTGACGCAACCCACCAAGTTACGCAACTGCTCACATGCTCGCCACGAATATGGTATCGTTCGTTCGCCTATTCGCCAAAACACTGGCAGGGGAGCATGCGGCGATGTGATAGCTATATGAACTTGTACCAACATCACGCGAAGACGATCATTTTGGCGTGATCGGCTAAGTACTCGCATTTTCATTCGGAACAGAAGGTACCCAGAACGAACCTTCCTTCAAATATAGCAAGAGTTTCCTTTTCTTTCTCGGTCATTCCCCCCGTTTCTGCTGCATATATGAGAACAGGCTTTATCAAGGATTGGTAAAAGAGTAGTTTTGCTTTTCTGCTGATAAAATTAGATTTCAACTATTTTCGAAGCCTATAAAAACACCTGCTAACAGCAGTGACTCTATTACGAATCTCAGATGCTGTTCGGAGCGTTGATATTTGAGACCATTGACAGCTTCAAATTTGTGTTCGCTTTTTACAAAATAAGGCTCACTAAAACTGATACTTGACATGAATTTGGTTTAAAATGGGGTGGTATGCTAGTATTGAAAACAACGTTGATAATGTTCAGTTTTTGAGAGAAAAACTGACATAAATCTAATAAGCAAACTTAGTTTAATTATCACCAATATGAAGTAATAAATGTTAACAATATTTCTTAAGGAAAGTATTTTATGACAAGAGGTACTTCCGTACGTCCAGACAACCGGTATTGTACGTTCACTCGGTATGAGTAAGACAAAGGAAATGAGTTGTACAGGGTGTGACAACTATGTACCAACTAGGTAGGAGTATACTAGGTACCAACAGAAATCATAATAAATGCACCATCAGTTAGTTGCAAGACAAGCCAACTTTTCCACAATGGTGTGTGTGTGTGACTTATACTTCTTCAAAACTTCCATAACTACATCAAAAATGTCAGGCTCCAGTGTTTGTATTATACACATATGAATAATTCCAAGAGTTCAATTATTTTTAAATTATCATTGCATCTGCGAATAAGAACGGACGACTAAGTGATATTTCAAATTTCTAGACTAAATACTATTTTATTCTAGTTCTGGATACAGAAATGTAGCAGTTATCCTTTTCCTTGCAAAAATACAATTTTCCTCTTCAATCAATCTTTTTCTTACACATTGTTCTTGAAGTATGGATATATTTTTATTAAATAAATTTTTAGTTTAATATGGATAAAAACAAAAGTCCACTTTCATTCGCAAAAGGTTGAGCAAACATTACACTTTATCTTGATTGCCTTGTGTTTGTGTGTTGCGCGTGTTTTTTAAACTTAAAAATAAAACACACACCTATATTAGTCTCTCTGGCAATTCACACCTATAGTGAAGTGACTCTGTTGTCCTCCAAGGAGAAATGAAGGAAGAGAAATATGTCGCATATATACACAGAGTTAATCTTGGTTCCACTTTAATAAATAATATGCATCAATGCATTTAAAAATTTAATAAAAATTAATTTATTACAGCAAAATTAAATGAATTTTAATAAAATATTAAAAATCTAAAACTAATATTAATCTAATTAAAACTTATTAATCTAAAACTTATTTCTGTTATGAAATAGGATTTCTTTTAAAACAAGAATAGGTAACAATTTTTTTTAAAAAAGTGGACATCAAATGAATTTCAAAATGAAAAGATTTTAAATGTTTAGAAGTTTTCAAAAAGTCTCAGCGAGCCGCAAACTCTGTATTGGCGGGCCGCATGTGGCCCGCGTGTTTGACATGCCTGAGTTACGCAGACACAAATCCCGCCACACGGACACTATTGACGATACAAAATTTGTAGAAATAAGAAATTTAAATAATTAACAATTTTGTCAAATTACTATCAAAATCGCCGGGAAAACAACAGGAAATGGTAGCAGTTGACGATATTTTGTCTGAGATTAATAGCAACAATTGGCAATTGAATGTCTTCAACTAACTCAACGAAAAAAGTTCTATTCTTTCCTTTTTTGAAAATTGATAAGGGTGATTAGGTTAAAATCAAGTTTTGGATGCACGACAACTTTGGGCATTTTGGGTTTGACAACGATTATGGCAAAAAAAAAAAAAAAAAAAAAAAACCTTAATTATAATTAAATGCTCATATATTAAGCTTTTATGGCAACCCTTAAGTGTTTGCGACTTATTTTCAATATTGCCAACCTGCACTCTATACTAAAGGGTGTTTTTTTAGAGGTATAGAACTTTAAATTGCAATAAAACAACGATGTATCATTCGATTGACATGAACTTTTTTTATTCGAAAGATAATCTTGTGGCATTACATTTTAAATATGATTTCTGGCATAGGACTGCCACGGCTGGCTCGGATGTAGTCCAATCTGGACGTCCAATTTTCGATGACTTTTTCCAACATTTGTGGCCGTATATCGGCAATAACACGGTGAATGTTGTCTTCCAAATGGTCAAGCGTTTGTGGCTTATCCGCATAGACCAATGACTTTACATAGCCCCACAGAAAATAGTCTAGCGGTGTTAAATCACAAGATCTTGGAGGTCAATTCACTGGTCCAAAACGTGAAATTAGGCGGTCTCCAAACGTGTCTTTCAATAAATTGATTGTGGCACGAGCTGTGTGACATGTTGCGCCGTCTTGTTGGAACCACAGCTCCTGGACATCATGATTGTTCAATTCAGGAATGAAAAAGTTAGTAATCATGGCTCTATACCGCGATCACCATTGACTGTAACGTTGTGGCCTTCATCGTTTTTGAAGGATTCCACCAGCCCATAAAGCGCACCAAACAGTCAGTTTTTCTGGATGTAACGGTGTTTCGACATACACTTGTGGATTAGCTTCACTCCAAATGCGGCAGTTTTGTTTGTTGACGTAGCCATTCAACCAGAAGTGCGCTTCATCGCTAAACAAAATTCGCTTATGAAAATCGGGAACAACGGCAATCTCGTTTTGGGCCCATTCGACGAATCTACGCCTTGCTTGATGATCGTTTTGATGAATTGCCAAACCAAACTGAGAATAAATCACTTGACAACTGTTAAATCGGTATCCATCTTGGAAAGTAATGCCAACTTAAACTTCTATACCTGGAAAAAAAAACACTCTTTACATTGTAACCAAGCAATTATTTACACTTACAAAAAGAAATAAGCATTCCATTGCAATTATATACTTATTTTGATATGTTTTGTTATTAATAACTGAAAACAGAAAGATCGAAAGAAAAGAACAAATGAGAGGTACCCAGTATGAGGAAAAAGAACATTTCTTTGTATTATTACTCTTCCTTTTAAATAAATCTGCATTTCAATCCAGTGTTTAAAATAAAACAAATTACATTTTTTTAACATACATTTAAATATTGTGTTTAGCTCTTGAATTAAATATATATTTGTTTCAAATAACTAAATATTTCAAATTTAGAAATTAGGATTCATAAGAATATAATAATTTAAATCCCCCTAATTTGAATTGATGAAATCGTGCACTGTTTGTTCATTAGTTTTTATGTACGTTCTTTATAAGTTGCATTATATTAAAATATGTGAAAACATTTTCCCATATTTATTACAGTATAATGTTGACTAAATTTTCATTCAATAGCTGAAATGAAAATTGTTTGACTTTGGTAATAAATAAAGAATCTAATAGAATAAAAGAAAAAACCAGGTAAGTTTTTTAATGATGAAAAGGTGTTTTCCCTTTCTGAACAATTATAGTTCATTTTTCCCCACCAGCCCAATTGATTAGCATCAGCAAGTAAAGAAAAATAATCATAAAACCACCAAGATTAATGTATGATGTGGAAAGAAACCTTTGGTACTTATGTATTATCGCAACAATCGCCAAGTTGGCGATCCCAATTTTGCGAGTTGTATGTGCTGAATTGGCAATCATGTGCTTCTTTTCATATAATGTTGCCAATAGGTTGCAATAATATGTAAGTACCAAATTTTTATTATTATGTGCAGAAAATGTTTGAGAGATTTCAAAAATTTTAAGACTAATTTATTCAAGATTTTTTTTTAATGTGTATCTACAATTTTTATAACAACAAACTATTAAATATTACACAAATACAAAATTTAATTTTTACTATTTGAATGAGTTGTCATAACAGGAAATATATTTATATATAGTTAAACTATTTTTTTTTTGCATATAATTTTAAAACTAGTACATCTTCTTTAATGCATAGAGTTCCCAATTAGACTATATTTCGAACAAAATTAACATGCTGTCTCTTTGGGAAATTATTATTTATTGATAAAGTTGAACATTTTAAATATGTCATGTCAAAATTATGTTTCATACAAACAATTTTTACTTAAGAAATGTATTTCAAAAGAATAATTCTTTAAAGAGCATATAAAAAATAACAGTTAAAATATTTCAGTTTACAGCTATATTATAAAATGAGTAATACTAAATTTATGTTAAGACTTTCTTCAATTAGAATCTCTTTAGTAATAATAGTTATTTTAAGATAAAAAGCATATATTAGCTAATAGTTATACTGTTCAAAACTCGCCCATCTGATTATACTTTCTATTTTCAGGGAGATGTTCTCCAATAGTAAGAAAAAGCAAAGGGATCCCTGGAGAGTTCCACCTGAACATGTCTAGTACCCATGAAAGCACCCTGGTGGTTGTCCTACTCTTTGAAGGTCCTAGAGTTCAGCAGGCTTGCATAGCTTGATTTGACATTGGACATTTGAAATGTCTCACCTTTGAACAGGGATTAAAAGTTTTTAAGATCTGTATGAAGTATTATGCTGTACATGAATCACCAGAACACATTTTACAATGCTTTAATTTTAACTCAGATGAGGTGTTCTTAAAACCTCTTCTATTATTGGATTTTTTGGAAGTATACAGACTGATGGAGTTGGTCTAGTCTTAGGTAGACCCACTAGGGATTAGAAGCAACAACAACTGTTTAAAACACTAAAAAATATTTAAACAGTGAAACTAAATAATTAAAACTAAAAAAATGGGGGGGACTTAGCAATGTGTGTTGAAGTAGTTAAAAACATACAAAATGTAAAAATGACAGCCATTAGCATCACACAAATCTAATACACAGTGGATATGTCAAAAGATATTTTATTCAAATTCCATTTTTAGTTATCTCCAGATATTAGTATCTGGAGAAATTAGTAAAAATACAATACCTATGCAATCACAAAACAATGTTAGATGGAATGGACGGAAAATATTTAGTCATAACAGAGATTATAACATATAAATGTATCAATGAATGTAAGATTTACAAAATGATTGTTATTTACAGACATGTTAATCCAAGCCTACAGCTTGAATTTAAAAACAAGGATTACATTTTGAACACTTAATACCATAAAAATATAGTTATTAGAATAAAAATAAAAACTATGTAGTTAAAAGTCGTATAAAATAAAAGTATACCAAATCATTTTTTTTTAAAATGTTATGTTACATGAAAAAAAAAACATTTTTTTAAAATAAATCAGAACATTTAATTATATGAATATATATTAAAAGGAATGTGAAATAGACATAATGAAAAATTAAAGTTCCGAAGAAAACATAACATTTAACTCACAACAGATAATGTTATTTTTAAAATGATTTAAAACTTAATCCACAAACTTTAAAATTTATAAAAAAAATACTTTTTAACAATTTGAGAATCCAATCACAAATAATTTAAAATCCTAACTGAAAAACTATATTCCTCATCATTTAAATGCAGCTGTGTGAAATGCTAGAATACATTTATAATTATTTTAAATAAGACCCGAAAGATATGTTTATTTTCAGTTCTACACTCAAAAACATAAAAGAAACAAGGAAATATGAGATTCCAAAAATAAAATCAACCTCTTATAAAAAAAATTATCTCTAAACATATTTTTATATACTACTAAATTAACCATAACTATAAGCCATAAAAAATAAATTGCAATCATACATTTCTTACTAACTACAACATATACAATAATAAAATAATGCAAAATATGCAATCTTTAAAATTAAGAAAAATAAAATTTTGATTATACATCACAACAGAAACACCAACACCAATTTCAAATGAAAATAAAAAAAACATGAGTCAAAAATATAACAAATCAAAAGGAAAATCAATCCTAATAATTGAATCACTCTCTATTTAAATGTAATCTAAACTAATATTGATTCTTAACATTTGTTTCATATTAAAACAGTCAGAAAATATAAATGGAAAACACTTTGAAAAGCAACAGGTAAAAGAAAAAACCTGGTTTTCATAATTAAATTTTTTTGCATAACACAATTGCATGTATATTCATATAAACAAAATATCAATTGTGCATTTCCTTATCATAATACAGTTTCATTTAATAAATTTATCACTAGATATGTATTTAACAATAAAAACAGCTGCAATAACCTTTCATTATACAAAAGATCAACATATTGAAAATAAAGAAATTTTTAATCTTTATGATTAATACACAAATAAAAGGAATGTTGTGTATATCACAAGTAATATAACTTTTTTTGAGTTCCTAAAAAATCAAATAACAATAACAAAAACAAAAGTTGCCAAAGTACTTTCTGCTTATCACATCTGTTTTACTGAATTGATTAATACATTTTTGTGAAATATGGTGCAACAAATTATCTTCTTTAATGAAAATGCAGATAAATACAAGTACATAAAAATTTCACAACCAAAATTTGAATTTAAAATCAACATACAATTTTTGTTTACATACATAAAAAACTTTTTAAAAAACTTAAACAAACTTTTTTTTTTATATTTGCAGACAAATATCCTTAAATATAAAAATATTAATACTTAAAGTAAAAAAAAAATCAAAAATCAAATACTTCACAATAACAGAGATTCAATATTAAATAAAACAAAATTTATAAAATAGCAAATAAATAATTCAGCCTCCCGGAAGTGTAAAACAAATATATAAAACTGTGTATAAAATATAAATAGATTCCATATGGGATGTAGTTTAACATTTAAATACAAACTATATATATGACATTCTCTTTCTATATAGATTAATCACTCTAACCAAATATATATATTATTTAATTATTAAATATGCAGTAATATGACATCATTAAAATATAGCGAGGTAACTATTTAAATCACAGATTTCACATCAATAAGTTTTCTTTATGAAGTAAATTCCTCTCTGCCCTAAGATTTACACAAAAAATATCACTCCCCTTTTAACAAAGTACTCTCCAACCAAAACTCATCAATAAATGACATCTACAAAATTGTTATGATGATACACCACTCTTCAAAATAAATAAATTCAACATTAGACTGAGTGTGATTAATAAAAGAGGATAGTAGTGGAAAAGGGAACTCGAACTTGTTAAACCACAAACTGGTGGACATTCGATTGTATAGGATTCTGAAAATAAAACATGAAAAAATATTACAACAAAGAGGTAAGTATTAGCACATAGGCACACCACCATAAACTATAAAATATTCTATAAACAAATACTAATATTTTGTGATAAATTTTAAATTTTGATTACACAAACAAGTCATAAACATTAATAAAATAAAATAATTTTTGAAGCATCTTAAAAACAATCAAATACAAAATTTAATTTGAAAAATTTCTTTTTAACTTCAATGTATTTTATGTATAATTGACGCTTCAAAACATATTTATAATTTGCATTTAGAAAAATAATAAATATACAGTAATATCATTTTAGTGTACAGATTAATAATATGTAATTTTTGAGTACAATATATGTTTTTACTTGGTTACATTATTTGAAAGCTTTTATGTCTTCTGATCAACATCCTGATATATTTAATAAATGTGCAAATATATCTTTTTTATTGACTAGTACAGGGGGTGCCCAACCCAAATTGGTTGGTGGGCCACGTAAAAATTTACTAAACTGAGGTGGGCCACACATATCAAAATAAAAAAAATTATTCAAAATATTTTACTATCGTACAGCATTCAAAATATGATATGATCAACATTCAATTATTGATATCATCAAAAAACACCAAGTTTACCTCTTACTGGATCACAATCACAACAAAGTTGAAAGTCGACCAATTGCACTTGTTGGTGGAAGAATATCTCTTAACCTACAAGGTTCTTATCTACAGTAGATTTATGCAGCCATCTGAGGTTACATAGTATAACAACTATGTGCGTAACATCTTCACATTTTATACTTGTGTTACAGTATGTTTGCATAAAATTTATTTAGATTTTCAAAATTCTTATTTCAAATGCAAAAAAGCAATTAAGTAAAGAAGAACAGCTTTGTAATTATTAAACTGTTTATCAAAAAACTTTTTTTTCTGCCCAATAGCCAAATGTTTAGTTTCTTATTGTATGATATTAATTATTGCACCGTGATTAAATATATATCATAAAATGAAAAAGTTACATAATTTCAGAAGGTTAAAATATTAAACATTTTTATTCTGCTGCCGTAATTATCTTACATTTTTACTAGCTGGTCTGACAGTCCTGAGGCAACTCATTAAATCCATCATCAAATTCTTTCATTGCCAAATAAAACAAGAAAAAGACTACTAATCTGAACTTAAAAATATAGACATAAATTATTTCACTGACAAATAGAACTAAATACACTACTCACTCTCAACGAAGTTCTCGTTGAAAGAGGAATAAAACACCCAAGCTCATCTGCTTTCCTTCATCCATCAACACCTGTTATTACAATTGCTTGGAAATTAAATGAAGATAAAAAATTATTTTGATAAAAACTGCACAGGGAGAGGTGGGGGTGGGTCAAAGCCCGATATTTTCGATTCAACCGTTTGTAGTCCAAATGTCTAAAATAATATGGACAGAAACTTCAATTGGGCCGCAAAAATTCTCCAAATGGGCCGCAGATTGGGCATGCCTGAACTAGTACAACACATATATGTTTTGTGTTTCACACATTTCTTTTGATTAATTGAATCTATTTCAAAATTTTAGACTGAACACAACTGAAGCCTTTAGCAAAATCACACACAGTGAAAATAATTATCTATAAATCCAGTAAAATGTAATACTAAATAATTGATTTTTTTTTAGAATTGTAATACAACTTGATACATGAAAAACCCTTCTAAGTATACTAGTACACAATTTTTTCCAAAAAAAAAAAGAAACTAATATCACAGAAATAGAGTATAACTGAGGAAAGAACATAAAAGGAAGTAATTTATACAGTTACTTTTCACTCTGAAAATTTAATTATTTACAAGAATTAAAGCAAATGCAGATAATGTTCATTATTAAAATTTCAGAAACAAAAAAAATTACACTTTTTATAATACTTGTAAAAATGACAAAATTTGGAAAAACTATTTTTATTGTTTCTTTATGAAGTGTGTTTTGGTACAAAATTCTTTAATCATGAATTTAATCTAGAATAACCTTAACTGAATTTGAAGTTCAAAATAATCTTGATCTCAATGATAAATCAAAAATACGCTTTTGTTAACAATTAGTAGATGAAATTATAAATAACAAGATAATGAACAAGAAAATTTTAAGTAAGAAATCATAATCTGGAAAATTACCTAATCTTTTTTCATGGAATATTCTCCAATAGAATAAAAAACATTGAAAGTTTTACCAAAATTATGAAAAAATTAGAAAGAAAAAAAACATAAGATAGTTACCTTCTAGTGTTATGTATTTCTGGTCATGTCCAAGTTTGTTTATAGCTTTACATGTGTAAACACCATAATCATCTTCCTCAATTTCAGCAACACGTAACTTTGTTTCAAGAAAACCAGATTCAGAACTAAATGTAGTAATAAAATGCTCACGTTGATTATCAAATATTTGTTGTTGATCTTTTAACCATAAAATGGACGGTTCTGGATATGCCTCAATTTGACAGTATAAATCCATATCATAACCCAATGCTTGTTTGTATCTACCCTTAGGAACATAAACGACAGGAGCAACTAAAAAGAAAAATTGCATTGAACTATAAATATTTCTGCAACAAAAAAATTATAAATATTATGATGCTAACAGAAATTAAACAATTTTGAAATAATTTTTAATTATAGAGATATTTAAAAATGCAGGACAAACAAGTCAAAAACTTTGTGTACAATATAGTGAATTATCACAAAGCCAAAAAATAACTAAATTGGCTATAAATCAAATTTGTTTTTAATAAAAAGTGATGTTCATAATCACATTTTTATTATTATCAAAATAATACTTTTTTTTTATTTCTGAACTGTTTTTAAAATACTAATTCAATATAAATAAAAATTATCAATCTTCTGCAGTTACAAATAATTTGAAAACAAACATATCACAATATTTTAAAGGGTTGCAACATGATACATGAGGGTTAGAATTTTAATAGTGGCAATATTGCTATAGAGATGCTATATAATAGAATCAAATAATGTTGCAGATATCAAATGTTAGCTACATATGCTCTCCATTGCCACTTCATGTACATACATAGCAACAAAAATAGCAAGCCATCTTATATAGCTTTATCACATTTTTTAAATAGAAATAACAAAGTTGGAAAACAACTGAATATGCCACAGTATAACAGAATCATTATGATTTTCAAAAGGCTTACAAGAAATTTACAATGCCTTATAAAACAATGACTGGTCTTTAACAAGGGATACCAAAATGAGGCAGATATGTGTTCACCAGTAAAAGAGAAATATGTTCTTACTGGATTGCTGGACAGCGATCAATGTCATACAATTTGTGAGATGTTCCAAAGAGTAGGATTAGCATATATCATTGTGAATCACATTCTGAAGGAATGCCTGGTGTAAATCCATAAAAATGGAAGTAATTGGAATGCATAAACATGAAGTATCAAGTGGAGGAGGAGAGCAGCAGTAGTAGAGACTGAAAAAAATTAATGGATCTGCTCTCTTGTAATGCTTAAAGTATCAATAGTACATATATATAGTAAATAAATTTATTATTTTTTAATATTTGCAACAATTTTTTGAGTCATGTCTGTAACACAGTTTTCATAACAGATGTCAAAAGAATGAGATTAAGTTTGCACCTAGAATAAAAAAAAATGCATCATGATGAGTTCAGCATAATTATAAGGAAATGCAGAGATGAGAATATGGTGCTGCTTGTACCCACTTAGAACACTATCAGCATGGAGAGGCTTCACATTATTACAGGATGAAACATGAGCTGAATCCTATAAGCTACAAATGAAATGCTAATCAAACTAATGATTCTGTTATGGTCACCAGGAAAACTGAAAATTCATCAAAACCCTGGCAATGTGAAAAGTATGGAAATTTTTATCAACAACTGTGATGGTTATATCCAAACATTTTACATTACACAACAGCTGATCTTCGATGCAAAATACTAATTTCCATTTCTGAAACACAGCAAACTTTTTCATTTGAACTATCAACACAACAGGAAATTTTGAAGGTATCCTACAATTTCCACATCCCTGGCAATGAGTCATACAAACTGCTGTTGCAAACTACATTGAGAGACTCTATAAAACTTTGAAACAAAGATTTGTCTATTTGTGAAGGTCCCCTTGGACCTCACTTTGAGAACGAGAATAAGTAGGAGTCAGATAAGAACCAGTAGCCATTTTTATAAATAACTTTCTTTATTTGGTTATCTTATCCAAATAGAATCAAAGACTTATTAACAAATATATCTAAATAGTATTATGAGGTTTAATAAGGGTCTTTCCTTTAAATTAACTTAAATATTTAATGATCCAATTAATTAACAATTAGAATATCGATCACACATAGATTACCACGATAAGAGATCCCAGAATTATATTCTATAGTGTTCCTATTGAACATTTAACTTTAATCTCACTCCTAATATAAAAATGAGACTTTAAATATAAATCAATATTTACCACACAATCTCAACTCTTCTTGAGATTAAATTATCCACCAAGAAATCTTCAATTATAAATTTCTAATTTCACTATTATACCTTTCTGCTTCAATCTCTCTCTCCTACTGCTCTAACTTTACTATTCCGTTTCACTTAAATACTTTATCTAATCTGCATAACAAGGAATCCTGTCCTCTTTTTGGAGCTGATTAGAAATAGGTAGGGAATTAAATTTCCCTAAAAAAGACGACTTAGAAGGTTAGCGATCAAGTTCTGTATAGATTTGTCACATATTTTGTATCAATTGTAAATAAATAGTTTCCATAATCAAATTTCCAGTCCTCATATGCCAAGCATACATCTAAAGTAGAAAATTTAATATTGTTTAACTATATTCATCTTACAAAATGTGGGACCTTTTTTTAATGTTTTAATATTTAAGATATGTAAATATTTCTAATTTACATATATGCTTTTATTTTTTTATCTATGTAATAGCAATTATATAATTCAGGCTAAATGATACTTTTATAACAATGATAGATTTATCTTTATAAATATATTTATATCATTATTCAATCTAATATATTTCTTGTTAACCCAACACATACTATACACATATAAGGAGTCTATTTGTGTGTGTGTAATTCATACACAAATCTACAATTAAATTCTGATCCTGAAGGCATTTTGTATGCTTAACTTTCAAAACACTTTTCATTACCAACATTAAGTTTCAAGTGCCCCACTTAGGGTTTTTATACTTCTATTTTATGGATTATTCTGGTTATCCTTAGCAATGAGTCATTTCAGAATTCTCACAAAAATCGTGATTATCTGTTTTTATACTAATTTTTAGTACTTTTAAGTGTACATTTATAGTCATTTACCCTTTTTCAATTCCTACTATTAGCTCACACTCTGTATATATACATATATTTATTTATCTATCCTCATGGAATTTTCAATCATTAATAAAATATATTTTAAAATGCTCAATTGAGCTGAAATTTTATATACATGCTTATTTTGGATGACAATACAGTAATTTAATTAGAATTAATAAAAATTAATTGATTAAAACTAATTATTTAAAGAACTACAAATACAGCCACATTGGCACCATTTTTGGCGACTTAGCGACCATTTTGGTGACTTGTGTCAAAACTTGAAACGGTTTTTTTCTCACGTTTTAAAGCATTCTGTTGAACTGAAATTTTATATAAATGATTGTTTTGGATGACAACATGATACTTCAATGATAATTAATAAAAATTAATTACCACTTAATGTTGTAATTCTGTCATATGTTTATACATATTTATATTAATTGTAATTATTTAATGAAAAGTAGCTAAAATAGAATTTTTCTTTTTTGATCTAGGTAGGAATTGACTTAAATTTTTTTTATATATTACTTGTTTTATTGATTTTTTTGTAAGTACATTAAATGTTTCTACCACTGCCAAAAAAACAATTCTTTAGAATTTTATACACTTACTGAATGAATCATCATTTATAAGAAAATCACTATCTACCTGAGATTTCATAAAAATAATCCACATATCCCTGAATGAAGCCTTTTCTCTCTTTCACAGTAAGCCATTACAAAGTAATGTTGGAGACTTCAGGTATAATTTATATTTTTCAATATTATATTTAATTATTAATTATTAGCAAATTAACTTAATTTAAATTAGCTTAATTTTATCTTTCTATAATGAGCATTAAGAATACATATAATAATTCCAATCAGAATTATTAACATTTATAGTCAAAATGTTTCAAATTTTTTGCAATATATTAAAACATTTTATTTATTTTTGCATGGTAAAGAGGGGTAGAGTTTTGATAAAATCTTCATATCCCAGAATTTATACATTAATAAAAACACTCAACAAGGGATACTGAGTATTTAAGCAAGTTACCGAAATAAACTTCACAACTATACTCAGTGGAAAAGATCTAATAAAAAAATTTCATAATCATCGGTTAAATTTATAAATTTCAATTTTATATAAACCCTGTTTTGTTAAAAAAAAATTACTGTACTTTTGAACTTCAGAAATGATGGGAATTTTATTTAAAAAAATTAAAACAGCTGGAAAACAAAAGATAAATATAATAATTTTCAAAACATATGGAAAAAATGTTTTATATGTTACAGAATTTTATAATTGATTTCCTAAATAATAAAGAGCCTAAATAAACCTTGAAATAAATTTTCAAACAGAACAATGTTCGAATTTTGGTGAAAATCCACAATCTAGTTATTCACACATATATATCTGTTTCTACTATTGTATTTATAAAATTTGAAAATATTCTACAACTAAGCAATTTTTCCTCTTTAATATGTAAAATTTGAAAACTCGTTTAGAATCATGTAATTCAAAATATGGAGCATATTTTGTATCAGAAAAAAAAGGCCCAAATAAAAAAATAAATAACATTATAAAATATGCTGCTTTCCATAGGATAACAAAGTCAGAATATAATATTATTGTATGAAATTATATTCAGTTTTGGGACCCTTAATTTTAACTTTGAGGGAAGACAGCCTTAAATTAGAAATTCTAGATTGCAGCAAATGTTGTAAGAAAATCATAAGTGGAAGGAGTCTAAATATCTAGCTTTACACAATATATAATTATCTTAATTTATAGAAATAAAAAAAAATATCTCACATTCCACTGATTGTACCTAAATTTGTTTTAAATTATTAATAGACTTGATGTAATGATTGATTGGTTCTATTTTAGGCAGAAAAAGTCAGTTGCAAATCCTCACTGATTCAACAAATAAAGACTTTGTTAAGAATTATGGTCCCCTGTGTGGGCAGAGCATCCCTGTCACCGCACTCAGACCCATGTGGGGTCTATCTCGACAAAAACCATATGTAGCAGATCCTGCCTTGAACCTGGTTAATCTTGAACCTGGTTTCAGCGCAAGTCTGGTCGCTGTTGTTTTTTTCTCAGATATTTTCTGTTTAAAATATTGATCTTGGTTTCGACATTCTAGGAGTGCTGTTGTTTACTAGAATATTTTCAGTCTAATATTTTAACTTGATGATTTAAATTTCATAAGATTATTAAGTTTTTGTTTTATTTAAGTTTATTGTGCTATCAATAAATCCAGGAAAAAACAATCTTGAATTTCAGTATTACTTGAAGAACAACACACACACACAATACCAGTATCTATTATCACATTTATTTCAGACATGAAAACTTCAAAAATTATTAAAAAAAAACATAAATTCTGCTACTTTTGTAATGTTTTAAAATACTCAACTCAGAAAAACAAATTCTTAACTAAACTCTTTTACCATAGAAAAATAATACTCACACTCAACTTCAACACCAACATGTCTCCGAGCACCTTTGCCAACACCATTATCAGCAATACAATAATAAGTACCTCGGTCATGTTTACTTATGTTATGTATTGCCAAAATGTTCCCACGGTACACAACACCACCAGTAGGCAAAATATCATTATTCTCTCTTCTCCAAGAGACTTTTGGTTCAGGATACCCTGTTGCATAGCACTGCAAAAATACTTTTGCACCAGAAGTAGTTTGAACTGTCTGAGTACTGTTATCAAGTATTACTGGTGGAACTACATGGGGAAAAAATAAAATTTACACTTTAATATAGTTCACACTACTTATTTGAAACAGTTCATATTCTAAAAAGTTCAGTAATGATTTTTCCATGTATGCTTGTATAAAAATATTTCACTTTAATACGTCTAAATTTGAGAATATCAAAAAAAAAAAAAATGCAACATAAATTCCATGCAATAAAGGATTAAATTTATTCTTTACAAATCTAGCACATTTAAGTACATTTAGAATAATGGAATAGTTATTCTGATAAATAATTTCATTCATGTTTAAACTTGAAATATATTTAATTTTTTAAAAAAGTTTATGTTTAAAAACTTTTAAAAAATCAATTTTAAGCTAAATAAAATATTTCATAAACAAAACTATAAAACTGTAAGTTATTATTTTTATTAATCCCTTGACTTTTAAAAGAACCAGAATACTGTTTTCTCAACAAAAAATCTATATTTCTAATCTTAATAATGTATAATAATATTGTATTATAATATAAATCATAGTAAATAATACTTATAATAAATAATCATATAATACTCTCTATATTCTAAATCTCACATTTAAAAAAAATAGAAAGTTTGGATAATTTTTTACAAAAATATTGTTAATATGTAAATAAATCATGAAACAGATGGTTACTACAGAAAAATAAAACAAAAAAATTTCTTGACAGTTCACAAGAAAACAAAGTAATAATAATTCATTTTTTATCTTCCAAAGCATAAACAATGCTTACAAATGTAATTTTAAGCTTTCTTTCAAAAAGATTAGAAAAAATCTTAATTTAGAGACTGAAGTTCCTAATTTAAAGCTTAATTTGAAAGAAATTTTGTAAAATATATTTATAATATTTAAAAAACTTAAAAACCTTTAGTTTATTTTAAATATTAAATCATATTTTTACCTAATGAACATCGCTTTAAACATTTAGAAAAATATAAAAATAAAATTTCAAAATAATACATAGGGATATTTAATTTTATTTTAGCTTTTTTTGAAAAATTTTAAATTTGACTAAGAATTTATTCAAACATCTATTCATATGTATCTTCCTCACACTCTTCATGCTCTAAATTTAGCGTAATTATCAACTTGTAACTAATAGTACAGCAAAGTTGCACTTATTTTTTTGTTTCATTAATTATGAAATAATTTCAGTTTTGTGCTTTAAAATATATCTGAAGCAAATCTTTCCAGTTTACAGCATCCAGATTAACAATGAGAAGTCATAACTAGTTTCCATCACACAATAAATAGCCCACATGCTTGTTTCAATATTTAATATCATCATTAAAATTTTCCACTAGGTGATAAGTAACAAAACTTGTCTTCTTCATGATTATCTGTTTATAAAAATGATTACATAATGAGGAACAATCCCCGTCCCTTATATGCAAAGACTTCAACCCCAAACATAGAGAAGTATTTTTAAGTAGATCTCGTTGGACTAAATTCATGACAGTCATTTGATAAATACAATCATGTCTCCTCTGTTGAACTTAAAAATGAAATTAGACATGTACTCATTATTCTTTTCTTAAAATTTAGATAAAATTTCACATTTGATAAATTGATTAAGATGTTGAAATATTAAGATTTTTCATAAAAATGTTTTGAAATTTCTTTTTTAAAGTTTAATATTATATAAGTACTTTTAAATCAAGTGCATTTTGTTTCCATACAAGTATTATTATTGTTAACAAATATGTACTTTTTTTTAAAAAAATGTTTCTGTAAAAAACAAAAATTGGCAACAGCAAAGTGCATGAACATATTGGCTAGAAACAAATAATTGTATTTTTGATGTGACTATGACATCACATGAATTAAACCTATTACGAACAAATACAGTTGAACCTCCATCTGATGAGTCTCTATATTACGAATTTTTCTATACAGTGAACTTTTTCCTGAAACAAAGAACATTTCCTGATTTACTACATAAAATAACTTCTCAATAGTGAAGTGCATTTTCTATGTCACGAACTTTCGCTTATGTGATTCAATTTTTTTCTCCCTATTTTTGAAGTATTTGAGGACAATTTAAGTTATTCTCTCTTTTAATACATCTTATGGTGGTCATAAATCTTGGTTTTATTAGATGCCTAACTCACTAATAGCAATAGAATTCTGAGCATTTTTGAATTGTATTTCAATTGTAATTTGTATGCTCAGAATTTCTAGTTATACAATAATGTATGTTCAAAATTACTTGCATGCTTTAAATTAGAAAATATCCTTAAAATTCATTAATTTTAACGTAAAATTATTTTCTTAATGTTGAAAATATAATGTATTCTTCAACATTCTTTGCTCTTGTTTTCCTTGCAGTTTTTCTTCTTTTTTTTAGATGGATAAGATATAAAAATAAATATACATTAATTTACAAAAAGGCCTGAAAAAATTGCTTTTTTTAATATGTAGTGTTTATGAATTTAAAATTTGTTTTATGTGGTTTATAAAGTACATTCAAAGATGAAGGTCTATATATTGAATTGTCCATATAACAAACTTTTTTTCCGGAATTTAGTGACTTCATTAAATAGAAGTTCAACTGTATTTTCATATATATCTTAATCATAATAAAATTAATTAAGTGTTTATAACATCAAAAAAATTGTAACAAGTTTCTAGGAACTATAATATCTGAATACCCCTTTAAATTAAACAAAATAAATGTATCAATCTATAATTAATAAGAGTGAAAAAGATAGTTTTTTAAAAAGCAGTTATCTTACTTCTAACATACACCCAAGCATCTTCAGTCAATTTGCTAGCTGAAGCAATAATAACTTGACACTGATATAGCCCAGTATCCACTTGCTGAATTTTAGTAATCTAAAAGAGAAAAAAAATTTACAGGAAAATGAATAAAATGCAAAACCAGAAAAATAAACTATTTCAATAAGTATAATATAAATTCAAATGATAACAAAAATTCCTACGATATACTACTATACTTTACCTGTAATGTGTAAGTACTACTGGCTTCATCATGACGAATGGAATAACGTTGATCTGGAATGATTTGTGAGCTACCACTAGATATAATTGAATGCTGACCTTTGTCATCAATCTTTACCCATAAGACCTACAATTAATATGCAAAGGGATGAATACATTATGATAACAAAACCCTACACACAAAACAATTTTAAAAAATAATTTGTTTAATAAATTACATGATACATTAACGAATGCATAGATATTTATATGAAATGATATAATTCATTTCTTTTTTTCAGTTTTAAATTTTCATTTAGGTATATTTTATTTATTTATTATGTATTTCATTGGCAAAAAAATTTTATTATAGATTTAAACGCTTTTTTAGCCAAATGACACTTTTTAAAAATGTAAACATGTTACTAGCCTTTTCAGCTTTAGGACGAAGCATTTTTCTCTCTTTAACTTTAAAAAAATCCTCAAATAAATCAAGAAAATATTAGGACTATAACTTAAGCTGTTTATGGAATTAAATAATAAAGAATTCCAATTTAACTGAAACAACTCTCTTTGATTTTTTTCAAAAAAATTATACATTTTTTACACATTATTTTCTCACTTACTATGTTGCATTTAAGAATCAAAAATTTATTCTTGGAATTTTAGTCAAAATTTGAAAATTCCCCAATAAACTTTTTTGTTCTACAATAAATTTTTTCTTAATTTATAACTTCTTAGTTAAAACTAGTTTTGTTTTAATTCCTTTTAACTTATTTCATTACAATTTATGTATACATATATTTCATTATTTTTTTATGAATTTATTCAACAAATTCCATATCCATAATGAATTTAAGGTAAAAAAATTTTAACTCTTACAATTTCTCATGGGGGAGGAGGTACAAAAGTTATAATTATATTTAAGTATAAAAAAATTAAAGAAATAAATGTGTTACAAAGAGAATTTAAACATTATTGCGAATTTAAACACAAACAGATCTTTAATTTCTAAAAAGTATTCACCTCTTTCAACTCTCAATATGCACAAATTTATACATAAATAATTCTCCAAAATATAAATTAATAAATTTATATTTTGATATTTTATTCACATTACTTCCAGCAATTGAAAAATAGATTTAAGTCTGCACAAGCAATACCCAAATAACATAAAGAAAACACTTTTGTCAAAGCAACTTTAACTATTATTGGATCAGTTTTCATTTTTGTCAAAACCATTAAACAATGTAAGTAACAAAATATATTTTAAACATTTTTAAATGACTATTTTCATTAAAAAAATTGTAAATTTAATACAATTTTTAAAAACTGAAAGACAATGTACATCTTATATACTTCATTTAATGAAAGAATGGTTAAAATATATACAGCTGAAAGAAGTACCTACTAAGATAGAAAAAAATACAGAGAAAAATCCACAATAAAAAAAAAATATCTCACTGGATAAATAGAGGCATAGTGGACAGAACAATGAAGATCAATTGTATCACCAATATTGGCATACTTCTCTTTCGTTATGTAAGAAATTGAAGGATTCTGTTGTCCAAAAACTATAATTAAAATTTTAAATTAAAACATATTCAAATTACTTAAAAATACAAATGCATTTACAAAGCCAAATTCTTTAAAAATAATGCACACATTTTATGTATGATGATTAAACTTACCATAAAATCCGGCATAGAACACACACACTTTTAACACAAAAAATAAGATCAAAATTTACAGGTGTGCATTATATGCCAGGTATAAAAATGATAGCTTCAAAAATAATAATAAAAAAAAGAGATGTGCATAAAAAAACTTTGACTTCTACAAAGATTGGAATACTGTTTATTTAAAAGAAATGCCATAAATTATGAACTTGAAGGGTTATTTTTCTGGAAATATACTATTTTTTCAAAATAATCAGATAACACCTCAAACAAATGGCTTTAAAACATAATAGCATTGCTAACGTACATTGCAGGTTCCTTCGTAAAAAAGGGGGTGCGCGTTATACAAAGAATATCAATATTAAAGGATGCTGCTAGAAAGTATGGGTGTGCATTATACGCCAGATTTTACGGCAATTGGAATTCAATAAAAAGAAATGTAACAGATTCAAATGAAGCCATAAAAACTTTTTCAGAAATTTACCAATTTTTCATAATAAAATCTTATTTTAATTTGTTTTATCTTGAATGCCTTATAAATAAAATTTCTAATATTCAAATACTTACATGAATATATATATATATATACTAGCCATTACCCACCCGCTTCACTGGGTATTTAATGCTGTTGTATAAATGTATACTGTTCACATATGTATGAATTATTGATATCTAGCATTAAGAATTCGATTGTATTGAAAAATAAATTTATAGCTGTAACTCGCCTCTTGATATAAAAAGGACATAAGTTAAAATATCTAATTTCTATTTATATCTAAAATAGAAGTAAAAAGATTTTTTGCACTCATTTAACCTAATAATCAAGTGGATTTCCACCAAAGCAACTTTCAGTGGATCTCTACTCCATAAAACAAACATGCGTGCTAAATTTCAAGTCTAAATCTAACTAAGCAAAAACGGAAATTTTATCATCAATACCTCGTTGAGAGCATTCTTAGCGGATTCCAATGCAACAAAAGAAGCATGCAAACCAAGTTTTATTATTATAGTCTTAGCAGTTCGAAAACGGAAATTTTGTCTATCAATACGCCCTAATAAATCTCCCCACTACCCCTGGAGTTGATTTCTGTCAAACGAATTCTTAGTGCAACTCTATTCAACTAAAGAAACGTGCTCAACAGATTTCAAGTAAATGGGTTAAATTCAAAAACAGGGATTTTTCTATAGCTCTCCTTAACCCCTCAAAATCCCACTCCTTTGGGGGTCCGTTTTCGCAAAACTCTTTGTAAAAGGAACTCTATTCCATGAATGGAACATACCTTCTAATTTTCAAGCAGGTGGGTCTATTAGTTGAAAAGCGGAAATATTTATCTATTACACGCCTTAATCCTCCTAAATAACCCTTGGGGATCAATTTCCCCCAAAACTATTTTGTAGCAGATCTGTACTCTATGAAAGGAATCTGCTTATCAAATTTCAAGATTGTACGTCTAATAGTTTAAAAATGGAAATAATTATCTATAACGCCCCTTAAGTCCCTGCAATGCCACTTAGGAAGCGATTTTCACAAAACCCATCTTATAGCGGATCTCTACTTAATGACTGGAATCAGCTTACTCAATTTCAAGATTTAACGTCTAATAGTTTAAAAAAGGAGATAATTGCCTGTAACGCCTCTTAATTCTCCACAACGCCACTTGGAGGTCGATTTTTACAAAACCCATTTTGTACCGGATCTCTACTCTATAAAAGGAATCCACTTACCAAATTTCAAGACTGTAGTCTAATAATTTAAAAATGGAAATAATTATGCATAACGCCCCTTAGGGTTCGATCTTTGCAAAATCCGTTCTTAGCTGATGTCTACTCCATGAAGGGAACCTGCATACTAAATTTCAAATCTGTAAGTTTAATAGTTCTGGAGATATCGTGATTAGTCAGTCAGTCAGTGAGTGGGTTGCTTTTCTCCTTTATATATATATGTTCTCCTTTACACTGTGATTTTTAGAAGATTTGTATGTAACCAAAGAGCATGAGGAATAATAAATGACCAAATGACCTTAGAAGACCAAATTATTTTTCACAAGCCAAGGTTACAGTATTTCTAGAAAGATCCTGTTTACATGTAAACCCGCAAAAAGCAGGCAAATTGGGGTTGGGGAGGAAAGGCAGCTTTTTACCAACATTCTTTTTTTTTCCAGACAGTTTAATGAAAGTCGGTATAGTGGTTAGCAACGCTAACTGCTGTGCCGTAGGGTCTGGTTCGAATCCCAGAGAAGACATGGATGTTTTTAAATGTATAGTGTCTTTGTGGCATGGGAGGTACTTTAAATAGCCGTAAGTCCTCTCATGAGGTTGGTGGAAAGGGAAGAGAGGTGGGAGGCCCCTGACCCTCCCTCAGGATATTCTCCCTCAAAATTGGGACGGAATCCAGCTAAATCATACTGTTCCTTGTATGGTGCTCAAGGCTATGGTCAATGTCAGGCATACTTCTAGCCCCTTGCTAAGATGAATTTCATGGACCTGAATCTGAGGCAGTCGAGATAAGGTGGCATAACAAACAACACAACAACACACATGAGAATCTGGTGATTGGTTGATAGATTCAAATAACTACTCAGTATAAACATGGAAACACCCAAAATGTTGAATGCGATTACCATCCAGAATCTTCAATATCACCTTATTCAGAAGCCATGTTGCTTCACATTTTTTTTTATTTTTTGCAATAGATCAGCAGACAAAATTAGTAATTTACAATCGGATCCTGGATTCCCAAATATGCATTTATTTCTTTGTGCTAAAAAATGCTGAGGTGTAAAACATTATAATTTGAGTTATTTATAATTATTTATTATGATACTAAAAATGGTAAATTCAATGCTCCTTTAAAACTTGTTTGTGTGTAAATTTGAGATTTAATACATTGAAATGCTTTTATACACAGTTTTTTATTACAAACATATTTTGAACTTATAAGATATTGTCAAAAAAAGAAATTTATTTAACATTCTAGTTTCTTACTTTGGTTACACAAAGAGATGTCGATTTAAAACTTATGATAGTAAAATTTTAAATTTATAATTTATTTATATAATAAAGATAAAAAATTATAACTTAAACTTACACACAAACAAAATACAGTAACTTTGAAGATTTAATTCAATGGAATATTTTTATATAAAGTTACAAATATTTTCGGTTTATAAGATAATGCCAAAAAATAAATAAAAACTCTACATTTATTCAGCATTTATGTTTATTACTTTTCTTATATAAAAAGACATACAGGCATAAAACTTTTGATGATAAAATTTTAAACATATGATTTATTTATTATGAAGTTAAAGTTGGTTATTTCAATGTTACTCTTTAATTTGAGTGTAAATTTTTCATCCATTGGAATACTTTTATGTACTACTAGCTGGTATACCCGTTCTTCGCACGGGTGAATTGAAAATTTAAGCAATACAGACTGAAGGATAAAGAATTTTTTAATGAGTTAATTTTAAGTGAATTGTAAATTAAACAAAAAGAAAAAAGCTTTTTGCATATCTCAGCTGAACAAAAAACCATGTTTGCTAAATTTTAAGTCTGTTGATATAATAGTTGTTAAAAAAGATTTTTTTTTACTTATAACGTCCCGTAACTCTCTTATGGATCAATTTTTGAAAACACCTTCTGCTCAGCAAAATTAACACATTGTTACAAATTTTGTGTAATAAGCGCATTAAAATAATATAAATAATTTGTATCTGGATGTGTAATACGTTGATATTACTTTCTGATGCATTTCTTTATGTTAAATAGCTGTTACCTGCGACTTCGTCCACGTGAAATTTAACAAAAAAGTGTTTATTCAATTCACAGAGTTTACGAAAACTTAATAATTATATATTCCACGTAAAGAAAAACCTATGCTATAAGTATAATATCAATCTTCTACTTAGTGAATCAATGTTCTTTTGTTTTACTTTTTTTTCTTTGTTTTTTGTTGAGCAAAGTGTGCGAGGGTGGCATGACCTTTGATACTGTCGATGGGGTGAGGACTGTAAAATCATTGCAGTGTTTGTGTACAGTGTTTGGCAATGAAATAAACAATAGAGGTATGAAATTGGCTTACCTCTATTTAAATGCGGAGCCTTGTGAGAAGTCAAATGACGTAAAAGCCCAAAACTTCCTAATTTAAGTTAAAATGCTGTCTATGTTATGGAAAAATTGATGTTGCTCAGTGTTCTTGAGAGAGAATGAAATCATTGGAATGATTATAAGTGTTGAATGCAACACTTCAAAACAGGTTTAAGTAGCATTTGGGTGAGACGAATCTGAAGCAGGGGGTCACATGACCTTTGACACTGTCGAATGGGTGATGACTCGGTAGGGTGAAACGAACACAAATGAAGCCACAAGCAAGCGGTAAGAAAGATGCATGACCTTTGACAGTGTCGATGGTGTGAAGACTGTTAAAACCATTAGTATCAGACATGAACGGGAAAAATCGCGAGTGTCAGTAACCTAATTAAACAAAAAAAGTTTGATATAAATGTTAGAAACGTTGAGACAGAAGGCTCGCGAAATAAAACAATCCCTATTGACTAAAAATAATCCTAAATGAATAAAAGTAATCCCTATTTCAAATGGATATTGTTCACCATTTCATTCGTTTTAATTTTATTTTCGCGGAACCCAATTTTTTTTTTTTTTTTTTTCTATAATTAAAGTAGCCTAAATTATTCCTTATAACATTAGCTATCTACCAGTCAAAGTTTCGTCAAAATTTGTCCAGCCGTTTCAGAGATAAGTCGGAACAAACAAACACACAGAAAGACAAAAATTTTAAAAATTGATTTTTTCATATAAGTACCGTATATACTTTGGAACGCATTTAGTAAAAAGCTGTTAATTTCAAATTACAAACAGACACTTCATTTTTATTTATATGTATAGAAAAGATGTTTTCAACAAAATTATATACTGTGAAATAATATAAATAAATAAAACTCTTTATTTTTTTCAGATTTTTGTTCATTTTTTTCCCCTTAAATTTAATTTTAACTTTACATTTCACTCCACTTCACTTTTAATATCCATTTTATAATTTCTTCTGTTGTACAATGTGCATTCTCTATAAATCTGCTTGAACAAATGAATCACGGTTGCAATGCATCATGAGAAAAAACTAGAAAACAAACTTGCTTTTCACCTCAATTTGCCCTCATTCAAAGCGGGTGCAAAATTTACCCTCCTTTTCGAACTGGTAAAATGCCGGTTTGTCATGTAAACCGGAGGATTAATATCAGTATTTTGCAGGCCATTTTCGTCCATGTAAACGGGGCTTAAGGTACCTTTTACAAATTTACTATCTGTACATAATTGCTATTTTGTTAATTCAACATCAGTATTGCTACACTAACTGCGACCAATTTACAATTTTGGTTAACCTTTATAAAGATAATCCAAGTTTTAATTCTTTCATTTTCATATTATTTTCTTCGATGCATTACTTATAATCTGTTATTCAACATATATTTACTTTTTCATTTTATTTACAGTATTTAGACTATTCTTCTATATTACATTTATACAGAACTTCCGGTTCATATCTATGGGAAAATCACTAATCAATACAGTTTTGTCAGATTTGTTTCCTTTCTACAGCACTAGCTATAAATTTAGCTTTCTTCAAAAGATACCAATTTTTTAATGATTCACACATCTATACATATAAATAAAAATGAAGTGTCTGTTTGTAGTTTGAAATTAATAGCTTTTTACTAAATGCATTTAAAAGTATATACAATACTTGTATGAAAAAATCAGTTTTTAAAATTTTTATCTGTCTGTCTGTTTGTTCCGACTAATCTCTGAAATAGCTGGACCAATTTTGATGGAACTTTCACTGGCAGATAGCTAATGTTATAAGGAGTAACTTAGGCTACTTTTATTTCAGAAAAAAAATTAGGGTTCCGAGAAAATAAAATTAAAACCAATGAAGTTTTGAGCAATATTCGATTCAAATAGGGATTATTTATTTCAAAAGGAATTATTTTTATTCAATAGGGATTATTTTATTTCGCGAGCCTTTTGTCTCAATGATTTCTAGCAGTTATATCAAACTTTTTTTGTTTCATTAGGTTGCTGCCACATGTGACATTTCCTGTTCATGTCCTTTGATCCTAATGATTTTACAGTCCTTAACTGCATTGTCAAAGGTCATACGTCCCTTTCACCCTCTTCCTTGTGGCTTTGTTTGTGTTCGCATTTCACCCTACTGCTACTTAGACCTATTTTGATCCTAATGATTTTAGTCCTCACCCCATCGACAGTGTCAAAGGTCATGCGTCCCTTTCACCCCTTGCTCAACAAAAAACAAAGAAAAAAATAAAACAAAAAAAAGAAACATAGATTCACAAAGTAGAAGAATGACATTATAGCATAGGTATTTCTTTACGTTGAATGCATAATTAAGTTTTCATAAACTCTGTGAAGTGAAGTGAATAAACCCTTTTTGTTAAATTCCATGTGGACGAAGTCGTAGGTAACAGCTATTTAACATAAAATAAATGCATTAGAAAGTAATATTAACATATTACACATCCAAATACAAATTATTTACACTATTTTAAACGTTAATTAAATAAAATTTGTAACAATGTGTTACTTTTGCTGAACAGGTAGGGGTTTTCAAAAATCGACCCACAAGAAAGTTACGGGGTGTCATAAATAATAATAAAAATAATAATAATAAAATTCAGCTATTATATCTAAAATTTAGTGAACATGGTTTTTTTTGTTCAGCTGAGATATGCAAAAAGCTTTTTTTTGTTGTTTAATTTACAATTCACATAAAATTAACTCATTAAAAACTTCTTTATACTCCAGTCTGTATTGTTTAATTTTTAAATTTACCCATGTGAAGAACGGGTATACCAGCTAGTCTATCATAAAAGCAATAGTTAAATTATTATTTAAAAAAGTACGAAGTAAGTACATTTTGATGCTATAATGTAAATGGTAGAAAATTCCAATTTTTAATATACCAGAAAAATAATACATGATTATGTTTCTTAGTAGAAACATATCACTGCAAATCATATTTAAATACCTAAAACTAAATTTACACACATTTCTTTTTTAGAAAAAGTTAAGCTTATAGTATTATGAAATTCCTTTTTTTTTTCTGAAACTTTATAAACATTAGCAAAAATTAAATTAAACAGAGATAAAGTAACTGCACAATGAATTTATGACATTCAAAATTTTAGAATAAGGGTCTATAACCATGATTGAATTGCATACAAAAACTGATATCTAATATTAATATGCTTTGAATTTATAACAAATTGTCCATTTATAATTAAATAGTTTATCATTTTTAAAACTAGAAAAAATAATTTTGGTACTTATGTATTATCACAACCACCAACTCTATTAATAACACAGCAAGTTGGCAACCCCGATTTCCTGTGTTGCATGCTCTGAATTGGTAGCCTGGTTCTTCATTTCATATAATGTCACCAATAGGTTGCAATAACACGTAAGTACCATAATTTCCCATTATAACATTTATGTTTTTGAAAAACATTTACAATTCAGCATTATCACAAAAGAGAGCCAAATTAGAGGGCGGTGCTAGGATTTGGCTCAATTATGCTGTTCATGATAAATAACATATGCTTAAATTAAACAAGTTCAGTTGGTATATTTTTCAAACATTTATAGCATTTTACTGTTGCAATATTTTTTCAAATAGAGTGTATAAATCAGATATAATACGACAAATGTATAAATCAGATGGAACTAACAATTGTCCATCAATGTAATAATTATATATCATAATATCTTCACTAATTCTGAAAAATTATTTTTCTAATAGAAAGCTTGTATTTGGAAGGTTTTTAAATCTAAATATTTAAATACATTAAGATTAAATCCCATATTCAACAAGTTGTTTCAATATTTTTATTCCATTAAAACATAATTACAATCAGTTAATAATTTTTTTGCACAGTTTCATTAAAAATCAAGGAATAAAAGTCAGAAAATTATTTAAGTTCGAGAATGAAATATGATGTTACACAGATGGTGAAATCTGAAAAACCACACCCACAACAAATTAATAAATCCGAAAACGTAAATTCTAAACTTACCTGAATCATAATTTATTCCGAGGAAAATAACATAAGACAAATATTTCAAAGCTTTCATGACTTAAAAATTAACTGTACAATGTTTAATGTTAAAAAAACACATTTACAATTAACGTAAACACAAATGCTTTTGAAAATGTTGTTTACAGTCAAGGCAGTTACAGTTAAATAGAAGCGAATTATTATTATTAATATTATTATTATTACAAAAGTATCTGATGAGGAGGTACGTCCCGTTCCGGGACAGGCACTCCGTAAGTTACATGCCACTTGCCACTTGCTATTACAAAAGTATATAGGCCAGTCCCAAAGAAGGCAAAGTTATAACACCTTAGTAGTTTGAATGTTTAGTTATGCCACATATTTGATCCTTATTTTAATTAAATTTTTATTATGTACAGGACCTAATGCAGGAGGACACAACAGGAGGTTCCACATTAGCATGGTATCGATATGGAGAGTGGGATGCCAGCTTATAATTGGACCCTATAAACAGTGCCGGTTCCATTGGGTGCTTGGAGCTAGCACCCAGAAGCCCGGATAAGCTGATCTTAACCAGATTTTCTGGTTATAAATTTCGACCCTCCAGCGCCAAGGGGTCCTGCAGATCTCCTGCACCCAGGGTCCGAAATGAGCTTAAATCGGCGCTGCCTCTAAACCTGAGTAATAGATATATAGATAGTTTGAAAACAATTAATAAATTAAAGTAAAGCACTTTCCTGAAAAGTATCTTAACCAGCGTACATATTCAATTGTTAACCGAACTATCTAGTTGTAATGAAAATTCCTTAGACTTGTATGGACAATCTTGAATCAAATGGTCTGTAAGAGCCCCAGCTTAGGATATATTCAAATATAGAGCTTTTAAATAGGCGTTAAGATATTCATAAATTCACCCTTTTTCCATTTATATTAAAATTCTATAGACATGTATACGCAAAGAGAAGTTAGATTTTTGTGATTAAAAATTTTTTTTCCTCATAAAAATCACATCAGTTGAAAGTTTCTGTCCTCTCCCAACAACAGAGGGAATCCTCTCATCGTGTATCAGTCCTTCTTAGCTCATTCAATCTGAGTTAAAGTGCTTAGCTTGCTAAAATTTAATTTCTCTCGATCTATCTAAACGAACGTTCCTGATATGTTCTAAGAAATGATTAATTATAAATACCTAATATATATTTATAAATAATTTAGCTGTGATACGGATGCATTGTTCGGAATCATTTCATGAAATATATCACTTCTGTTTTAAAACAAAAAGGGGGGGGGATTGTTAAAAGATTTACCTCACTTGTATAATTGTTCATTTTCTATCACTTTTGAAAGTCTTGTACCTTTTGTTGGACAACATATACAAAAACTTCAAACTGCAATTTTAGTATTTTAAATATTTAGAATTTTCTGTTGATATATCTCCCAAGTAAAATTATCAAAACCATGCTCTACTAAATATTAAGATTTATCACTCCAATTCATAATTCTAATTAAGTTGAATAAAACATTATCCCTGAAATTCTAGATATTAAATTTTTTTAAAAGAATTTTGATTATAAATTTATTTTATCTGTTAGTAAAAAAAATATAAATAAGAGTAACAATTTTTCAAATTCTTTCCTTAATTATTCATTTCTTGATTTAAGAATAAGCAAGATATATAGTTTTATTATTTCTTTATTATGGATGCTTTTATGTAAAATACTTTTCTAGACATGACTAATGAATTTGCTGTATCGATAGAATTTTAGAAGTGTGAATATAGGAAGTGTAGCCGTATCTAAGTAAACCAGTACTTAGACAACACGCGAAGACGATCGTCTTGGCGTGATCGATAAAGTACTGGCGTTCGGAACGGAAGGTGCCCGGTTAGAATCCATACCTACATTGGTGACACTGGACTGAAGCAAGAAAACGCAACTTTCTGAACTGTAATGGCGCCATCTACCGCAAGAAAAAGTAAAAATAAATAAATAAAAATAAGGGAGAGTGAAAAAAAATAATAAATAAGAGAAGAAAAATATAAATAAATAAAACACATACTCTCTCCGAAACAGAGAAAAGGAGTTTGGCCTGAGCCACGTTAGCGTCAGGACGCACTTTTTTGCTCCTCATACGAATTCCTGTGGACAGGCCACGGCACGATACTTTTGCTGGCTGAAAATTTTATTTTTCAGTCTGGCGTCTGCTAGTGAATTACTTCTTTGCTGCTGAATTTCTTCAACTGAATTCTCCATTATGGTTCGGAAGAAGACAAAAATTGTTCCCGAACGGCGACGCTCAAAAAATGCATCGACGACCAGTCGCGACGGAAGCGAATCTGCTGCCTCGGAAGAGCCACCCGGAGTGGCCGGCATGGAGCTACCCCTTCCCGCATCACCTCATGCCTCACGACCCGGAACGCCAGAGAAGGCTGGCCCCACGCAGCTGCACTGCAAGAAACTTCAGGAGTTAGCCCGCCTCATCGATGTGCTATCAGTGACTATTGAGACTTCCCAAAAGATCCTGCAAGGAGCTATCGACCGTGGAATCACAGATCCGACCAACCCGATGATACAGATGGAATCATCTTATCTGGAACTCAACAACGCAAGATTACAAAAAGCGGTAAGTGAGTACACCTCTCTACCCCCCTGTGGCATCCCCAACTGTTCGCGACACAACTCAATAGACACCCCACTTAAACTTAACTCGCCCGACCCCTCTCCCCCACCTACACCGATTCCGACAAAACGAAAAGAAAACCCCGAAGGTTTTACTTCTCCCCCTTCCCGTAAATTAACTAAACCCACTCTTTCAAATTCTAACACCGACTCAAACTTTAAGATCAATCTAACCAATACATTCAGTGCACTCGATAACACCGTTACCGAAGCGCCAATAGAAACCCCAGTTACAACTAATAAATCACTCGAAAACACCCCTCGCAAAACTAACCAGTCTATTCAATCACCGAAACTGCCTCCCCCCATCATGTTACTGATTACGGACGACCTCAGATTTCACACAAAAACTCTCGTTGGAAAAATGCCCGCTTTACGTATTAAAGCTGCCGGTAAATACGTAAAACTTTACACAGATACACAACCACAACACGACACGCTCAAACAACTACTCGAAGTGCTCAAATACCCCTTCTACACATTCACACCCAAACACGAGCGACCCATCAAAGTCGTTCTCAAGGGCCTTCCCCGCTCAACCACAACGGCCGAAATTAAATCCGACCTTCTTGATCTGGGCTACACTATCAATAAGGTCACTCAACTAACAGGAAATATAACGAAACAACTCTTACCGGTCTTTACAATATCACTACCGAGAAACACCTTTAATGATAATATCTTCAAACTTTTTTAAAACTCTAGGTTACTTATCAATAACTGTCGAAGGCTTTGAAAGCAGAGGAGTAATCCAATGCTTTCAATGCAATCAATTTAACCACACGGCAGAACACTGCCACTTGACGCCCAAATGCCTAAAATGTGGTGAGAAACACCAAACCAGGGACTGCCAGATCAAGAGGTTGGATACCCCTTTCTGCGTTAACTGCCAGGTTCACGGCCACATGGCCAATTACAGCAAATGTCCCCTCTTCCCCAAACCACGCAAAGGCACCAACATTAAATCAAACCCTCTCATATCGAATAACTTTATCGGGCCCAATATTTCCTATGCTCAAGTCACCCAACAAACTATTCATTCCGACACAACACTACAGATGGCACCACTCGTGACTGCCCCAATCGACACACCAACTTCTAAGGAAATACCCACCCCCACTATTGTACCAACTCAAATTCCTAACACACAAACAGATTGCCTTAGTTTAATCACCCAAACGCTCCAACAAACAATTCATGCGCTTTCAACACTAGTTCAACACATAAGTCTACTAACATCACCACAAACAGCTTCCGTACAACCAACGCCCGGCCCCAACAAAAGCACTTCTAAGACAACACTCACAAAGTCGCAAATTATTGCGCAAATTAATAATCTCCTCAATCATTACGATGGAGCGAGTGACTAAGATTTTTCTTAGTCTTACTTTATTAAATTTCATTGTTTAACTTCGATCTGGCCCTAACATTGTTACCCCTCCCCCTTACAACGAACGCGGCACCTTGCAAAACCAATAGAGAGGTTTACTCACTTGCTTTCTGGACCAATCACAGTGCTTCTTCTACCCTGACGACGGGAATTTTCTACTTGTGGACTCTTGGATTCTTCACCTGGATGACGTCACCTCCTCTGCACCCCATCAATCATCATGAACAGAGCCTCCGGTTAAGTGTCGCACGGCTCCCAGTGAACTGTCGCGTGCATCATCAATGAACTTTGCTATCTCCAACCGTATGTGAAAAACTGTGTTACTTTAAGGGACTTGCTACTACAGACAAGGACTATTTATTTTGTGTTTTTCCATATTTTTGTGTATATTATTTTTAAAATGTTTTAAGTGCATATCAATATCTCCCATAACCACTCTAAGGAAACATATATCTTTATGACATGGGACGGAGGGTTATCTTATAACCCAGTTTCCTAATGACCCCCCCCAGCTTCTCTCTCCGAAACAAACGATAGATTATCTTTCTCTCATCTCAGCAAGAAAAATAAATAAGAATAAGAGAGAATAAAATAAGTAAATAAAAAAAACCATTCGCTCCAAAAAAAACAAACGGGGGGAAAATCATTCGCCTATCCACCTCACTGGTGGGAGAGTAGTGTAGCCGTATCTAAGTAAACCAGTACTTAGACATCACGCGAAGACGATCGTCTTGGCGTGATCGATAAAGTACTGGCGTTCGGAACGGAAGGTGCCCGGTTCGAATCTATACCTACAGAAGCATATACTTCTGAATAATTAAGATATAAAAACTAGAAATACTTAAGAATACTAGAAATACTAAAAGAGTAATTGAGATATTTACATTTTCAAATTGTATAGAATTTAACCTTTCTAAAAATACCTAACTTTAACTTCTAGGATAGTTAGAAGCCTGTTGGGAATAAAAATGATTTGTGTGAATGAGTGGCTACATGCCGCCACGTTTTTGTAACTGTGAAGAGGTTGTGTGACATCATTATGTTCTGTATATAAAAGGGGTGAAGCAATCACGTGCTCACTCTCACTCGGTAGTTCTGAATAAACTAAGTTACTTTAATTGACTGGCTCGAGACTGAATTTCTTCCTCCAACGCCCAGCATCGGGTAGATGCAGCTCGCAGAATTTTAGAATTGAAATTGTTCTTTACATAAGTTTTTGGTATCCTCGGCGGGACTGGTTGTTGTTTGGAAGCGAAACTGAAACCGAATTTAAATTATTGAACTTTGAACTATTGAACTTAACTTTTTGAACTATAAAATGGAAGTGAATGCTTTGAAAGCGGAAAGAAAAGGCCTGAGAACAGCATTTTCTCTCAGTCTGAAAAAGATTGAAACCGAACTCATAAAAGAAAACATTGATATGAATCAACTTTCGATTCTGAAAACTCAATTTATGGATAAATTTCAGAGACTCGACACTTGTCAGAATCAAATTTCTGAACAACTCTTGGATACAGAAGATGCCATGCAAGAATATTTAGATGATATGGAAAACGCAGAAAACTACCGTGACCGCTACATCGAAATGTGTACTCGAGTAGATTTGAAAGTACGAGAAACCGTTGTTCCTACCGAAACTGAAAAGAGAAGCTTTAAATTATCGAAAATCGAACTGAAGAAGTTCAGCGGTGAAGCTAAAAACTTTTTGGCCTTCTGGAGTCAGTTTCAGAAAATTCACAATGATAAAAGCATTGCGGAAGAAGACAAAATGCAATATTTATTGCAATCCGTGGAACCGAAATCGAAAGCAGAACGATTAGTGTTGAGTTTCCCTGCAACGGCGGAAGATTATCCTAAAGCCATTGATCAATTAAAAGAGAGATTCGGTCGTGAAGATTTGTTAGTACAAATTTACGTACGTGAACTTTTAAATTTAGTAATGAAGAACGCTGTTTCTGGAAGAACGAAAACTGATTTGTCCACCTTGTACGATGAACTTAAAGGGAAATTACGGTCGTTGGAGGGCCTTGGACGAACACAAGAAAAATATGGAGATTTCCTTACACCATTGGTAGAGTCCTGCTTACCCGAGGAAATCCTGATGGCCTGGGAAAGAAAACGGAATACTGAAACAGACGCTAAAGGATCACGAACTCTAGAACACTTAATGACTTTCCTTCGCCTGGAAGTCCAAGGGGAAGAGATGGTGCAGCTGGCAAAATCCGGTTTTGGAACTCCTATCCGAAAAAGAGATTCCCCAACTGAAAGGGTTAAGCCGACTGAATTAATGACTGCATCAGCTTTGGCGAGTTCCGAAAAGTCCTCAGGTAAGAAAATCAATAACTGTGTATTTTGTGAGAAATATCATCCCAGTGAAAATTGCTTTAATGCTAGAAAAATGTCTTTAAATGCTAAGAGACAGTTGTTATCAAGAAAAGGTGCTTGTTTTATTTGTTTAAATAGATCTGGACATTTGAGTAAAAATTGTGATATTAAAAATAATATTAATTGTTCTAAATGTAATTATTCTCATTTTGAAATTATGTGCCCAAAATTAAATAAGAATTATGATCAAAAATTGTGTTCCATAAAAACTGAGAATAACGGATCCCTTACTTAATGAATATACGAAAGAAAATTTTGAATTAACCGATTTTTTTTAAGAATAAAATGAAAATTCTTCCCGATGGAAGATATGAAGTTAAACTCCTATGGAAATGTAACTCTGAAAATTTGCCCAGTAACAAAGAACTAACATGGAAAAGACATCTACGGATGATG
>BMAU01015104.1:0-245797 GCA_019973935.1 Trichonephila clavipes | reverse complement strand
CATGCACCTCAGGGTCCATGGTCACGTATACTGAGTTGGGCACAGTAGGCCTTGGCCATCATGAGCTGTTGCTTCACTGAGTTAAGTTAAAGAAAAGTATTTACAATTGGTGAAATCCTGCTTAAAAATTTTTAAGTTATTATAGTTGAAAAAGTAATTAAAGTTATTTCCCTAATTTTAACAAGTGGGTCACAAAGACACATTATTAAATTTTAACTCAGCAGTTGCCAAAGCTATTTGTAAACCAATTGATATATTTTTCCAAATTCAAAAAAGCAATGTAAAAATATGAATTATTAAACAAAGTTGCAAAACAGTGATTTTTTTTAGATATTATTATTATGTTTTGTGAAGTCCCTAAATCCAAAATTTTAAGTCGTTACAATCGAAAAAAAAAATTCAAAATGATTCACAGAAGGAAGCTTTAAAGAGTGTTATACTAGTTTATAATTTTTAATTATGAAAATTTGTCTCACAGTGCTTCCAAATGAACTAAGAAATCTGAGCAATCTGTTTTATATATTAACATTTCTTTGAAAAATATCTCTCATTTCAATTAACAAAAATTTTCAAGTTAAAAGTAATAAATAAAAACCTTGTTAAATTATCATAAAAAAGTGCTACTTGTCTTGCAACAGAATCCTTTACTTAAACTAATACATGGGCCCCTAATGGTTTTCTTACAATTTGGAACATAGGCTACTTATAGTGTGTGCTCTCCACTAAATATTCTACAAAAACATTCAAGTTCTGCAGCGAGAAGATCCTTTTTTAGAGGTTAATTAACAATAATTAGATGTTAATTAAATTTCTCCATCAATATTATAATTAAGTTTTATTTGGGCTATGAATAATTTTTTCAGCCATTAATCAGTTTTATTCTGACATGATAAAAACTGTAAAATTTTCATTTTCCTTAGTACTGTACAATAGCTGCCTTCTTCAAACTCATTTTTCTTGTACAAGGATGATGGGAAAAAAAAATTTCCCATCGGAACTCAAAAAAGGAAGACCAAGTGAGTGAGTGATATTGATGTCACAATGTTCAGCTACATGAGGGCTTTTGGCGAAAGACATCGTAATTTTGAATAATGGTCAAGTGATGAGGATAACACCTGAGCTGCCACCCCCTCTCCTAACTTCCAGACAACACCAATGGAAGGATGTTTGAAGTCTCAAGAGATTTAATGTGCATCGATCCCCTACACGGCGGGTCTTCAGCAGCACTAGGCTCGAACCCATGACACACCAGTCACGAATCCGTTACCTTGACCCCTAGGCTACCACGGCAACAAAGAAGACTAAGGTGGATCGATTGCCCAGCAAAAGATCTAAAAACTACTAATGTCAGATCAAGAACAAGATAGCCTGGAATGGAATTCTTAGGAAGTCCAAGGCTGGTCCTTTGGTCTTTAGGAGGTCCTGGGCTGTTGTGCCATTGAAGAAGGAAGGATTTTTCCCATCAAAACATTTGTAACAAATAGTTTCAGGATTTCAACTTGAAATTCTAATTTTACTTTTTTTCAAAACAGCTTTGCCCAACAAAATAAACTCAAAGTATTAAATTTCAAAAGCATAACATAGCTTTAATAATTAGCATAATTCAAGGATTAATTTTAAAAAAACTATATTTCGACAGGCATATCTGTTTGTACTTCAATTGAAAATTGCATCTTAACAGCTGCATGGAATTTGGTACAAAGTTTCCACAGTGAGACAGCTAAAGGGATATAACTAAGGCTCTTATATATAAAATTGTTTCTCACATGAGAAAAGTAAAATATTAGAAGGGAAGTGAGGATGGGTAAGTAAGTCTCACTCTAGAATATAATTCAACAGTTTTATATTTTACAAGATGAACCATAATATACCAAATAATTGTCATCAAAACTAAATTAACATCCTGAATGCAGATTATGAAAGAACATTTAAAAAACTTTTTAAAGGAGACATTTCTGAAATATTCATTCACTTGCATTATTCTGTGAAATAAAGCAAGTGAATGAAAATGATCCAATAAGTTTACCCAAGCTACAACAACATGAAAGTTGAATGGAGCTCTAAGTAAAAAGTGACCGATCAAATCACTCCTTAGTAAATCGAGCAATAATTTTCTGCCTACTAACAAAGATTAAGAGGCTTAAGCTACCATCAACTAAAAAGAAAAAAGGAATTTTTTTCCATTGGAGAAAGTTCAAATTTATTAATAAAAAAAATTAAGTAAATACATCTGCAAAGATAAAACTTGAAAATTTTATCCCCCATTTTCCCTTTTACTTCTCTAGCAATCTCATGTTATTTTATCAATACCTTCAAAAAATAAACAACGAATATTAAACAAAAAAAATTGTTGCTCCATAATGAGGTTGGTTAAAGTTAAAATGAGAAATTTTTACTATTGAATTAATAAAACTAAATTTTTGAAATTATCTGAATTTCCAACAAAATGTAGCCTTGCATAAGTATAAAATAATATTGAATATAAAAAAATCACACAACTCCAGAATATAAATATTTGTGAGGCTTTTATGTAGTCAAGAGAGAAGTGCTTCTGTTTAACAATCACAAAAAAGAGGATATATTATTTTATCTTCAAATGTGAAAAAGTAACCTATTTTTTGAAATTTTAATTGTTTATATTCAAAGGAAAATGAAATTATATAAAAAGCATATGGTTATGCATTTGTCATTAACACAAAATTATTCTTTGTATTTATAATAATGTTACAACAAGACAAACCTTTATATGTGTAAAGATGTTTATTTTTTCTACCTATATAGTTAAACTGCACTAAAGATAAAACGGCCTTAAGTTTTCAATAAAAACTGCTTTATTCTAATACACATTATGTTGCATTCTTTAGTATATTAGTTAATTCCATATTTAATACATTATTCCCATTTCACAGGATTTTATTATTTTCTGTTAAAATACTAATAAGTTCCTTTGAGATTTCTCTATATACGTATATCCAATTAATGGGTTAAAAGTCTTATCTAAAATTTTAAATACATATACCATTTTAAATCAAACAACATTGAGGTATATCAAAGAGTGTGCATATAATTGATATATTAACAGGAAGGTTATGGAATATGAGCCTTTCATATAAATATAATATTTTGAGATCAAAGAACACAAACTCTTGGATAAGTGGGGAATCCCATATTTTGAAGAAAAATATTAATTTTAAAGCATTTTTTTCATCAAGAGCATTAATCTTATTTATTACATTCCTTATGCTTCATCATAACTTCTGAAAAATTTCTACAATTACCCTTACAAAATTCAATAAAAATGTCTCGATGTGATTTTCTGAAACATTAAATACAATATTTTTTAAAAATAAAAATTAATATTTTACTATATCATAATTCATGTAACAAACATTAAGCAATCTAATTTTTTGAATTGTGAAAAAAGTTTAACTATAATTAATCATATCATTCATTAATGAATTTTTCTATTAATAGTTTAGAAATACAGCATTTTCTGTGATTATGCTATGCGAAAAAAAAGTTTTCTATTATTAAACCATTTTCTAACACTAAAAAAAGTGGAACATATTTTTCTAATTTCTCTCTTCATATGTTTTATAATAGGACATTTTTTTCCCAATTCCTCCATAAGATTTTATAATATCCTATCAATGGCACAGGTCTTTTTATGTTTTTTTTAAAAGTGCCAACTTTTTGTCCATTTGAGAGCCTTTTTCTAACAGATATAACTAATATAGCCGAGTGAAATATTATACATGCCAATATCTTAAAGCATACATCTCATTCTTTAAAAGTATGAGAGTGGAACCTGTTGTCATTGGTTATAAGTTCATTAATTTAAAAACCAGACTACAGTGGGCCTTTGAAGTGATAAAAAATAAATTATTAAAAAAAAATAAGCTAGAAAATTAGAAATCGGTGATAATAGGGCTGGAAAAAGAATTACTAACTACACACATCAAGGTTTGAAAAATATTTAAAGGACAGAAATAAACCAATACAACATGAAGATGAACTTGTCTGAAACTGAAGAGAAAGTCAACTATTATGATGTTAAGATCAAAAGGAATAGAAAAAGATGACTAATCAAAATATATTTTCTTTTTAAAGTTATTAAATTTGTCTTCCTCAATAATTCGACCAGTAATAATATTTAAAAGTTATTTTCTTACCAAAGATAGATCATATTTATAATAGAACCACATGATAATTCAAAATGTGTAACAGAACTATCTATTGAAATAAAGTAACTTATAAAATTGATTTGCATTTATGACTATATTCCTTAAATGTAAATAATATTAATATAAATAACATTCATATTCCTAATATGATTTATAAATATTCTAATAAAATATATTTCTCTGATTATATACAACACTGCCTACTAAAAAATTACTAGAAGATACAGAACAATGTTCATCAATATGTAAAAACAATGTGAAGGAAATACAGGAAAAAAGTCAACTAGGTTACAAATTAAACAAAAATATTTTGTCCACACAACAAAAAGAAATCAACAAATTACAAAAAGGAAGAATTAAAACTACGAGTTTAACTTACTCTTCTCCATTAGGAAGAGGTAGCCCTGTCTGGTATACATTTTATTTAAAACACCTGGATCTTGAGCTTTCTATTTTTATGCAAAATAAAACAAAGAAATAAAAACCAAAATAAAAATAAAGTCAAAATAAAATAAAAAAGAATACATGCATTAAACAAAGAAAAAATTTTGTAACGGGGAATTGGAATAAAATAAAATAAACAAGGATAGGTACATAGAACATAATCTAGAAAAAAATGACAAACATACAGATAGATTTCTCTATCACATATTTAAAGAACCCAGACAAGTGATCAACGAGAAGTTTTAACACAAGGAACTTTATCAGCAATAATCATAGATACTTCAATGTGAAAAATTTTCAATTTCTTCATGTTCTTCTCTAATGGAATAGATACAAGACATAAGGTAATTCAATCACAAGATAAATTTTTAAGAACCAATCTTGGATAAGAATTGGATCCCATACACAATTTGCTTGACATATTCTTTTTTTCTTCTTCTTTGATGGGAAAAACTTTCAAATTTTACATAAACAGTAGTATGGAAGATAATCATTTAGGTTTGGTAAATGAAAGCTTAGAGAGTAAAATAAAAAAATATTGATACAATTTTTTATGGTAGTTTTGAGCACATAGAATGCTGAAAAAATTTGATTTCTTATACTAATGGCAGGCACAAACAAAAATCCTTAAAACGTGGCAGAAAATTATGTAATAATTTTAAAAGTGAGGATGACTTTGAAAAAAAATGAAATCAGTTTGCAAGATAATTCATTTATATAAAGTGAAATTAAACATATTTCATTTAGTCAAAATTGATTAGAAAAGGTTTTTCATTTCAAAATCTAATATAACAATCCTCTCATTTAATCACATTTATCCAATAACCCCTCTTCACTGCTAATTAGCTTTCACAACACTACCAATCAGGCGCATTTTATTTAAGAAATATGTGTTTTGGTAACTGTTTCAGATTCAATATAACCCCACAGATTCTGGTTCAGATCTATACCATTAAAATTTAAAATGAGAGTAATAAGCTGTTTATAGTTTTTACACAGCTAAATAAATAAATAAAAGAAAATGTTCTAAAAATGCCTGAGTAACAATTGAAAGTTTAATGGCTTTAATTTCTACACATGAAATTTTGTACATACACAGAGCTTGTATGTATTGTAGTTGATCTTTCAAAGCAAGGATAATCTATAAACAAATAATACTTCACAAAATTTTGCAAACTAATTCAAATTTCTACTAAGAAGTCAATTAGAGACAAAGATGGGCTAAATTCAATGCACTTCATTTTATTTTTAAAAAAATATTTTAATTTCATGCATTAACATAAAAGGTATACATGATCATAATTTAAATACTTCAAATTACCTTCCATTTATTTACACAAGTTTTAGAGAGACTAAATTTATTAATTTATAGCAAAATTTAAAAAGAGTATTTTATAAATATGCTCCCTCTATCCCAGACCATTATGTCTACAGTACCTTTGTTTAACAAGATATTTTCATGCTTTCACATTTATCTGAAATTCTTTAAAGGACAAGAAATTAAACACAATATATACACTCAGTTATAGTATCTGTTAATAATGGATTAAATTTAATATCATTTGGTAACAGCCAGTAGAAAAGCAAGTTGTTAATAATTAGAAGTTCATGAACTAGTATGACATGATCCACAAAACTTTAATCCATTCTGTAAAGGGGGAAGTAGACAGCATGATGAACTGGGTTAATTTAAGAATTTTTATTATCTCACAATGAACACACAAGTAAAGTACTGAATATTGATAAAAATCAGAATATTAAGAAATTAAATTGTAAAAAGGAGATATTTAAAAGAAAGAATGATGGGAGAATTTTTGCTGTTATTCCTCACCTATCCATATATGTTCAGAACCTTTCTGACATGACTGGCCACCAGCCAATCACACTTGGCAATAAAAAGTCCAGGCCCCTTTAAATTTCTTTGTGCAGAATAAAAAAAATTTAGTTTGAATGATGAGTTGCTCAACAATTCAAATAAATTAAACTTCTTGTGAACTAAATTGAAAAATAAAGGCTGCACTAAAAAATTCTTAACATTTAAAAATGTACTTAAAAATGCATTTCATGTTACAGTTACATACAGTTGCATTACTGGTTCTCAGATTGCAGTATTTAAACTTCAGGAGGTATACAATTATCTTCTAATGATAAGATATCTGAGCGGCTCATGAAAAAACAAACTATACCATGTGAAAAAAAATGTGCGAAATTACAAACATTTTACCTTGTGAGTATATACCAGATTTGTTACTAACTTTGAATTTGAATGACAAAAAGTTTGAGAACCGCTGGCTTAATTCAAACACATTATACATCGAAAATAAACAAATTCCATTAATTATTAGAATAAAAAATACCATATACAAACCTCTAATGTTTTCTTCTTTAGCTGTTCAGCTTCATTGTCTGTGGCAGTAAAATTCTCTCTAGTCTAATGAAGGGAAATATTTTTTCAAGAAAAAAGTTATACATGCAATTTAATTGTATAAGAGAACTAATCTATTAAAGTAACTTAAGCTTCGATTTAGAATGTATGGAAAATTTTGTCTTAAAACACAAATTTATTAGCATTTGAACAAAAATGTACAATACCACTTTTTAGATATTCATACAATAAGGGTATTCTCTATTTAAACTTGAGCTAATTCATTGCAATTAAATAATGGGATTTTTGTTTCATTTTACACTCTGATCTCATATCATGCTGCCCCATGGTTATAATAGGAAAGGCAAGAAGATTCAGATAATAAGGTTTTAAAGAAATGCGGAAAAATACAAACTGATAAATTAAGTGCATGTAATTATTTTAATGAAGCCTAGTGGTTGAGTGGCGCATTTTGCCCTTCTACAACACAGGCAGGGGGGTTCAAATCCCAGGCTGGGCAAGGTCGACTCAGCCTTTCATCCCTTCAGTAGGTCAATAAATGAGCACCAAACTTGCTTGAGAACTAAACACTGGGAGTTTCGCATGAAAATGACCACCTGACCAGAACATCTCATGCACCTCAGCACCCAAGGTCATGTATACTAAGATGGTCACAGTAGGCCTTGGTCCTAATAAGTTGTTGCATCACTGAGTTTAGTTTAATTATTTTAATGGCAGAGTATATTAAATATAATTTTATTACTTTCAAGAAAACTGATGGAAGATTCTCTTTATTGTAACATTCAAAGAAAACTAAAACTTAAATTTTTTTTTCAAGGGAATATCAATGAATTTGATAGAATTATTTAAAAATTTCATCACTAGAAAGTTTAATTCATAAGTGAACATGCACTTACATGCTCAAACTGACTTCATAAACTGTAATAAGATGGGAAACTTATTTAGTTAGTATAAGTTTGACTCAAAGGAATTACTTAAAATGATGTTCCAAGTCTTACTGTTTCTTTAGTATCACACTTTGAAGCTGTTGGAAATAAATTTAAAAACATTCTTTTTAAAGAACATCAACTTGATTTATTACTTTTCCCTCTATTAAAATCAAACTCTTTCATTTTTGTTCTCGTGATAGCTATCAAGAAATATCTTACCCAAGTAATTTGCATTAATTCATTGATCATGGTAAATTTTGTTCTTTATTTATGCTATCAGGTAGCTAACTCATGTATAAAGGTGGCAAACGTCCTACATTGCAATTAGTATCTGATAAAGCATGGTACATTAATGCATTTTCCTCATACAAGTGTAGTTTGCTTTTTAAACTTTGTTAAAAAATAAAGTATATTGTTTATTTTTCAAGAACTGCATTTTCATCAACTTCATTCATGAGAAACAACAAGGGTTACTGGTGACAGACATAATTTTGAACGACTGACAAGTGATGAGGACACCTCAGCTGACACCCCACTTTCCAATCAACATCAATGTAAGAACAGACATTTAATGAACACTAGTCCCCTCTTCATTCTCAAAGGTTTTACTAAAGGCTTTCAAGTCTATATAAATCACCAAAATTATTTGGTATTAAAATATAAATTAACACAATTATCAGTTAAAGGATTTGTGTTAACACTATAGCCAAATAAAATAATAATCAGTCTAAAATTTTTTCCAAAACAGAAAATAGCTGACTATGGTAGCTCATTTATGAAGTCAAAATTGAAAACCTGCAAATAAAAGAGAGCTCCAACATCGAAATGATATCTACATATGTCAACATGTAATGGTTTGTAAAAATATCTTTGAATGAGCTAAATCAACTTTTATCAGAGTTGGATCTATTTTTCAAAGTGTGTAATGGAAAATTTCTGAAAGAAATCATAAGATATGTATGCTTTTTTAGGAATGCTTATGAGACAATTACAAGGAAACTAAGACTTGAGAAGTAAGTTAGAACCCATTCTACTTTGTGTAAACTATACTTAAAATATTCCTACTTGATTTGGAAAATTTAAAGAAAAACAAAATTGAATACATTCCTAACTTCCAAACAATTACGTCTTTTACAGGGGAGAAAAAAATGTAGAATATTAAAACTAAGAGGAATAGAAAAGCTAACACTAATTTTGTTTTCAATTAAAACACCTAATTAAGTGAGATTTATTTTCATAAATTGGGTTTTCAGTGATACGTGTTTTTGGATCTTAACATTAAAATCTAACCTAAAATCTATTAATATTACTATAAGTTGACTAATTAATGAGAAAAACACTATTAAAATATTTTTAATAACATCTAATTTTCAATTAATATACTTAAAATTATAAAAATTTTGTGATGGATTAACAAATCATTCACTCCCAATTAAATAAAGTGTTTTTATAAATTTTAATGACTAAAGGATTAACATTCTTTTCCATATTAGGTTTATTACCAGTAACATACTTCATATTAAAAATTATGGTCCAATGTTTTTTATTTAGCAACAGTAAAACAAATCGGAAAAAGCTTATTTTCTTCTAGAGATTTTATTATTTTCAATTTGAATTAAAATAAAAACTAAAGCAAAATGTGAGAGAGGAATGAGGGAATGTAACAAAAGTTATCATCACTCTTATAAGTCATAATATAAGTCAATACATGACATTTTGAATTCACCACAGTTTTAAAATAGAAAAAGTTTATTGTAAAAGTTTCTTTGCTTATTAAACATGAAATATTTTTGTAAGGGGAAAACATTAAAATTTACCCTCTGTAACCTTCTTTGTAAATCTGTCATAAATGGCTTGAATTCATTTGCAACTTCGTAGCCTAAAAATAGATAAATATCTTTAAAATGAAATACAATTAATTACACACATAATAAAAAATGCTAAATTTGTTTACTTTAGTAAAATCCAGTAAGACATCAATTACGAGAGTTAGAAAGTAAAATGCAAATTATTCAGAAAATAAATTTAAGTAAAACATTACATTTTGCTACAAGTTAAGGTAATTATTCCTCTTCGATTCTTTTCAGGAGAACAAAATAACATTCTTAGAATTATGAGTAAATGATTTTTAGATAAACAGACTAAACAAAATCAGTTAAATGCTATTTTCATTGAAAACAAAAAATAATAAATGGCTGAAATGAGACCAAGAAATATGTAAGACGTAACTTTATATTAAAACCATGCATATAAAGAATAGGGCAAAATGTCAGAATAGTTTTTCGTCTTGAAAGCCTTCCTCATGGATAAAAACCAAGGGCAATAATCTAATGTAACCAAGTCTTAAAATTCCAACTATGAGGATTTAATAAAATTAATTCATTAAAACTCAGATTAAAAATTAAACTGGAAAAGACACCACAAATTTCAGGCACTATACATAAAATGTATTGTACGATGCTTAATAATAAAAAAATATTACAAATAACGTACAATTACATATTTTGAAATTAAACCACGAACACAGGAATAATTAAAAAATTATGGATTTGGAGCTATATATTTAGGGAGAATGTCATAACTTAAATAGGCATAAAAAACCAGTAAGAAGTTTTTAAAAAGCGATTATGAGTGGAGAATAAAACATTGCTTTTTAAGTCCAGAAAAATCCAGTCTGTCTTTTTTTCATTGTAAAGGCAAGGAGCTTGTACAAAAAATTATATAGCAAACAATTTTTATTCTCTTTTTAGTTTCGTTTTACTAGTTCAGAACTAGGTTTGGGTTGTCAAATTTTCCGATTTTATAACTAATAATAATGAAGCAATTGCATCCAGGATATTATTTTGAGATTTCTTCTTCAGCTGACAATTCAATTTGGTGCAACATTTATCAAAACAGTTGCAAAACTATTTAAAAGGTTGCACAACATAGCTGAATTCATAAAGGAACAAATTTCTTTCTCAAAGAGACTAACAACTTAATGTTTAGCCTTTTTTTAAAAATGATAGTACGTATGATCATTTCTTATACCCCACACTAAAAAATCTTATACATTTAAAATGAAAATAATGTTTGCAAGAGGATTTTCTCTGAGAGCAATCTAATATCTATACATGACCTGGTATAAAACTGATTTGAAATCTTCCACACTCTACAATATAAAAAAAAATCATTAAGATTTCACTCAAATTTAAGTAAGCACCAGATCCAACAAATACTTCTGAGGCATTCATCATTATCACACATTGTAAATTGAAATACTTCTATGAGAAAATTGAAATTGGCACACAATTATGTCTTAAATTATATATCAATTGAAATGTCTAAGTGTGAAAATACATATCAGCAAACAGCTAAATGGCTATAATTTAGGCTCAGTATACATGAATTTCTTTTTCTTTGGTTAAAAAAGAAAAAGTTAAATTTTTAAAATAGATACATTCACAAGGAGCAGAATAGATCACTATACTTTCTGAAATGTTATGTAAAACAAAAGATTGATTGATTATTAACGTCGCACTGTTCAGCTACACGAGGGCTTTTGGCGACGGACCACGTAATTTTGAACCATGGTCAAGTGACGTGGACGACACCTGAGCTGGCACCCCCCTCTCCTAACTACCACACCACACCAACGGGAGGACGTTTCAGCTCTCGACAGATTTAACGTGCATCGCTGCCCTACACGGCGGGTCTTTAGTGGTACTGGGCTCGAACCCGTGACAAAGCAAGCCACAGTCCGATACCTATACCACTCGGCTACCGCGGCCTGTAAAACAAAAGAACAATCATCTTTAAAAATTAAACGATTTTCAAACTGAATATGGATAATGAATGTCATTTAAAAATAACTTTTCAAAGGAGACTTTCTTAATTTTCTACCTTCAATAAATATAATTGTAAAATTAATTATGCCAAATTCTGATGTGTTCATTCGAGTCTTCAAACATGTTAATACCTATGAAAAACTAAAATCGATATTTCTATTTATTTTTAATCACAACACCATGTAGAAATACAGATTATTCAAGTTAAAATACATTTTTTATGGTTGAATTAAATTTTTAAAATGATGTGAATTCCTGTACAGTAAAAAATGAGCTCAATAGCGTTTTAAGTGGAATAATTTAATAGGGATATGATTTTTCTAATGTGTGTGTGTGCAAGTTCCACTTTAAAATCATGGTCAGGTGTTATCTTTTTATTTAAATGTAAATGAAATGATACACAACCAACTATACATTTTTTAATCTTGTTACAATACACTTATTTTGAAACTCGATGAAGTTAAAATGTCAACTTTAACTTGTATATAACAAACACCCATTTAAAAATCATCAAAATCAATATTTTTTACACCTATTTTATTGTTAAATGTATTAAGTGTAACATTACATCCTATTTTAGCAATATTTTAATTTTATAAGTTATATAAATATTTTGTAAGCATGGTATAATTTAATGGCTAATTACTAACTGGGCTTTTAACAGGAATTTCTTAAAAATATATTAGCAATCTATTTAAAAAGACTTAAAATAAGCATTCATTAGTCGTCTTCTTTCTGATATAATGGATTTTTTTTTAATATTAATATTTTACTTAAAACTAGTCTATTTTTGTTATTATTTCATACCTTTTCTCAATATAAGATGAATATTTAAACATTTTTGATAACTTTAAAAGCAATGAAGCAAAAATGCGCTGAAAAGATTTAAAGCAGGCATGAAATATTCAAGATGACACAAAAAAAGTAATTTGCAGTGGCTTTCTAGAGAAAATAGGGAGCGGCCAATGGTAATTTTTATTGAACAAAAATAAATATTTATCAACATATTTATTCATCAATGCAACACGTTTTATCTGAATATTCATTTGCTTGATTTTAAATTAAGCAGCAAATACAGTATAAATTTGCATGAGTAATTATTTAAAGTATTTGACGTTTTTTTGTACAACAATAATGTGTGTGTGTGAGTTATATAGAACGATATAGCAATCAAAACAAAATTTTGAAATGAATATCAAAAATAAAATACAGAATTATGCAATGTTTTATTAAAATAAACAGTTCTGGTGTGTGTGTGTGTATGGCATTATGCAAAATAAACTCCACTAATCCCTATATGAAAATAAACACACCAAAAAAAAAATTAAAATACAATAATTTCCAATCAGAAAATGTTGAAAAGAAAGGCTTTGAGCTTATACTTACCTTGATGGTAGAATGTCATTAGTCCAACCATGAAACTCAATATCTGCAAGAAATAAAAGGTATTCTTGATTGGTTCATGTAATTCACATTAAGATATTGTTTTTAAACATACAACATGTAATGAATGCATAAAGAAAATGTAATTTTGAAGATTAAAGTAAGAAAATTAGAATCTATATACACTATTAAAGTTCGTAGGTAAACAAACGTACGAACAAGTCTAGGTGTATCTTCTCACGAACCGCACGACGCAGAAACTCACAGAAGGTACCAAAACATCGGGAATGATTCGAGGAATCCGTTTTGACCATTTATATTCCGATATTCAAATTACTTAAAAAGATATTAATTAAAAACCTTAAAACGCATAATTAGTGCCATTTTTCCCCGCCAGGGGCAAAGATCAAATTATCCAAACTTTTTTTCCCAGACGTTTATAAAACGCGATCTAATTTTTTTTTTTTTTTTGAGACTCAGGCAAAAAATAATTACAGAATCAGAAAGATCATTTACTTCGCCACGATACGGTATAATTTATTTTACAAAATAATTATATTTTTTATTTTTTACGATTTTTTAAAAAATGAGTCAAAATCGATACGTTTTTATTAAAATGATTTCTAAATCATTCCGCTGGCATTTTTTTTTCGCGTCAATGAAACGATATTTTACACAAAAAAAGTTCATGTTTTTCTCTTTTAGAATCAGTCATTTAAAAAATTAAATGTCAGAAACTTTTTTTTTACGATTTTTCAAAAAATACTTAAATTTTACTTAAATAGTTAATAACTTCTTTATTTATAAAAATAATCCCACAAAACTTTTTTTCCGTGTGTAGAACGATATTATCCATAATCTGTACAACAATTGAAACAATTGCTTAAAAATTATGGGTTTTTTTAAAAAAAGAATTGTGTTTTTCGTTTTTTCCCCTTTTTGAGAGAAATATTTAAGCATTATTTTTGTTACATTTTTTGTTTAAAAATTACAGTTGTTTGCAATCGATATATGAAGTTTGAAGGCATTAACTGAAAAATGAAGCCCGGAAAAAAATTTAAACTTTAACAAATAACGCAATGCAAAATTGAATATCTCTTCCTTACTGCATCATCACTTTAATTTCATGATTTTTTAAAAAATACTTGAAATTTTATTCGCGCATTTAATAACTTCGCCAGCAATTTTGTAATTGGAAAGATAATTTATTTCGTCACGATACAGTATCTTTTTTTTTTTTACAAAACAAGGATACTTTACATAATTTAAGATTTTTTTAAAAATGAATCAATATCGATGTGTTTATATGAAAATGATTTTTAAAAAACTCATACTTTGATCTTTTAGAGTTAGTGATTTAAAAAATAAATTGCCGAAAACTTTTTTTTACAAATTTTTAAAAAATACTCAAATTTTAAATATTTAATAACTATTTACTAAATTCAAAGCTTTTATTAACTTCTTCATTTATAAAAATAATTGCATGAAACTTTTTTCCCATGTATCAAACATTTCAAAAAATGCTCACAATTTTAATTCAACATTTAATACAGTTGTGAAATTTTGTAATTATAAAAATTTCTACTGTTTTGTACAAACAACTATTTTTAAAAAGGTGCATTTTCGTTTCCGAGCCTAAAAAGTTGAAAAGTGAGTGAGTGAATATTAAAGTCCCACTGTTCACTTACTCGACAGCTCTGATAGCGAGAGGGGAAAGGGAATTATATGGCTGAATGGAGCAACTAACTCGATTCACTTTATGTATGTTCTTGCATTGTGTAGCTTTCACAATTAACTTTTTAGGCCTTGATAGCTTTTTATCTATGCTATGCTTTATAGTTTTTTTTTATTGCAATGGGTTGAAGGTTCAACATGAACTTACCTAGCTTAGATTTAGCCTTTGGGGTAAACCTTCCTTTATATTTAGAGCCACAAAGGATTTTTTCTTGTGATTTCTATGTTTTGTAGTTTCTAACTTGTCTTTGTGATTTTTATTATTTCTAGATGCTATATTTTGAGATTATATTGTAAACTGGTCATCATCTGTAAGTTATTTTTTAATTGATGCAACTTTTAAAAACTTTATTTTGCAAGGCTTGCTACAGTAACTATGCACATTTCTTGCCTGTAATACTATGAGGTATAATTTAGATTTTAAATTTCAAGAAGTATAGTATATCCAATATACCAAACAATACATGCTATAGTTAAAAGTTTTAAGTTTTTTAACCCTAAATTCTATAGATAAGAAATTAGTTTCTTTCTATATCATCTTACAATACACATAATGTATAGATATTAGAAAATAGTTTCATATAAAAAACTTACAGTTTCAACAAACTCAAATTTCTTTTTTTCTTGAATTTTCGTTAACAATGATGCATATTCTAAAGATGCTTGAAAAAAGTGACGTTGCTCCATTTCAAGAGATGCATCTGCCTAAAACAGATTCATATTAATTAGCAATTAACACTAAGCAAATAATTTTAATAACAATCAATAAAAATATTTTCTGTTAAAATAAGTGGATTATACGTAAGTATATCAAGAAAATATCTTTAAATCTCACAAGGAGAGGGCACGACTAAGGAATTTCCTTTCGGGTCGAGACTTGGTGTATTAATAGTACTCTCCTTTAGGGTTTTCAACCCTCAATGTAATTCTGCCGAATGGCCAGTCAATTCGGAGAAAAAAGCCTTTGAAATTCATGCTTAGCTTTTATATAATTCAATTTTAATTTCCTCCAACGATTTCGTAGCTTGGTTGATATATCGTCTGCATACTATGCGCGAGGTCTGGGTTCGATTCATCGGTCATATTTTTTTTTCATTTCATTTAATTATTTTTAAAATAAAATAAACTTATTTATCAAAGGTTACTACTTATTATTAGGTTATTACTTATTTATTAAACATTAAATGATATCTTATGTAATTATTTTGTATTTTATAAAGTAAAAAAAATACTGTAACTATATAAATATTTATATTAAATTTTATAAATATATTTTCATATTAATAAATAATACTTATAATAAAATATATATAATAAATATTAAATGATATTATACATAAAAATTAGTTACAAATAGTTTTATAATGTGAAATAAAATATACTATAAATAAAATATTATATGTAGTATAAAATAATTTATAAATTATATTATTAAATTATTTTATAATTTTCTGAAACATTTAATAAGTCCTTTTTAATTAAATTTAAATAATTTTAAAAGCTTATTTTTAAATAATTTTAAAAAAATAGTAAATTAATAATCATTTCAATAATAAATTAATGATTTTAAAAATAAATTAATACTTTCAATAGTAAATTAATAACTTTAGTAATAAATTAATAGTTTTAAAAATAAATGAATAATTTTAATAATAATTCTTATTAATTTTAATTATATTAATAAAAAATTATTTTAAAAAATAATTATTTTAAATTTTAAACAATAATTATTTTAAATATTTTTGTTAAGAATAATTTTAATAAATAATTTAAATAATAAACTTATTTAATTGTTTTTACTTTATAAAATACAAAATAATTACATAAAATATCATTTAATATTTATAATAAACTTTTCATAACTAAGTTAATTTAATTTTAAAAATAATTAAATGAAATGAAAAAAAATGACCGATGAATCGAACCTAAACCTCATGCATAGTATGCAGATGATATATCAACCAAGCTACGAAATCATTGGAGGAAATTGAAATTTAATTGTGTAAAAGCTAAGCATGAATTTCGAAGGCTTTTTTCTCCAAATTGATTGTCCATTCGGCAGAATTACATTGAATACAAATCAGGGACAATCCAATTTATCTGTTTATAATATCATTTTACACCAAGCTACCTTCTACAGTCAGTGGAACACAAGAACATAATGCGAAAACATACAATTCCTTCATGTAGAGTTTGGGGCACATCATTAGCAGATATTGTCCTAGCAAGTAATGCTGTAACCATCAACGTAACAGTTGAAGGCTGCTCGTTGATTCTGCTTGACTACTACAGCAATATACTAATTATCAGATGAAGCGATTATGATGGGTAACTGGTCTCTGGACAATAACTTGACTTGTTTGCATAATAGAGAAATTATGGAATAATCAACACAAAAGAAAACACTTTTGTTTGTCTATCCTGCTTTAATACATTAGACAGCATGACAGAGCTCACTATCTACCATTTGTTTTCTTTTAGCCCTAGAAACACGAATATCATGAAAAATCATTTTGTGAAGTTTACAAAGACTTAGTATCAGAATTCAAGTGTACTCCCCTCTGAAATAATTTAGGAAAATAGCATTTTCAATCATTGGCTATATAAGTCACACATGTCTGGCCAATCACACATGATAAGTGATGATATTTACATACTACCATCTATATTGCACCCATTCTAAGCCACTCAATTTTAAATGTTTTTAAAAAGTAAAAGTATCTGTGTAATTTTTGGAAGCCAGTCTTATATAGAGATCTACAACTCTAAGAATTAGAATGAACTGAACTTGATAGTGCAAGGTCCAAATTCAGTTATGCAGAGACAAAAAGTTGTCATTACAAAAAACAGTATGCAAATATATAAATATGTAATAACTTAAATTGATATCTACTCAAAATTTGAATCTCCTTTACTTATAAAATCTAATTCTTAAATTCTAATACACTATTTTGCAATGCATCACATTTTATCCATTTTTAAAGCATTAAAAACATTTTGGTATATTTATTACTGATTCTTTAGACCTTGAATTTTTCATATACTGGCAATTCCTATTCCTGGACTGGGCAAGGTTGACTCAGTCTTTCATCCCTACTGTAGTGGGTCAATAAACGAGTACCAAGCTTATATGGGGACATAAACACTGGGGGGGAGGGTGTCTCATTTCAGACTGAAAAGCCTGATCGGGACATCTGCTCATGCACCTGAGTGCCCAATGGCCACGTATACAGGGATGGGCACAGTAGGCCCTGGCCCTCACGGGCTGTTATGCCACTGAGTTTGAGTATTGGCAATTCCAAGAAATACAAGGTCATTAATTGTTTTCATGTGTCTGACTAATTGGGATTAATATTCCCTAAACAATTCCTATAAATAACTGATTATTCCTTTAGCCTGAACATGTGACTATAATTTTTATAATGTATTTTTCCCTGTACGTAAAAACTTGATATTTGAATAATTTTCTTTCTTGTACTTTGGCATTCGTTCAAGGAGCATGCTCAATTAACTCTCATGATGTTCAAAATAAATAAATGATGTGATCAAGAACAAGCCTCTTTATTTTTTGGCCATGACTACATCATCATAGTTAACTAAAATGGAAATCTTTCGCGCTAATATAATTCAAATACAGTACAGTCCCGATAATCCGAACAATATCGGACCGACCCCTGTTCGGATTACGTGATTGTTCGGATTAGCCGGAGTAACAGCGAAATCACTATTTGAACTGGGAGTACGGGTTATGTTGTACAATTTTTCATACTAAACATTAGTGTTCTGTTCTGTAGTTTATTCCATTTTAAAATTTGTACCATAACTTGATGTACAGTGCGTGAATATTAAATAAAGAACTGTTTTGAATTAAGGTTTATACTGTTTTATATTGAAATATTCACCGATTTTTTTTTTCGTCCTTAAAATTATAAAAAAATTTTCCGCGGAGCCGTTCGGATTAACCGGATGTTCGGATTAGCCGTGTTCGGATTAGCGGGACTGTACTGTACATATAATTGAATTTATCACTAAAATTAAACATGCTAATGAGCAAAGTTTCTAAGCAGGCAAAATATTGTAAAAAATATATATATCTTAGTAATATATTTATATATAAAGTAGCCAAATCAGTTTACATGCTAATGATTAAAATAAATAGTTTTTAGTACACACACACTTCAAGAAAAGTAATAAACCTACTTCTAAAAGATGGTTTTCACTTTTTTTCATGGATAGATTTAAATGACGTTCCAAGGATTGACAGAACTTTGCAGTTTCTTTTTCAAATTTCTTTTTACCTTCCTGTAAGAAAAACATTATTGAACAAAAATTGAATAATATGATTTCTACAAAATACAATCCAAAAAAGCTTCCTACAAAATACACAGACAGATAGATGTACTATGCATTACAGTGAAATAACTCAACTTTTAGTTCATGTTTACAAAATATTACACATACAAAAGTTAATGACCAAGTTAGAAGTTGACATTCAGACTTGGTTCAACCAATAACCATCCAGTGCATGAATGCTGTAAAATGTTTTAGGACTTAATGCACGAACTTTAAAAGCTTTATATTTATGAGCACTTCATCAACCTTTAAAGGTAAAGAAGTATTCTTTTCTGATGCAAAATGTATTCAATGACATGAATAACCAATCTGTAATTAAGTTCTGATTCCTCCCTTAAATAGGTAACAGCCCCATTTCCTCCTTTCATTAAACGCAGAATTACCAGCCATAAATGAAACTAAATACTCAAATAGTATCCCACATTTTTAAAATTCATCCATAATGTGAGTTGGCTAACATTTTCTGCAATGAAATAATCCTCTTGGCACTTTAGCTTTAGGAGGGCTGTTGATGATAACTACCAACTATCATGCTAAAGTGGCAGCTGTCTAAATAGCTCAGATTGGAAACACTAAAAGAGAGTATCAGAAAATAGTGATAATTATTGATTCACAGACCACTATTCAATGTAATGTACATTGTACAAGGAATGTACATGTACTTAGTTATTCTGTGATTGATTCTTTGATGGATAGTGGTCGCAATGCCACCCTCTTGTGGTTCCAAGCCATTGTGGAATTATGGGTAATGAGTTTGCTGATGTTCTGACGAAGGCTCTCTCTGATGTTCCCCAACTTGATCCTTCTGTTTGTTATCAAAGTGCTAAAAGAATCATTAATGCTAGGTTTAAGGCTCATTTTCAAAAGAAGATTTGGGACTCTGTGAGAGGGAAGATTTGAAAGTTCCTTAATGAAAAGTTCAATTCTTAGTGATTTGTCAAGACCTGTCATTGTCGCTAACTAGAGAATTAAAACTGGTAATGACTACCTCACTAAGCATATGTACAGATTCAGTTTAGTAGGTTCCCCAACTTGCCCTTTTTATGTAATGTTAAAGACAAGTGTGGAGACTATTTGAACTCTTGTTCTTGAATTGGCGATGTTGCAGCATTTCATGCTGTTAAAAAACACAGAAGCTTTTACTGTGTTTCTGAACTGTATTACACTGCTCATCATAAACAGATGGCAGTCATTACTTAAGTTTGGTGCAGAATAAAAGAAAATTCAAATCAATTTGGAATTGCAAAAAGGTCACTTTGAATTAAACATTTTTTGCAAGATCAAAACAAGTGACTACAATGAAATATAATCTGCAGTTTCTATCACTACTGCTATCAGATGATGCTGATTTGATATAGAATCATATCAAATTATATTGTATAGTCTATTTGAATAAAAGTTAGTTCACTAATCACAGTGCAAGTGTTTTAGTCCTTCCACATCCATACTTTTTGGCAGTATCAAACTTATGAAATATTTTTCAAAAAAAGGACCATCAGATACAGTGAAGCATATATTACTTTCTACAAGAAAAAATACAAACAGTACTTCAAAACCTTTATATTTGAGTGACCATTATATTGGAAAAACTAATCCACTTTTGAACAAAAGTTACTTGATTTATTTGCAAAGCGCTTTGGTGTTTTTCCATGACGGGTAATATATAGGCATTCAGTTCAATTTGTCAGAAAATGCATATTTTTTCTCCTCCTTGATGTATTAATACAATCAAATTTCCTTTATGACATTCTTTATGCTTCAAAATATATTTTAAACTTGTTAGAAAACATGCTAAGGAGAGTGAGTAAATATTAATGTTGCCCTATTTAGCAACTCGAGGGCTTTGGCGATGGACCTCATAATTTTGAACCATGGTCAAGTGATAAAGACGACACCTGAGTTGGCACCACCACTCCTAACTTCCACACCAGACCAATGGGAGGACGTTTGTACTTCAACAGACTTAATGTGCATTGCCCCTTTACATGGTGGGTCTTCAGCAGTACAAGGCTCAAACACATGATATGGCGGCCACGAGTCCGTTACCTTCGACACTAAGCTACCATGGCCACTGCTAAGCAGAACAGTTATATGAATGGTAAAGAATGCAAGCGTCTGCAAAGTACAAATTTATCTGAGTTCTAGAAAGATGCTAGAGTGAAAAAAAAAATGCTTTGCTTAACAAAACTGCTCTTACAAATCAGTTAGGAATCAATGACTAATGAAGTACAATATACAGAAGGAGAACATGAATTTTATAAAAATTTAATGGCAACAGTTTTCACCTATTTGTTTTCTGGTTGTTAATATAAAATGATAAATAAGCCGTATTGAAGAAAATATCAAAGGATGATAGAAATTCTATGAAAATAAGTAAAAAAATGAACGATCTAAGCGAAAAAGCATTAATTTTGCATTCTAAGTGTAAAAGTTGGCATGTATGACTAAGTATTTTTATGAATTACTTTTCATTTTTAACTATTTTCAGAGAGCCTTAGAACAATTCTTTAATTTATATATGTACTCAAATCAAATTAGAATGCAAAAAAAAAAAAAAAAAAAAAAAAAATTACCTTGGCAGCTCCAATATTTTCCTTTCTAAAATTTTCTATAGGCACAATTAATGTTTCCTCTGCTCTGTCCAGCTGAAATGAAATTACATACCATATAATAAATTGAACAAATGCATAAATATATTTGGAGAATAGATTTATGTTAAAAAGTATCTCACTAGAAAGTTTTTTTTGAGAATGTTTTTAAGCAGAAATAAAATAACATACAAAAGATGATTAAAAATGTTTACGAAATGAGCTTCAAAATATTTTGGCTTTGAGATACCAGTGAATTTTTTTCTAGGTAGCAAAGATATTATTGGAAAACAATTTAAGAAATGAGAAAAGTTGAAGCTATGTAGAAAAAAAGTGGCTTGGCAATGTTTATTGTGGGTTGGGTGACTGAAACAACAGAAAAGTTTAAGGTATAATAAAAAAAGCAAAAGTGGGTTTGCAAGGCATGTGATACTAAAAGTCAGACTCTATGCTGCCACAGATATTTCCAAACACATACGATCATTTAGACATATTTTCTTAGACTGTCTTAACTAATCCAGTCCACTTTAATTTGCAATGATCAATGTCTGGAATAAATCATTCATTACCCTGGAATTACAATAGTTTTCCCTGTGCATGTTCCTCCCATCCACCAATTTTGGTCACATAGGACAACTCCTTCACAGTGCATTGATTTCTATTTCTTAGAGTGTACACTGATCACAGGCATTTTTTTTAAAAAAGGAAGACATTGCATCTGTCATGGAGGTAGTCAATCAATAACATAGTACACCCAGACTCTTTAATATAGCTGTGAATTATGAATTCTCATGAATCACAAGATGTATAATATATATTCATTAATTCTCATGAATCACAATGTATATATATATATACTTTGATTTGTCAAATACCTATATATCCCTACTGTAGTCCAAACAAAATTATACGTGTGAAAATGCATAAAAGTAACAATGATTAAGGTCACACATTCATAAATGAAAAGAAACATTTATACAAAATATTGATGCCTTTTCTTCCAATGAATCTCTTTTTCAGGTTACATTCATTTGTGTTTTAAAGTATAGCCATAAAATATTAGAACTTTTATGAGAAAGAAAAAAAATATTTAAAAAATGTCTAGCAATTATTGTACTAAATTACACATACTTTAAGCTAGGGATGGGCAAACAACAGCCTGCCAAGACAGAAAATCAAATATAGAGATTAGGTCAACATATATTTGTGAGTAAAATTTTCTTGTATGAAGATCAACAAGAATAATAACGATGTTAGTTGGTTGACATAAACCTGCAGATTGTGATGAGAATTTCAATAAGTAATATCACATTCCAGATTTCAAACAATTTTTTTTAAGTGCCATAGGGTACATTTGTCTCATTAAACTGATTCTAAAATTATATGTGCTTGTACCTTTAGATATAAAATTAGTACAATAAATAAACTGAATAAAGCTGCCACTATTCTATTTAACTTATATTATTGATTTTTTTGAAAAATTTCAAGCATTTTGCAAACAACTTTTCTGAGATGTTAAGTCAACAAATGAATGTAATCATCTTAAAAAGGGATGGTCCTTCAGAATCCTCTACTTCTACGAAGTGGCCCTTAATTCAAACCCACATCTGCTTTAAGCTACAAAAAAAAAAAGTTATTTTAAAGGAGTAACCTCTACAAATCAATAGTATTTACAAAAAGTGAGCAAAAGGTCCTTCATACTTTTACTTTATTTTTAAGTAAATTGCAAAGCCTACACCATTCTTTGTTTAAAAGCCAATAACTCACTATTCTACCTGTTAATTTTATGAAAATTAACAATACATTGAAGCAACAAAACTGTGTCTTTATAACACTTGAGCTGCTATTTAAATAATTAAATTCAAACCATGCTACTTGAAGTTCAGTGAACTTCATATGCAGCAATTACTATTTTATCAAACATAAGAATTTTTATTGGATTCATCTCTCAAATTTGTCACATTTCCAGCTATTAACTCATGATTTTTTAAATCCAGGCTATATTATTCCCCTACAGATGCTGAATTTTTTTTTCATACCAATTTTAAAAGGTCAACTAGCAATATATAGCTCTTCACCCATTTATTTTTCTCCTGTCTTTTAATCATGTTTTAAGAAACATTTATAAAACTTTTATGGCTTAATTATACTTTATCACATAACTTCAAGGCAAATCTTGAATAAACATTAAAAATGAATGTTAGAACAGAATATTTACCATTCTGTCTCTTTCATCTTCAATTACACAAAGTAGTCTTCCAAACTCTTTTAATGAACCAGCTGAAAAAATAATTATATATATATATATATATATATATATATATATATACACAACATTCTTGTTACATCATACAGTTCTAAAAATGATAAGTCACAACAAATAAATCAATATTAAACATTAATTAATCATTCAAGAGAAAAAAATGATTCAACTAATTTTAAAACTAAAACTGCATTTAAGTTAAGACTTTTTCAAATGCAACATCTCTTTTCATTTTTTTCTTTTCGTAAGCAATTACAAGCTTGAAAGCATTGCATGGCAACTGATTGACAAACATTTTGTATGGGCAGAAGGGAGGAAAAAAGGATGATCAATTGTCCCTTATTCAGAAACTGGAAAATAGATTTTTTTTTTTTGCAATAATAACCAATCTCTTTTAAAATACAAATTTGCCATTTTACAATCTTTCAGGAAATTTATATCTCTTAAAAAATCCTTTGTCAATGCTTTAAGAGATTAATAAATTAATTTCAAGCTGAATTAAATTAAAAAATAATCAAGCCAACAACATAACATTATTTTAAGTTTATATATTATAAAATAGCTAAAAGTAACATTTAAAATTTGTGTAAGTTACAACACAAATTAAATAATTTTATTTCAAAAGTAATTGTTAAAATAAAATACATTGATGGTAACTGCAACTAAAAAAAAAATAAATAATAGCTCATGAAAGGAAAACACAAAATTTTACTATACAAGTAAATAACAAGATAAACAAATGATTCCGCATTGTTGAATTAAAAAGTTAAAACTAACAAAATTACTAATAAACATTTATCATCTGATTTGAATTCATAGGATAGACACACACAATATGTCAGTAATAAAAAATACTAACCTATAATAATTTCATCATCAGTTTGGCTGGATCCTATGCAATCAAGCTGAAAATTCATCAATGTGGATGCTAAACTTCTTTGTACTTTTGACAATGCTAAAATAAAAGACATAAAAAATTATTTAAACTAACTAATTGCGACATTTAATAAAATATACGCGTATTTCAGACAATATTTTTAAAACTCTACAGGATGCTTTTAATTAACAATAATTCTAATCTATAACAATGCAATAAAATTTTGGTTATATTTTAGATCTAATTAAAAGGATTTAAAAGTAGAAAGATTCAGCAATCTAAAACACTAAGTACTAAATAACATCAAAAAACATTTTAAATTCTATAAATCTTATAACTGTAAAAATTATTTTCTCAAGAGAACCATAATTCAGTTTTGATTAATATCTGTTGTGATGGTGTAGTTTCTATTTTTCTGGTAACACAGATGTAAGTATATGCTTTAAACAGTATACAGAACTGAGAGCAGCATTGTCAAATTTTATAACTTGAACTTAGGTTAGAATCCATATCCTGTATTTCTTTTTTGAAATACATTACATATAAATTCCAAACCTTTTTATTTTCCATCATAAAGGTAGGTTTGCACAATGGGCAACTGTCAACAACAATCATAAGGCAAGATTTGTGTAATGTAGACATGGTCCCATCCTAAAGGGTAAAATCCTAGGAGAGCCCACAGCCTTGGCGACAAACCAAAAAAAGTGCCAAGTCAGAGTGAGATGGCACTAAGCTAAACCAACAATGGTGGCAAGTGAATATAGTGGGACAAGGTGGATGCGTAATTAAAATATATGCAAACAATACAGAAATTAATCAAATATATTTAAGATAAAAATTAAAAAAACAGCACTTACTTTCTTATTGCTGATCTTTTTCAAGTGGAGTATACAGTGTAACAGCAGATTTTAAAAAAGCCTTGAATGCCTCATCGCTAAGCGAATGACCATGGGAGCGCCGCCATACATGTCGACATCTCCGTTGAAATCCATTCAAAACAACACTCTTTCGTTCATATAATTCCATTTGCTCATTACATTTAGGGCATTCATTATTCGAAGCAATCAATCCTTCCTTCACGCACCATGCAATCAATCAATTCATTCGCATTCAACAAAGTAAAATTCTAAGGTACATTCACTCACACACACAGCCATACTTCCAGCCCAGTGCCCAACAACAAAATGACGAAATTCGAAATGCCCGCCGACAAAATACGAAAATTCCAGAAATAGTTAGGTTTACCATATCTAGTGTATCAAAGTAGGGTTACCAAGATTGCGCACTTATTGCCAACCAAAATAATTTGTGCCAAGGTTTCACGTAGTACTGCTATACTCAACCCATAATCCACCAAGCCTTTATGAATGGACCGGCCATGGAACACAGCATTAAGAAATACAATAATTTAAAAACATTTTGAAAATTTATCAATTTATTTTGATGTTGCAAATCTTGAGAGAACTTTTTACAATTGTAAATGCTAGCAATAACAAGTAACATTGAATTAGAGGCTATTTTAAGCATGAAATTCTAATTTTTAAATATCTTTCATGTCAAAAGCATCTTCTGAGCAAAAACTATCTGAGGAAAGCAGATAGTTTCAAGACCATTGAGAAGCTGGCTGCAAATTAAATATAGTTCAGCGAATCAGCAAAAGCTAATCCTGAAAAACTGCAAGTTTTAGCTTGGCTTTTGACTCCAGCACAAATATTTCAGTATCAATGCTTGGTTTTTGTTAAATACACTGAACAAAAGTCAATATGCAAAGATTTTTTGAAATTTTCCCAAAAGGCCGAACCCTTTGTGTGTGAAAATATTTAACACTATTTTGAAATTATTTAACACTTTTCCAGTGTGAAACAATAAACATATAAAACAATTTTTTTGTTTGTACTAATGGTTGTTTTCAATAAATAGATCTGAAAAAATGGATTTATTCCTCTGCTGAAACAGAAATATAATTTGACAAAAATTTAATATCATTTTGTTACATTATTCAACAAGAAATTTAGCTGCATTGCTCGTTCTATAGTAAATTATATTTGAGCACAAGAAATGAACTACTGGAAATTCAAAAATCTTTTGGATGAAGTGAGAAGTCAATAAAGCAATGTTGTTTTACATATGTAGGTGTGCAGATTTAGTATAGTATTATTGCAGATTTTCTTTCTTTATGAGAAGAAATAATGTTGCTTTTAGAGTACAACAATGAAATTTACAGTGTACTAAAAAATGATGGAAGGTAGTATGTTTAGGTTTTTTCAGTATGGCATTACACAGAAGCTCAACAGTCTTAACCATCTCACTGTACATCCTGCGATTTCCATGAGCAATGTAGATGTAGCAAAATTTGCACAACTCATGATTTCTGCAAGTATGCATTTGTTCTGACTATTTAGCTGGGCAAACCGTGCAGTTCCTGTTCATGTTTTATTTTTATGAGTTAATTCTATATTTTAAAAGAAAAACTCTTTCACAAAATTTTTTTAATATATTTTAACTCGAAAATGCAGATTTAATATGTAAATTTGAAATACCTAATAAAATTACATTTTTTTTAACCTACTTTGATAAAATAATGATGCAGCGAGAGGATTAATAGTGATTTAAGGAGTGAAGATAAAAAATTACACAGACGGTGAATGAAATATTTGGTTTTGAAGAAAAATTAAAGATTTATTATGAAGATATACAAAATCAAACATTGCACAATTTTCCAAACATGACAAAAGTTAATCAGGATGGTGTATTGATATTTCTTCATTAAACTATACAAATATTTGAAAATATATAACTGCACTATCCAAAGAATCTAAAGTAGATTTCAAGATTCAAGGAACATCAAAAACATGTGCTCCTGTTAGTAGAAAATCCTTGACACTTATGAGCCAGCTATATCAAAACTAGCTGGTGTTCTGGCAGTGGTGTAACATACATCCCCACATCGTGGGCAGAGGCAGGATTCTAGGGGGCCCAAAGCTTGATGAAATGGTTTTGCAATCCTTTGTAAGATCCGGCTTGGTGCACCAAACCTGTCTTTGCAGAGAGGCCATAATATTCTCCATTATGCTGCCATTGTGTATTGGGATGTAATTACGCAGAGCTATTTGATCAACTTATTGATAAGTAGAATACCCACCTGGAAATTAATTTTTAAGAAAAGGAGGAACAGAGATGTGAAAATTTTTAGAAAATAGTGCCTGAACAATAACAAGACTACAAATTTGGCCCCAGCTTTTTACTTATGTTATTCACATCAAGATATCAAAAGAATAGTTTACATTCCAAAATGAAATATGCAAATAACATAAAAACAAGCTTACTGATTCTCATCTAAATGTTATTTTAAGAATAGCATGTAGCAGTTATGACTCAGATCCAATTGAGATTGATATAAAGAGTTCCAAATATACCAAAGGAGGATTAGTTTTATTTGTTTAATAAATAAATACTGGGACTTATAACCTTTTTTAATTAATCCTTAAGTTGTGATCATGAGAAATAGATGTCATGTACGTGTGAAAAAAACCGGCTGAGTATAGCTGGTTTAGAGAAACAATAGGAAAATTTTTATAATCATAAAGGGAGAGCAGGAGGCACCTTTAAGGTAACAAGAAAACTTATCAGATGGCAGATTACAAATGAAGGGTTACCACAAAAAACATATAAAGAAAGATATATTTGGCCTTTTAACATACGAAAAATTTATAAAATTTTCTAACAAATATATTGCACAGTTAATGCAGCATGATAAAAAAAAGTTGTGTTCATAGACAAAATGTTCAAAGAGAGAATATAAAAATTCATAAACACCTATTTTTTTATGTATAAAAATATGAAGGAAAATTTTTTACATCTGAATTTATATAAATATACATGCACATAAAAAGCTGGATTCAATAAAATCCTAGGAGGACCCATTGCTGTTTTTGGCGCCAAAAATTTTTCGCCAAAAAGCGCCAAATTGAAGGTTTTCAAAAAGGCGTCAATGACGAAAAACTCTTGGGAAGCGCATGCGTCAGCGGGGAGAAGGGGGGATGAAATGGGCGTTTCGCAAAGATGAAATCGAATAAATACATTAAATTAATCATTATATAAAGAAAAAAACGGTGAAAGCAATGAAATTCATTTTAAAAAAGCATTCTAAAACCAGTGTGTACAACATGATTTACATTTTTAAAAAAGGACGAAAGGGGCGTTTCGCAAAGATAAAATCGAAGAAATACATGAAATCAATCATTTTAAAAAATGTTACAAAGCACTTACCTTACGCTTGCATTTCGTCATGATCTGTTGGTGGATACACCCTTGCGATGGATGCAAGGAATTTATGAAAATTCTCATTCACCAACTTGTGATCGTTAGATCGCGACCACATGTGTCTTATTAACTTTGTCATATTCTTATTAACTTTCAAGTCATTCACCACGAACGCATTCATGCTCTTGCCAAACCAATATCTCGTCAAACACAAGATAATAGTTATAGCAAGTTTGCTTTCGCTAAACCAAGTGCTCTTTCTCACACTCCGAACGACGTCGTAGCGATTATCTTTTGACTGGTTGCGGCAACGCCATTCATAGCCGTCAACCGTTCCCTTTCGCTTTTGCAAATGCATATTTTTTTTACACCTCGGACATTCATAACGAGAAGCAATTAAATGAGCTTTCATACACCATTCTAACGTCTCTTTCTTCCCCTATGTGCCCAGGAGCACAAAGAAACCTATCGTAGCCTCACTTTCAAGTAATTTCCTTTCACACGCCATTCTTAACAACAACTGGTGGAGAACAAACCTTCTCCAGCGAAGTCAAATGTCAAAATGACGTTTTTTCGGAAAAGGCGAAAAATGTTGCACTTTTTTAGGTGATTTGAAAATCCAAATTTTTTGATGAAATGGAAGGGTTACCATATTGTAACCTTTATTGCTCAAAATTTGGCGACAAAAAATTTGGCGACCAAAAGTGGGTCCTCCTAGGATTCAACCGGAAATCCAATATGGCGGCCTAACAGTAATTTAATGATACACAATAATTTTAAAGAATTGTTTTGAAATACATTGAAAAGTATTTCAAATAAAGGATATTGGAAGAGATTGAGAATAACCTAGATCAATCAATAAATAATGAATATCAATAATATGTAATATAAAGTAACATGTAGTAATAATAGTATTATAAGCAGCATATAATAATCTTATATTATTTTATCGTAATTATATATAATATTCATTTAGTACGATTTAATAAGTTATTAGAATTAATAATCACATAATATAATTTAATAGTAATTATAAAAAAGAATATTCGTCGAATTGTTTAAAAATAAAAATAATGCATAAGATAACTCGTATTACATAAATAAATAACAATAATCTGGATATATATTATAAATGCGAAAGTTTGTGAGGATGTTTGGCCGTCTTTAACGCAAAAACTAAATGGATTTTAATGAAACTTTACAGTAAAATAGCTTATACATCAGAATAACACATAGGCTATAATTTATAAAGATATTGTGTGAAGTGTCAAAAATATAGCGATATTTGTCAAGTAAGTAGGAAAAAATTCTGCCATCTACAAGCAATTCTGGCGTGCACTGCAAAAAAGCCCACCACAGCATATATCTATCTTTTGTTTGTGAAAAACCCTTTTTGTTTTGGCTACGCAAGGCGCTCGCTTCTAATTAATTCCTGTGATCAGAATAATGTCTATTTTTTTTATTTCAGAATTACCCTAATAGCAAGAAATTGATCTTTTTTCAAAATAAATGAATTTATTGGTTCTGGTACTTAAAGTAAATAAACTTTCTCTTTCACACTGCGTCATTTGGACAAATTTTCAAAATTTGTTTGTGGGTTGTAGTTAATTATAATGCTGTAATTTTCATTGAATAGGCGGATATTGCATATTTAAGTATAAAAATAATTATAACTAATGTACTGTATTTTTTGGAGTGAGTGAGTGAATATCAACGTCACACTGTTCAGCAACACGAGGGCTTTTGGCGACGGACCACGTAATTTTGAACCATGGTCAAGTGACGTGGACGAAACCTGAGCTCTGGCACCCCCTTCTCCTAACTACCACACCAACTTAGAAGGAATATTCAACCAATACTTAGCAGGAATATTCTTTGAAATCCACTCTTCCAAGATATTTGGCAGCATGGGTTCTATGATGAGTATTTTAGTGGGAAAGGCCAATAGTTTTGTAGCAGAAATTGCGTTTTCAGCGGATAGCGAAGATTATCATTTTTGTCCTGAAAAAAAAATTAATGCCAAAATTTAAGTGTCTTATATTTTTGTATGTTAATGAAAACCTTAGAAAATGATTTTACTATTTATTTTAAGTGAACAGTGTATATAATTAATTTTACAGTGGAGTATCTTTAAGTAATTTATTAGCTCTAACAGATTAAATTTCCCAAAGTGGAGTATTTTGTTTATGTATATCCCTTAATTTTCAATGTAGTGATCCAAAAAAAAATATTGCATGAAAAAAACTGCAGTAAATCATAATGTGGTGGATAAAATTTTAACGTGCATCGCTCCCATACATGGCAGGTCTTACAGAGTTCTAATAAAGCTCGAGCTATGAAAGTAGCTAGACAATTGCCAACTTGACTCTATCGTTAACATTTCGCTATGTTTTTCATTGAATCGCCATTATAATTTAAGAAACGGCGTTGCTTGCGAATATTACAATTTTAACATAAAATAAATGCAACAGAAAGTAATATTAATGTATTATACTTTCAGATATAAATTATTTACACTATTTTAAGCGTTCATTACAGAAAACTTTTAACAATGTGTTTCTTTTGCTGAGAAGAGATCAGCTTAGGGAGGATTTTCGGTTCACTCCTAGGAGAGCCCCCACCCTTGGCGCGAATTACTTTGGTTGGCGATAATTGCGCCATCATGGTAACCTTGCTTTTAAATACAACATATGGCAACCCTAACTTTTTCTAGAATTTTCGTCATTTGTGGGCGCGCATTTCAAATTTCATTTTGTTGTTGGGCACCGGGTTGAAAGTATGGCTGCGCTTGTAAGTGAATACACGTTAGAATTTTTTACGTTATTGAATGCTAGAAGCAAGAAAGAATTGATTGAATGGTGTATGAAAGAAAGATTAATTGCTTCAAGTTATGAATGTCCTGAATGTAATGAGCAAATGGGATTAAATGAACGAAAGAGTGTTGTTTTGGATGGATTTGAATGGAGATGTCGAAAAAAAGGTGTGAATACGCATGATGTTTGCAGAAGTATAAGAAAGAATTCGTGGTTTTCCAATAGTAAGTTAATCGGCAATAAAATGTTTTCTCCGTAATCACACCAGCCACGCAGAAGGCATGTTCGACCATTACTCGCTGAGTATTTATGGCGTCTCGCGATCACTCACTCAGCGACGAGACTTTCCAGAATTTTTTAAAAGCAGTTGTTACACTTTACCCTCCACTTGGGAAGGATCAACAATAAGAAAGTAAGTGCTGTTATATTTTTTATCTTAAATGTTAAATTTCTGTATTGTTTACATGTATTTTCATTGCGCATCCATCTTATACTGCTATATTTACTTGTCACCGTTGTCGGGTTTGCTTGGCGCCATTTCGTTTTCGCTTGGCGCTTTTTCCGGTTTGGCGCCAAGGGTGGGGGCTCTCCTAGGAGTTAACCGGATTTTCAAAAATCGACCCTCAAGAGTGTTACGGGGAGTTATAAATTTTAAAAAAAAATCCTTTTTATCAGCTATTAGATCTACATACTTAAAATTTAACAAAGGAGTTTTTTTTCTTTCATTTTTTTGTTTAGCTGAGATATGCAGCAAAAAGCTTTTTTTATTTAATTTGCAATTCACGTAAAATTAACTCATTAAAAACTTCTTTATCGTTCAATCTGTGTTGTTTAATTTTTCAGTTCACCCGTGCGAAGAATAGGTATACCAGCTAGTTATAAATAAATAACAGTAATAGTTATAAATAAATAACAATATTAATTACAAATAAATAAGAAAATATGTAATAATATTTATAAATAAATGTTAAAAGAAACAATTACAAATAACGAATATTAGATGATTATTAAAAAAGTAATAATTGCATTTTTGTATTACATTATGAATAAAATAATTACATAATGTATGATAAAATGGTAAAATAAATTGTATCGAACAAAGAACGTAAAAAAAAATGTTTTTAATGTAAAATAAAACGAAAATAAACAATTTATAGCGATAATTAAAAGCACAACACTTATTCTTCTAAGAAAAAAATATTCTAGACCTTACTCATTTTAGAAATATCCATAATCGAAAATAACACAGTATTAAACAGAAGATGCAAACACTACAAAAATTACACTGAAAATGGTTAAATTTTTACAGAAAATATAAATTTTTATTAAAATCGACTGAAATTAAAAGGGTTACAGAGGGAAAAAACCACAATAAAAGTTATTTCTAATATACGTTATCCCCATGGCAATCACATCGGCAGACGATAACAATATTAAGGTAATCATATTGTAATGTTATCGCCCATCTTGCGAACATAAACAACTTGGCGCTATTACCCCCGATATCAAACTAGCACCTTAGGGAGAAAAGGAATGTTAAAATATGTTATCTGTTAAGAAATCCAAATCTGAAACCATCACAAGTATGTTTCTATTTAAAAAGTAAAATAGGTACAAAAATAAATGAGAATGAAGTTTACTTTGATAAGCATTATAAATCATTATCAAATATATTAAAAAATTATTTACTTATGTTATATAGATTTGTTACTGATAGTTTTCCAATTGTAGTTTACTGTACAACCTCTTGGCATGTGAAAAAGTTTTGGTGGAATTTTAAATACTAAGTTTTAAGACCCTCAATTTTATTTTCCTTATCTATCTGCATTTCACTTATTAATTTAACTCCTATTATTCCTAGAAGTTGGGATAAAAAGATTCAATGGAAAAGCAGGCTAATTGGGAATCTTATTTTAATATCATTGATACAATATTCTCACTCAGCAATAAATAATTTAATTAGTATAACAGTGGATCATTCACTTTGAATGAAAATCAATATGATCGAAAACTATAACTCAAAGGTTAAATAGTAGCATTTAGCCATGATGTTACCCATTTCCAAAAAAAAAAAAAAAAAAAAAAAAAAAAAATTAAATTTTCTAAATCATTAAAAAAATGCAGGTACAAATACAGAAGCATATTTCAGTAACTGTTCCAAAATGTTTTAGCATAGTTAATTTTTTTTAAAAAAAAAACTTCGATTTTGGTACGTTATATATATATACATATTTCTATATTCGAAACTCCTTGCCAAAGGATAAGTCATGCACAATGTGGTTTAAATAATAAATCAACAGCACTCGAAAAAAATATTTTTCGTTTAAAATTAAACTTACTTTTAGCGGCTGCCAAAAGATCTTTGACCTCCTTGATTAAACCTTTGATGGCTTGACTTGTACGTTCTAATTCTTTTTCATGAGCACGAAGATTCTCTCGGTAATGAGGAGTATCTGTCAAGCAGTCCGTGTATTCTAATGGCAGTAAACCCATGGTGAAAATGATATGTAAAATAAAATCATGAGATATTAAATGTAAACAATGACATACAAGACACTATCAAGACAGGAAATTGCTCGTTTGGATGACGGCAACGCACTAACTATGGAAAGTTTTGTCAACAACTTCAAAACAAAATTGCCAGATTCCTAAATTTGACATATGACAGCAAAACTTTTAAATATTCCATAACCACTTTTTTTTATGACTAATGTTTCGAAAATAAAATTTTCTGAAAACAAACAAAATAGTCTAGATATTTCATTTTAAAGTTAAAATAATTTTAAGAGAATATTTATATAAATGCCCCTAAAAATAGAACAAATCATATTGGTTACACCAGGGGGGTGAGGAGACTTACATGGTACGATCTACTTTAAAGTTTTTCAAGCTGTTGCGGTCCACCCAGTGACGTAGTAATAATATTAAATGATGCATTTATTATCAAACCACTCGAAATATATTAAGAAATAAATCATTTTCATTTAAAGTTAGTTCTCGTTGTTATAGTCTCAGTAGAAGACTTATTTTGCTTACATTGTCCTCCCCAATCTGTCAATTACTAACTGCTACTCCTGCACTGGATTCTAAGGGGTCGTCGGGGAGATGGGAATGATATTGTCTTAATTATATTCTCCATTGAAAATGCAGATTAACACAGGCAACAGAACAGCAAAAGAACGATGTTGAATGAAATGCAGTCGTTTTAAATTGGTATACTTTACTTCATCCATTAAATTCCAAAAGTTATTTTTTAAAAAATTACGTCATTTTGAAGAAGAAAACTTCGTTTTCCTAAAGAGATAAAGAGAACATATAGCATCTTTTTAGTTATATTTTCCACATCAACATTGCCAAATAGGTAACACATGGAGATGCAACTATTGGTTTTATTAGTTTAGTAAATTCTTGAAAACTTCTCTCAAATTTGGAGTGTAGTTTCATTATTCTATCATAACATTACTCTTTGTTTAATGTATATATATATACCTCCATTTTTAACACCAGCTCATCAAAAATATTTTTGAAATCGTCTAATTCCTTCTTCATTAAATGAAAATATATTATCTTTAATTTCTTTTTTAAAGTATTAAAAATCCAATCAATTTTACTATTGGTTGATTTTGAGCGTCGGTTTTCCACAAATATATTTCTTTTAGTATGCGAGTCTTAAGTGAAGGCGGTCACCCCAAAATGTCTTGGCGGTCCACCGGTCGATCCCAATCGACTTAATGCCCACCTCGGGCTTAGACTATTGATCAACAAAACCGAATAAAAAATATACTTAAATTATTTAAGGATGTGATGAAAATTCCTTTTTGAAAAAATATCTAACAACCTTTACAATTTCTAAGAATGAATGTTAGCTTACTTTTATTCTTAACATATATTTAGTAATTATAGATGGTTCATGATTATACGAGCTTTTAGAACAAATAAATAAAATGATGATATATCTACCCAGGACCGACTCTAGCGGTTTTGCCGCCCTGGACAAAAATGGAAAATGACACCCCTCTCTCCACAGCAATAAGTTAAAAGTAAAAAAGTTAAATTGTTCACATAAATACGTACCGATAAAACTTGAGTAATAATTCCAGCGAAAAAAAAAAAGCAGTATAACAATATATATGTATATATATATATATATATATATATATATATATATATATATATATATATATATATATATACATATATGTATATATATATGTATAATGTAATAAGAGAAGGAATCGTCCATTTCACAGCAGGCTAATTTCTAGGAAAAATAGTCTACTGATGGTGGGGATTACAAGAGTTTGTTTTAACTACAGTAACTACACACAAGTCTAAAATAAGCCATCTCCTGTGGCTCTCTATCTACCCAAACCTCTTATTATTACCCCTGTCCTCTGTTAGATAGCTGACACCGGACATCGTAAGGGTGAAATGAATGTCAGTTGTGACCTCACTTCGAGATGGGGAGAAAGTTACTTGTGAAAGATGTGTAAACATTAAATTTTTCATGCTTTAACATATACTCCCGCTTCGAATCCTTCAAGTTTCAACATAAAACAAAACTGCTAACTGTCATTAAACATAGAGTACAAAATAAGGAAATAAGATACGTTAAATGAAATACCAAATTCACACCCAATAATATTTCAGAAAATATATCAAATTTTTTGTAACAAAAAAATATTTTTCAAATTCGATCCAAATGCCGCCCTGAAAATTTGCCACCTCGGGTAGGGGTCCGGTTTTTCCGGCCCTAGAGCCACCCCTGATCTAAACGAGGATTTTTTTGAAAAGGATGAGTCCCTTTTCGCGTGGTGTGCAAATATAGGTTAATCAGCTGTAATATTTCTGTGGAAGAATCAAAACAGCCTAGAAAATTTTCGTATTTAAAGTATATTTTCGAAAATGTGTTACGGTCGTTGACGTTTCTAATTTGACAAATTGCAATCTACGTAAATAATGGATTGCAACTCTTTGACCAAAAAATTTTATCAAATTAAAATTGGAATATTTCAGAACATTGTCTTTAGTTGGAAAAGTTAGTATGACAGTAACAGTTGAAATATTAAGGAAATACAATTGATTTGTTTCTTGTATCTCCTTTTATCATAAATAATCATTATTAGCTTAACCCTTTATCTATTGACGGTACTTAAAAGTACCACTCACTTTAAAATTACCTTTTCTCAAATATTTTGACTGTACATAGAAGGAACACTCTTTTAATTCCACTCTTCCAGGATAAATGGCAGCAAGTGTTCTATGATGATTATTTCTAGTGGGGGAAGGCTAAAAGTTTTAACACAGAAGTTACGTTTCCAGGTGATATTTCGATCGGATTGCCAAGATTGTCATTTTTGTTCAGCAAAAATCGCTACATTAGAAAGATATGTCTTTTTTATGTTAGTTAAGACCTTAGAAAACGATTTAACTATTTATTTTAAATGAGCAGCGTGTATAATTGATTTTACAGTTGAATAACTTTGCGGTACTTATAAGTACCGACAGTACACTGAATGTTAGAGCAAGAACTTTGTTTTTTATTCGTCTAGGTAGCTTATTATTGTTTTTTGTTGTGTTTCCCCATCATTACTATAGCGTAAAAGAGTTAAGCTTTTTTTGGCATTTCTTTAACTTATTTATTTTACTTTTTCATTATTTTATTTTAAAGTTTTCAAATAGTTTTAAACTTTGAATCTGAACATGGTTTTTTTTGGAACACAATTATATAAAATATCTATTCTTTATTCAAAAATTAAAAACATTTTAATTTATTTATGGGTAACTGAGATTAAACAATAATAGTTTTTCAATGTGCTATTGCTTCCCCCCCTTTTCTTAGAATATTTCGAAAAAAGTTCAGTCTTCAAGAGGCTTTGGATTTTTTACGGAACCTACCATTTGAAAGCAGTGATGCACTAACAGATGATTCTTCAGATGAAGAAGTCCCAGCAAATAACCTGCACGAATTTTCGTTAGATTCTTCAGAAGATGATCAAGAGACTGAACAAGACCCAGAATGCAGTGTGTGGTTGATGTTCCGAATACACAGTATTTCCTAGCCCAGGATGCAGTGCTTTAAAAACATTCAGTCGAAACCTCAATCAAAATGCACAACGTGTAATGTATTTCTGTGTAGTAATGAAAAGAACTGTTTCTTTGAATATTATCAAATTAAGTTTATGTGTCAAAAAAAGAAAGCAAATAAATTTTAAAAATCTTGTAATTTTCACAAATAAGTTTTTTTTGTGCTGTAAAATATTAGTGTTTTCTGGTTATTTAGTACTTTTAAAAGTTAAAAATCCGTTAAAAAGGTCATACGGTCATTTTGTACTATGAGAAAATTTTAGACTTCCGTGTACTGACGGTACTTTAAAGCAATGCTCCGCAACCTTTTTATCGCTGTGGACCGGTCAACGTTTGATAATTTTACCGCGGCTCGCTGAGGGTGGGGCACGTTGATTGTTTATATTTTAGATTATTTTGATTTAACAATTTTAATTTAGTTATATATTTAAATATGCCTTCAGAATAAAATATAGTTACAGCAAAAATGAATAAAAGTGATTTAACGGGGAATATAAAGTGATTTTTTCGTGGAAAGTTGCGCAAATCCGAGAGAAATGCACCACTTTAAATAAAATGGCAATAGTTTAGTGTTCTTTAGGCGGCCCGGCACCGTTTGATCCATGAACCGGTACCGGTCCGCGGACTGGGGGTTGCGGATCACTGTTTTAAAGTACCAATTTAATTAATTAGCTCTAATGGATTAAATTTCCCAAAGTTATTATTTATGGTGAGATTGTTATTTATGTATATCCCTTAATTTTCAATGTAGTGACTCAAAAAAAATATTTCATGGAAAAAATTGTAATGCGGTAGATAAAGTTTTAAAATGTGCTACTCAACTGCAAACTTGTAAAGGAAGGAAGGTTTGATCTGGGTACCTTCCGTTCCGAACGCAAGTACTTTATCTACCACGCCAAAACGATCGTCATCGCGTGATGTTTGGTACTAGGTTATACAGATATCACACCGTCACATACCCCATACCAGTGATTCGGCGAATAGGCGAACGAACGATACCACATTCGTAGCGAGCATGTGAGTAGTTGCGTTACTTTGTGGGTTGCGTCATCGTGCGTGACGGCATGAGAATTGCGTCATTTGTATGTGACGGCTTATTTGCGTCTATGTTTGACGGCTTGGTTACTTTTGCGGTGGATAGATGGCGCCACAACTGCGGCGCGTGAAGGGTGCTGTTCCTTTGCACGACCAGGGTCACCAATGAAGGAAGGAAGATTCGATCTGTTAGTGCATCACTGCTTTCAAATGGTAGGCTCTGCAATAAATCCAAAGCCTCTTGAAGACTGATATTTTTTCGAGACATTCCGAGGGGAAAAAAGCAATAGCACATTGAAATCCTCCTATTATTGTTAAATCTCAGTTACGCATAAATAAATTAAAATATTGTTAATTTTTGAACAAAAAATAGATATTTCATTTAATTGAGTTACAAAAAAGAACACGCTCAGATTCAAAGTTCGAAATTTTTTGAAAACGTTAAAATAAAATAAGAAATAAGCAAAATAAATAAATTAAAAAGAAATGCGAAAAAAAAGCATAACTCTGTTTCACTATAGTAATGATGGTACAACATAACAGAAAACAATAATAAGCAACCTGGACGAATGGAAAACGAAGTTCTTGTTCTAATATCCAGTGTACTTTTGGTACTTATAAGTACCACAAAGTTATTCAGCTGTAAAATTAATTGTATACACTGTTCAATTAAAATAAATAGTCAAATCTTTTTCTAAGGTCTTAACTAACATGAAAGTAGTATAAAAAATTAAGTCAATTCCTACTTAGGTCAACAAAGAAGCATTTGATTTTAATTACTTTTTATTAAATAGTTACAATTAATATAAATATGTAAAGAGTGTTTTTTTTTCCAGGTATAGAAGTTTAAGTTGGCATTACTTTCCAAGATGGCGACCGATTTAACAGCTGTCAAGTGATTTATTCTCAGTTTGGTTTGGCAATTCATCAAAACGATCATCAAGCAAGGCGTAGATTCGTCGAATGGGCCCAAAACGAGATTGCCGTTGTTCCCGATTTTCATAAGCGAATTTTGTTTAGCGATGAAGCGCACTTCTGGTTGAATGGCTACGTCAACAAACAAAACTGCCGCATTTGGAGTGAAGCTAATCCACAAGTGTATGTCGAAACACCGTTACATCCAGAAAAATTGACTGTTTGGTGCGCTTTATGGGCTGGTGGAATCATTGGTCCGTACTTCTTCAAAAACGATGAAGGCCACAACGTTACAGTCAATTGTGATCGGTATAGAGCCATGATTACTAGCTTTTTCATTCCTGAATTGAACAATCATGATGTCCAGGAGCTGTGGTTCCAACAAGACGGCGCAACATGTCACACAGCTCGTGCCACAATCGATTTATTGAAAGACACGTTTGGTGACCGCCTAATTTCCCGTTTTGGACCTGTGAATTGGCCTCCAAGATCTTGTGATTTAACACCGCTAGATTATTTTTTGTTGGGCTATGTAAAGTCATTGGTCTATGCGGATAAGCCACAAACGCTTGACCATTTGGAAGACAACATTCGCCGTGTTTTGCCGATATACGGCCACAAATGTTGGAAAAAGTCATCGAAAATTGGACGTCCAGATTGGACTACATCCGAGCCAGCCGTGGCAGTCCTATGCCAGAAATCATATTTAAAATGTAATGCCACAAGATTATCTTTCGAATAAAAAAAATTCATATCAATCGAATAATACATCGTTGTTTTATTGCAATTTAAAGCCTCTTAAAAAATATAACCTCTAAAAAAACACCCTATATATACATATGACAGAATCACAATATTAAGCGATAAAACAGAAAGCAATTTTTCTTTCTATATATGGTGTTGGACTATTTTTGTTTGTTAGTTACTATTTATTCATTCACTAAATTTAATTATTCTATATATATATATAATAAAATAGTATAATAAATAAGAAGTCACATTCTTAGAAATTAGGCCATTTCAGATGGGATTCGATCCCTAAGACCTTTGGTTTGGTTTGGATTAGCAACGCACTATCCATTGTGCTACAGGTACACAATGAGCGATTTTCCTTTTTATATATGGTTGTATTTTTGTTTGCTACTATGTATTAATTAATTAAATAGAATTAATTATAATTAATCTTTGAAAAAAACTTTATTAACGTCAAGTGTCATCCACTACAAGTTCAAAAAAATGTATTTGAACTTAAGTGGACAATAAAAAGTATTTTATTAACGACTGAAAATTTGAACCAGATCTATCTATCTATCTATCTATATGGAGAGTGTGAACTACACCTTTTGACATTAACAACTTTTTCGGAAAAACAATAACAATCTTCGCAATCCGATCAAAATGTTAGCTGAAAATGCAACTTCTGTTATAAGACTTTTAATTTCCCCTCTGAAATACCCATCACACAACTTTGAGCTGCCACATATCCTGAATGAGTGGAATTAAAAAAATATTCCTAAGTATCGTTAGAGTATTCGTAAAAATTGTTATATTCTATGTAATTCTAAAGTGAATGTTACTTATAAGTACTGCCAGTAGATAAAGAGTTAAAGGAACAGGCTCAAAATAACAGACTATTCTTATAATCCTATTCCTATATGTGATTGTGATGAGGTACAAGGATGAAGTATTGGAACATTTTTTCGCCTTTTTAAGGATGCAGTAGGCCCTGATTTAATTTTTATGAATAACAACGCTTTCATCTAGCTCAGTGCTTCTCAAAGTTTCAATATTTGTGACACAATATTCAACCATAATTTTCATCATGCCTCCCTCCATACAATAACAATGTATTGAATTCAGTAATACTAAACTTTGACACTAAAACTACAATACAACTTTAACATCTTAAGTGCCCCGGCGTATATAAATGTCTCGCTCAGCCAAAGCGTTAATTGCTCAGGACAGTGGCGGCGTTAGGCGTCGGTGACTGCCGACGGCCTCGCGCATGAGGGGACCTCGCAAAGTTTTTAATTATTTAAAATTTAGTTATTCATTTTTATTTATTTTCATACAGTTGCGCGAGTAAAGAGAGTGATTAGTACTTTACGGCTATTATCCAGATGATTAGGTACAGATGTGTGATTTAGGTACAATACTTTGGGAAGGCGAAAACAGCGACATACAGCCTTTCGAACTATATGAAGAACTCCAACTTTTAAAAACGAATTCACTAGACGTTATCAATGACGCGAAACAACTCATTCAGTACATTTTAGAAAATAATTTGGAAGAAATATATCCAAATGTTTATATAACAATTAGAATCATGCTCACAGTTCCCGTGAGTACAGCTTCCGCTGAGAGAAGCTTCTCAAAGTTAAAATTGATTAAGGTATCCGACTACGTTCGGAACCGTGATTTAAAAAAAGTGCATAAATGAATAATTTGCATGATATTTAGTGTCACTCAGATTAGAATACATGCATAAAATTGTTTTAAGGAGATTTTGACAAAAAAATTTATTTAAATATAGTATTTTGGCAAAAAATTAACTTAGAATAATCTTTTTTTCCAAATGTTCTTCTTTTGTGAAAAATGGATTCATTACAATAACATTTTGCCTGTATATAGCTCAGACCTCTCTACAGAGGCTCAACTAAAAATTTTGAAAAATTCACATTATTTTCAGAGTTACCACCAATTGAAATAATTATTGGTGTTTTTTTCTTAAAATTGCTCCCCTCTATTGTCGTAAAATATGAATAAACCCACTTCTAAGTTATATATTTCAAAAATTCTAGTTGAGCCTCTGTAGAGAGGTCTGAGCTATATACAGGCAAAATATTGTTATAATAGAAGCATTTTTCACAAAAGGAGAACATTTGGAAAAAAGATTATTCTAAGTTAATTTTTTGCTAAAATATTTTATTTAAATAAAATTTTTTTGTCAAAATGTCCTTAAAACAATTTTATGCATACATTCTAATCCAAGTGACACTGAATATAATGAAAATTATCCATTTATGTGCTTTGCAAAATCATGGTTCCGAAGGTAGTCGGAGACCTTAAGACCTACCTATTTGAGAAGCACGATGAGTCAAGAGAGACTATCGGCGTTATCAGTTCTATCAATTGAAGCTGAAATAGCGGCTAGTGTTAGCTATGACATAATCCTGAAAAATTTTAGTGAGATTAAAAGCCGAAAAGTTCGTCTCTTTTAATTTCTATTTGTGTAATTTTTGTTATCATTTGATTAGCAATAAATCTCTCGTTTACTCATACATCAGTTTAACTATAATTCGGCTTATGTTTAACGTTTACGTTAACGTTACATTTAACGTTTTCTTGATTGGGAAAAGAGGCCTCGCGAACCCTAATTTCGCCGACGTCCACGCGTGGTCTAGCGCCGCCACTGGCTCAGGACGTATATATATGTCTTTCCGAGGAACGATCCTTTCTGTGCACTGCTATCCGTAAATTTATTCCGAAGGCTTTGTAATGCAATAAAAGGATCTTGACAGTGTTTGCGAAGGATTTATTTTTATTTATTCCTTTTCATCCCCTTCCCCTCGCTTACGTGGAAAACAGTGACATTGGGGGACCGAATCGCGTAACTTTTAATATGTAGTGAAGGGATTAATTATAAACCGTACAAATTATCAAGATAAATGTTGATTTTTATATATAATATTATATATGACAAGCTGATATGGTATCACTGGTAATTATAAAGCTTATTCTTAACTTAATACTGTTAAATTAATTATAAAATACACTGCGCAGTAATGATACATTTATAAGTGTATTATATCAGTGCAAATGTGTATTTTATTTTTTATTATGTCAGAATGTATTTTGTTTGTTATCTTTCAGTAAATTATAAATTTTTTTAAAAATAATCTTTTGTTTTCGACTTTTCAATATCCTCGCGCCCCCCTCGTAGAATTATCATGCCCCTCTAGAGGGGCACGCCCCACAGTTAGAGAAACGCTGATCTAGCTAATGAATTTCTGGAAAGAAGGTGAGGATAATTATTGGATGGTTCGCCAGCTAGATTAGAGACCTGAATTCCAAATATATTTGTGATATTCTTAGAAGGGGGTAATTGCAATTTCCCTGTTCCCTCCCAGGATCTGGAGACGTTGCTAGAATAGTGGCGTTAATTGCCGAAGGGACACATAAGCTGTCTCATTTCCAGTATGAATGTATGTTGTAAAAACTGCATAAATGTAAAAGGAGACCATACCTCAGATTAATTCAATTTTTTTTGCTCATTTTTTTATAACCTTTTGTTAGACTTCAATTGTAGAAGCAAGATCGAAACTTTGCACTATAGATATATTTTTCCTTTTTGCAATGATGAGTTGTCGCACGACCATTGCGTGTATATTGCATATCGTTGGCCTAATTATCAGACTGCGTAGCTCCACCGGTGTTACTGATTTGATATAGGAGTGCAACGCGCCAAGCGCTTTTTGGCGCGATTCCTCAATCCTTTTGTTTTGTCTACACCATGCCTCAGTGCGCGCTCCGCTTTTAATTTATTCTTCGATCAGTGTAATCACTACTTTTTTATTTCATAATAAAACTAGATTTCGTAGGGAGAGGTGGTGACAAGATTTTAACATAAAATAAATACAACAGAAAGTAATATTAATGTATTACACTTCCAGATATAAATTATCTACACTATTTTAAGCGTTCATTACACAAAATTTGAAACAATGTGTTACTTTTGCTGAGCAGAGATCCCGCGGAAAAAAAACCAAAACAAAAAACTAACTTTAATTTACGTTATCCCCATGGCTACCACATTATCGCACGATAAAAATATCAAAGTAAACCATATTTTAATATTTGTCGCCTATTTTGGCGAACATAAACAACAACTTGTCGCCTAGCCCTACTGTATCAAATTAGCACCCCAGATGGAGTTATGCAGTCTGATAATTAGACCGACGATATGCCCTAAGGGAATTTTTTTATATTACATCAGTCTATGTTGATATAAAGGATTTCATTGAAATCTGTCCAGTATTTCTGGAGATAATAAGAAAAAAAGGCGAAATTCTTTAAATTTTGAATATCAGCATATATGACTGCATCATAATTTGTCTCGTTTTTTCCTTCAGGTCAAGAGAAGGTTATCGAAAGAAGCAAGGTAAACTCTTTGAGTGCTATAAATTTATTACTTTTTCTATGGTTAAGTAAAATATACTTCAAAATTTAAATAATCTTATTTTGATGAATAGATTTTAGAGAGCTTTGAATTTATTTTTCTCCTTGTATTATATTTTTTAATAAAATATATTTAGTTTTTGAAATAAATCAACAAAGTTTGATTTCAGACGTTTCTTAATTAGTGGTATCTATATTAAAGCTATTTGACTGATAGGTGCTTAAGCTGCAACCTCGTTATCAACAAGCTTTGACTAAGTTAATCTTATTATTTTTTTTTTACGCAAAGCAGAATTGTTCTCCTTCTTAAGCCTTTTAAAAAGGACATTCATTTCCCTTATCACCGAGTTAACTCTTAATAAACAACGCGTCCTATCTTCTCTCAAAAGTAATTTAAGTGTTGTTCATTAAAGAAGACAAACTGATATAAACCTATTGTTTCCTTTTAAGAATTCACAATTAATTAATATACAATTAATTCACAAATATGATTGTATATTTCGCACAAAAATATTACTTTATGAGTACAGACATATGAATAAATAATTTTATAGGACAATACTAATGTCCCCTTGTTTTTTATTCATTCCCTAAAATAACATTTCAAAATTTGAAGTTACCACTTCTATCGTGTGTGCACACACACTTTTTTGTTCTGATTATTTTGTGTGATTAGTTATTTCTGATAAGTAGAGTTTCTTGTTGAAGAGAGGCACAATTTGTAATTAGGGACATCAAACATAGCATTTTCACACTGTCCAAAATTAAGGTCACAAACATAAAATCTGTGAAAATTGATTAACTATTTACTGTGTTGCCAAGAAATTTGGCACAGAGACGTATTACAAAGTGAAAAAGATGATAACAATATGGAAAATATTTTAATTCTAAATTAAAATACAGGGCATATCAAAAAGTGTGAAATCATGAATCAAAAATAAAGCATTTACCTCGGGATTAGTCTATCTAATATGGAGTATAACCACTGGGAACTGTTACAAAAACCTCACAACAAACTGCCATACTGTTTATAAGGTTGTCAATAAGTATTTGTTGCAACAAAACCCATTTCTCCCAAAGCGGGACTTTTCATTCTTCGGGATCATGGGAGAGAGGGGGGGGGGGCTACGCTGAGAAATGGTTTTTCCTAGACCATTACAAACATATTTACTATAATTATGATCCGGAGACCTCGAGGCTCAAACCATACGGCTAACATCCGCTCCTTCATGAAATTCATCAACAATGTGAGTTCGGTATGACCGCACATTATCGTCATAAAAATGTTATCCGGGCCCATAGTACCCAGAAAAACCTCATATAGGCTACCAGGATTTTATCCTTATAGAGCAGTAAGTTGACAGTACCCTCATCGAAAATGCGCAGTGGTTTACGACGGCTCAATATTATGCCACCACACACAAGGATCCTTTTGCCGCCAAATCTGTCGATTTTTGTTACATAAGAGAGATGAAAGCGAGCTCCATTTCCTCTCCAGGTGAAGACTCGACGAGAATCGCTTTGTCTGGTACATTTCGATTCATCACTAAAAAGAAAACGACACCATTTTTGTGGTGTCCACGGCTGATATTTTCAGCTCCACAATATCCGGTTTTCCTGCTGGATGCAGTCAAAGGGATGCATCAGACTGGACGCCGGGCGTAAAAGCCAGTCTCTGCAAGACGTCTATAGACTGTTTGCCTGTAAATTTTTCCAGACACAGCAGCAAGGTAACGAACAAGCTAAGGAGCCGTTGCGATTAGTGCCAAGTAGCGATCATGTGCAGATGTTGATGCTCTGTGGCAACTTTCGGTGCTAGTTTGATATCCGGGGTAATAGTGCCAAATTGTTGTTTATGTTCGCCAAGATGGGTGGTAACATTACAATATGGTTACCTTGATATTTTTATCGTCTGTCGATGTGGTTGCCAAGGGGATAACGTATATTAGAAATAGCTTTTATTGGTTTTTTTCTCGTGGTAACCCTATTAATTTCAGACGATTTTAATACGATTTCTATAAAAATTTAACCGTTTTCAGTGTAATTGTTCTATTGTTTCCGTCTTCTGTTTTATTTTGTGCTATTTTCGAATATGGATATTTCTAATATGAGTGAGTACTGGAATATTTTTCTTCTAAAAGAATAAGTGTTTTCTTAAAATTAAACGCAATAAATTGTTTATTTTCGGTTTATTTTACGTTTTAAAAATGCTTCTTTTTTACATTCTTTTTCTTTGTTCGATGAAATTCGTTAAAGGAACATGCAGTGAAAGCTTTATATTGCAAGCTTTCAGTGATTTGTATAATTGATATTCATTATTAATTTTAACATATATCATTTTAACATGTTTTAACATATATGTACTTATTATTTTATTAATAATGTAATATAAAAATGCAGTTATTACTATATGTAATAATCATATGATACTCGTCTTTTATAATTGTTTCTTTTAATATTTATTTATAAATATTATTACACTTTTTGTTATTTATTTATAATTAATATTATTTATTTATAATTATTACTGTTATTTATTTTTCATTATTTTTATGTTATTTATTTATAACTTTTTATTCCTTATTTATAGCTATTCTTATGTTATTTATTTATAATTATTATGATGTTATTTATAATTATGCAATACGAGTATTCTAATGCTTTATTATTATTTTTTTACAATACGATGATTATTCTTTTTTATAATTACTGTTAAATTATATTATATGATTATTATATATAATAATTGTTATTAAATCATATTATATGAATATTATATACAATTACGATAAAATTATATTATATGATTATTATATGCTGCTTATAATACTATTATTAGTACATATTAATTTTTATTATATTTTATATTGATATTCATTATTTGTTGATTGATCTAGGTTATTCTCAATATCTTCCTATATCCTTCATTTGAAATACATTTTAATGTATTTCAAAACAATTCTTTAAAGTTATTGTGTATCATTAAATTACCGCTAGGCCGTCATATTGGATTCCATTCCAGCAACAAGAAGCGCTGCTTGGCGCCATTACCCTGGATATCAAACTAGTTCCCAACTGTCATCGACCTTCCTGGTGACAGTACTACTTGTTTGGAATTGATTCCATTACCGAAAGACCACTTTCGGGCCACTTGTGACTAACCTCCACTTGAGACTGGTCAGCATCAAGCCTGCCAACAGCTCTCCACCTCAAGGAATAATCTAAACGATTATGAGAAGTCATTCTCACTGCAAGCAGACCACCTTGTTTTTTTTTAATGAAATGTTCACAAAACTGGAGGCAAAATTCCCATTTGCTTGAATGGTCTCAATTCAGTAATTTTGAAAACACTCTCTAACGCTAACCAACACCTTTTCCTAAACTGAAGATTGATACTGTGCTACCCGTTCTTCAAAACATATAAGATATAAATTCTATCAGTTTTACTGGAGGCATTTTAAAATTATGACGAAAAACGTGTGTTTGTGACCTTAAATTTGAACATGAGTATATATGCTAGTCCTAAATTTAAAATTTAAGAGAAGTTTGTTTGGAGAAAGGGAGCTGTGCACTTTAAAGATTTTATGATAAACATATTTAGAAGTACGCGTAAGTCATTAATGACCGGTTTTGTTCCACGTCATGGATTTAGTATGTACTAGAACGCAAAAGTTTTGCCTTGTCTACTGATCCTTATCAGAGCGACTATTTTGAAAGTGACACCAAGGATTGGGCATGAAATGTATTTTTTCTTTTGTATTTAAATAAGAAATGAAGCAGTGATCTTATTTGGTTTATATATATATATATATATCTAAGTTAATCATGGACGAAATTGCATTCATACATGCGTGTTTTAAACATCATCACTTTTAAATTTACAGACTCTAGGTATATGATTGTTCGTAAGATCTATTACAACAAGAAGTATTTGAAAGAAAAAATCATAGAGACGCTGGCTTTTTTCTTTTTGCATTTTTTCTCTCAAGACACGAGAGTGCTTTTTACTATGATTTTTAAACAGATATTTAGACAATTTCTTGTTACATTCAAAAGTTTTAAAAGACTAAAAATATTTTTGATTGAACCAGATAACTAACACACGCACAGTAATTCTCAAATGTTCTCTTCCATCTAACCATTAATCACAACCTTTCCCCACATACTCCCGAGCCTGACAAGTTTATAATAATACTGAAAGATTTAATAACACGAAAGACACCTTAAAAGTAATCTAAAATATGGTGTTTCTAAACGATAATTTTCAGATTTCCCCCTCGTTCTGTGTTAAAAACTAACATTTGTAGTTAACACATTTTGAAGACCACAAAACCCTTAATTGACGTGGGTTTTTTAGATCTAGGGAATTGGTTAACCGCACGAGTCTCGTAATTGCCTATTTTTACTGAAGCTTTATTGATTTATTTTGCTTAGTAATTTCCATTGCATATATATTGAAAAAAAGTAAACTTCTGAAGCTATATTGGAGTATTATTACTATTAATATAGTAGTCTTTTTTGTATGCTAAAATAATTTTAAAAACAAAAATACACTACACTTATTGGTAAACTAATATACCATATGTTACACTTATTGGTAAACTAATTTAAATTTTGCAAAGCTAGCAGTGAAATTTATGTGTCGAGGAGGCATGAAGACGAAAAACAGTTTCTTAAAATTGGCCTTTAATAATCAATCATAAAGTCACTGTGCTCGTTACTGGAGCGATAAAAAACAATAAGTTCAAAAATCAGCATTACCAGTGACATCCGATTCGAACCGTCTTCTAATATTGTAAAATTAATTTCTAATCTAAAATGGTGATGCAACCTGCAGTTGCATTGCCAACCAGCCGTTCTCTCCCTCTAAGAGTTAAACCACTCACACACTTCTTATATTTCTGTTTCTTCTTCCTTCTCCGAAAAACTAACATGAGCCGAGTTTAAATACTCGCTCGATTTGCATTGCAGTTGCTGCCAACCACAAATCACGAAACTCAAAAAGATCGGGTTCGAATCGGTGTGCTTACTTTCTTTGAGATCATGGAACGGGATTGGAAAAACAACACAAGGAGATCATTAAAATTTGGATTCGACTTTTAAAATGTCTAACAAGGTTTTTTCCAGTATTGCCTAATGTGATACTTATAGAAAGACTATGACTGTTTTTATTAATTAGAAATTTAGATACTAGAACAATTACCGTTTCCATGCAAATGAATATCTGGATTTACCTAAATTTATTGCTGTATTTGTATGCAGTTTTTTTAGATATTACTTCTTCAGAATAATTTTGTATTGAAGGTTATCTTTTAAAGCTACATATCAAAAATAAATTTTGCTTCAGGGTTGCTTGGGTATCCTACGTAAAGGGGAGTGGTTATTTGTACTACTACTTGAGTACTGGGGTAAGCGTCATTTTAAATACTCTGGTTATAAGAACAGGAAGTGTTTTGCACATTTTTTGAACCATTTTGAATAAGTAAGTAAATTAAAATCATTGTATTCACAAAACCTTACTGGAAACATCTTATGAGGAATAAATGGTTGGCTGCAGTAATTAAAATTGTTCTTAATTTCAAAATGGGTGATGGAAACAGATTTTGTTTTGAAGACTATATGCTTTTTCACTTCATATTTTCATTTTTTTTAAATAAAAAAATATGCAGCAACATTACCTTGGTCTTAAAATATTTAAAGTTACAATAAATGATATTCATAACAAAGTAAAAAAACCGACAATAATTAAATTTAAAATAAAAATAGTTGCATATTGTTTTCTGCATTAAAATCGTTAAAAACCTCTTCGAAAAACACTATGTATATTTCAACAATACGTGATTATAGAGATTTATTTAAAAAAGTTTATTTTTATTTAAATCTATTAGAGTACTATGATGAATTTTAATTACAGTTTCAAAAAACATCACCACTTACATAGTATTAACTTTAAATAATGTGTTTTGTGATATGTGTTTATTTTTCTAAATTATAAATATTTCATAACATTACAAGAAATACGAGTCTGATCACACACTTTTTCCGTGACAGTACCTCAACTTAATCCAAAATGTCTAGATTTGCTTTAAGCCTGAATAATTGCTCAATAAATTACAATGCGACGTTGGTAAACAATTAATTAATCAATCTATTATTGACTTGCCTTACTGTCTTCTTTAAATATTTGCCTTCTGCTTTTGTAATAATTCAAAAGTACATTATGATAAAGTTCAAATAGTAACACAATTATAAAAATTGAGTTTCACTTCGTTGATATCATGAACTAACGTGCAGCCATAATTATTATTATTATTGTAAAATATCTAGTGTAGTGATTCCCAAAGTGGTCTATATAGACCCCCAGGGGTCTATGACGACCTGCAAGGGGTCAATGTCTGCGAAAGAATAATTTGGGGGACCATGATGTATATAAATAGGGGATCTACGATAGTGGCTCCCATTAAACCAGATCGTGACTTTAATTTTAAAAGGAATCAAGTGGAAACAAGGCATACCTATTTTAATATATTTATTTACTAAATTTAATGAGGCTAATTTGCAGTTACAAGGTGACAGCATAAATTGTATTGAAACAAAGACTCCAATTCAGCCTTTCTTGCCTGAATTAAGCTAAAGGAGTATCATTTTGGGCGTCGCAAATTCTCCCGGTTTCTCAAATATCACAGACAATCTGCAAGGAAAAAGACGTTTTAACCTACGTTCAATATTTAAATGCCCTTATTTTAGATTTTGAAAATAGGGTTGAGAATATTTTGACTATCATAATACCACAGTAGGCAATTAATTCATATGATCACTTTGAAAAAAAAAAGATGTCAGAGTACAAGAATTAGGCACTAGGAATAGGCACTAACGAAGATCTTAAAGTAAAGTTTAATTAAAAAGTTAACTATCTAGCATGTGTTTTCTTAAGTTTTAAGCACTATATTTCACTACAGTTAAAAATCTAAATCTTTTATAGTAAGTAGCTCTGTACCTGCTGTCAAAAACACATTTAAGTTGATAGATTTGCAAAAATTTAATATTAGGTATAAGCAGGAGTCTACCCCAAACCGAAAAACCTGTCAAGGGGTCTATGAGGCAAACAAGTTTGGGAACCTCTGTGTGTGTGATCTAGTGTATTAATATAATTGATAATATCTGATTTTTTTAAGGCTGTCTTCGGTAAAAGTACGAGAGCTTGAACTAAACGCGAAGCACTTTTTTAAAAAGTAAAATGCCTCAATTTCCATGGAAATTTGTAGAATTATAGCTCTTATCTCTGTTAACAATATAGGGTTTTTAAAAATTTCAAAATATTCTTTTATTTTCTTTTTCGTTTTAATACGTGAAGTCGTAGCCCATTTAACATTATGATAGAGGAGAAAAAACACGAAACACACATTTTATACCAGAAAAAATGAACCAACTCGGTTAAAAATGGGAAGTGTGATAAAAAAAATGCTGCTCTTTAAAGGATAGTGAAGCCAGAATATCATATTCACATTTTTCATTTCTTTTATATCTGAAAAAATGTTCCAAATTCGGGTCCTATTCTTTAACATTAACCGAAAACAGCGTTAAAGATTATAATTACACATAATTTGATAATCTGCATATAGTTACTAAGGAATTAATTAAAAAATTTTTTTGTGATATTCATTACACGTGTTAATCACTCATTTTTGTCTAGGAATAATATTATTATATATATGAATATAAATGAGTTCTTAAAATTGTATGAAGTGTTATTAGAAATTTAAGAAATGGTATAATGTCGGTACTGTGTGTGTTCACAAATTAATCACTGCTCACACTTTTTTACTGGGGGGAATATACCTGTTCAGTTCAAGCGAATTTCGGTTCTAAGTTATTTCTGGTCTACAACATTAGTAATTAGTTTTTTCAAGACAGTCAACACAAGTTTTATTTAATACAATCGAATTCGTTTTAAATCCTTTTTTAGGAAATTCCTATCCTAGATTCTGCAAAATGGATATTTCTTTATAAAAAAAAAAATTAAACAAACTTAAAGGGCGGGGAGAGGGTGCATAACGAGACGGTGAGAAAGTTTCATTTGAATTTCCGCTCTCGTTTTCTATGTAACTCTGTCTTTTTTTTCTTTAAAAAATAAACAAAACTGCTAGAAGCAGACGAAAAAGGAATTCTCAAGCAAGACATCGGTTTCGTGATCTCCATGAAAAATGTTATTATTATCGCGTGTGTGATAAGGATTCTCAAGACACGTACATTTTACTACAAGAAGAGGAGGAATGTTATTTATGTGAATTTTTATCAATTGAGAACTGCCAGCGTCGCCTTCTTTTCTTAGAACACACTACAATTCAACGAGGAGTCATTCCTCGTGATTCTGGTGTCGTTGTATTTGCTTTGTATATCAGGGGTTTCGGAGAAATTCTCTAGATAACTGTTGGAGTTCCAGTGCTAAAATTTAACTCCGATAAGTGGAAAAGAGTGTTCTTGTTCCTCCCTTTGGTTACTTAGAGTCAGGATGCTGGATTACGGTTGCTGATCTATTTACAATATACGATTTCGAAAACGCATTCTAAACGTGAGGGAACAATAAATGTTATGCATTTAAATAGTTTTTCTTTTTAGAAATTTCCATATAATTTTTCCTTTCAGAAAAATTATATGGAAATGGAGAAAAAAATTCACTTCTGTGGAAAAATTAAAAAAATTCACTTCTATCGCTTGTTAATAATTAATGAATAGTATATTCTGAAAATTTACTTAGAGAAATAAGAGAATAATAAAATGACACTTGCTATTTTTAATTTTAGAATATATAATATAAAGTCATGTTTAAAAATCAACATGTAAGAATAATTCCAAAATTAATTTTTTGTCTTATATATGTTATAAAATATTTCATCTTCAAAACTACATGGGAACATTAGAAAAATAATTTTTCTTTGCAATACTCAGAATTTTTTTTATGAAAAAGATGTATATATTTCAGTGGCGTACACAAGGGGGATCCCCGGGTCCAGCCCCCCTCCAATTTCTTTTTCCGATTGATTATAATCCTATGTATGTAGTACGTAAAATTCAATTGGTATAATAATTGTTAATATACTTAATTTGTAACTAATAATTAATTGTATTAATTAATGCTAATTATTTATTGAATAATTTAATTTTTTACTGTTTTTTGTTTTCGAAAATAGACAAAATCAAAGGAATATGTTGGGCGGCGTATTGGAGCATGATACAAGAACAGTGGACTTTCGACCTTGGACCCCCTCCCCCTTTCCTTGAAAAATTATGTCTGTGCCACTGAGATATTTGCAACTATCGAAGGAATCAACATTTTGGGTAATTATTATTTTTTAAAATATAAGACAGCCCAACAGAGTAAATTTCATGAACTCGTCAATTTGCTAATAAATGAAGAACATTTATTTACAACTATTGATAAGTATACTATCACTCTATTTGAAGATTCATGGCATCGTGTAGCTTTAATTCATATAACTGAAGCACCTGAAAGAATACTTAAAAAATAGCGTTTGTTTATATACTTCAAAATATTCATTTTCTTTACATGTTCAATAGCCAATTTCTAGAAGGACCCAAGTCTTCATTGGATCTTATCTTCTGTTCAGAAAGTATGCTTATCATTGAGTTCTTATCAGAATAGATTTTTAAATGATAAAATATATCGGTTTTGTTATCGCTCCACGGTGTATACTTTTGTTTTTCTGTTAATAAAAAACAAAACTGAAATCCTGTTCTGCCCTTCTCAATGGGTGTTTCCATGATTCCTTGTTGCAAAGTCATTAAACATTGTGAAATGTTCTGTATCTCATAGTAGTATTCAGCAGAGTTTATATATATAAATATCTTTTCCCATGCATTATTTTCTGTAAGTGTATTTCCAATACATCATGAGTCTAATGCACAAAAGTTTCACAATTTTTTAGTATAAAGACACATTAAGCGTACGTATTAAACATTAAGAGAGAAAATTTCAGACATAAGTACAAAATGAATGTTTAAAATATGTCATTTCGTTTAAATAGAAGCATTTGCACATGTGTTTCTAATACACTTGAAAAGCGATTAAGTATATATTTTGTGATATTTCACTACATAAAAAAATATTTTCGAATAATTCTATGATGATGTACTATATTTTTAAATGCATTTCTTCGCAAAAATTTATTTATCTCTTATTTTATCTTTTGAAAGGTTCACCTGAAAATGGACTGTTCCTCTACGGTTCTAGAAAAATTTACAGTATTTATGAGAACATCCTGAAAAAAAAATATTTTATAGTGAATTAGGCTTCAAAATAAATACAATTTAACAATTTTTGAGTCAAACTATTTCGATGATGCATATTTTGGTTTGTACCTTTTTATGTATTTGCACAATCATTTTTACTGGGATGGTAATTTTTTCAGTACAAATTCAAGTTTTTTTTAGGAAAAATGTGGGTAAATTAATTAAAAACAACTTAGTGCTTCAATACTAAATTAAGTGCGATTAAAAATGCTTAACATAGAATTAAAAAATAAAACCCGTAAAACGCAAACACGAGAGCTATTGGCGACGGATCTTATAATTTTGAAACATGGTCAAATGACGAGTCGATACCTTTGCTGGAAAAAATTTCTCCCTCCAAATTTCCACATCACACACATCAATCCGAGGACTTTTAACCTCGACAGAATTAGGTGGCAACAGCCCCTCTTCTCAGTGGGTCTTTAATGGCATCAAGGATCGAACCGACAACGAGTTCACGACCATGACTACTCTGCTACCGTGGTCACAACATAACAGTAAAAAGAATTTATATAATCAATTATAAGTTGAGACATTGTCCTACACCAGGGGTGTCCAACCCAAATGACCTTGCGGGCCACTTCGGAAAAACATTATAATCTCGCGGGCCGCACATAAAAATATGTATCTTTATATTAGATCTGGAAACAAAAAAAACATTTATTGAGTAAAAAATTTAAAACAGAATGAATTATTATTGTTGTTTCCATTATTTTTCGTGTATACAGACATAGATAATATAATATAATAATGCAATGATCAAATAATGTTTAAAATATTACAGTGTGCGTTGCCATTTTCTTGAAAATTACGGTGTTCTTTTTGAATTGATCTTTCGTTACTCATTGTTGAAATTTGATAGTGCTGTCATTCGCAAACGATTAAGTATACATTGCCTTTTACCTTAACTGTCCAGAATATATTTTTTTTAAACTTTATAAAACATCTCTGACTGCCTCTTGCTTTTTGGGCACTCCAACAGAAAAGGAGAAAAAGAAATGAAAGTCGCACACACAAAGAATCATGTACTCTCCATAGTAAAGGATATGCATAATACAATTCGGGATTTATTAAAAAAGTAACTTATTATAGTAAAATCAAATGTAACTGTTTGATAAAATATAACTATTTTAATTTAAAGGACATTTCTATTATGAAAAAACATTTATTTTAAAACAAGAACAGGTAATAAGAAAATATATTGTAGATTTATACAGAGTGTTTTTTTTCCAGGTAAAGAAGTTTAAGTTGGCATTACTTTCCAAGATGGCGACCGATTTAACAGCTGTCAAGTGATTTATTCTCAGTTTGGTTTGACAATTCATCATGAATAGACTCACGCCTGAACAACGCTTTCAAATTGTGCAATTTTATTTCGAAAATAATGGTCGATTTTCATAAGCGAATTTTGTTTAGCGATGAAGCGCACTTCTGGTTGAATGGCTACGTCAACAAAGAAAACTGCCGCATTTGGAGTGAAGCTAATCCACAAGTGTATGTCGAAACACCGTTACATCCAGAAAAACTGACTGTTTGGTGCGCTTTATGGGCTGGTGGAATCCTTCTTCAAAAATGATGAAGGCCACAACGTTACAGTCAATGGTATAGAGCCATGATTACTAACTTTTTCATTCCTGAATTGAACAACATGATGTCCAGGAGCTGTGGTTCCAACAAGACGGCGCAACATGTCACACAGCTCGTGCCACAATCGATTTATTGAAAGACACGTTTGGTGACCGCCTAATTTCACGTTTTGGACCTGTGAATTGGCCTCCAAGATCTTGTGATTTAACACCGCTAGACTATTTTTTGTTGGGCTATGTAAAGTCATTGGTCTATGCGGATAAGCCACAAACGCTTGACCATTTGGAAGACAACATTCGCCGTGTTATTGCCGATATACGGCCACAAATGTTGGAAAAAGTCATCGAAAATTGGACGTCCAGATTGGACTACATCCAAGCCAGCCGTGGCAGTCCTATGCCAGAAATCATATTTAAAATGTAATGCCACAAGATTATCTTTCGAATAAAAAAAAATTGATATCAATCGAATAATACATCGTTGTTTTATTGCAATTTAAATTTCTATACCTCTCAAAAAACTACCTTTATATATATATAAATTTCCCCTCAAATAAATTTCAAAATGAAAAAACTTTAAAAACCTGATATTTAAAATTTTTTAAAACGAGTCGACGGGCCGCATCTTACGTACTGGCGGGCGAATGCGAAAATCGTAAGCTTGTATATCATATGATTATGTGGCATGTAAAAGATCCTTTTAGTCCTTATTTGTCTGGTACTCTCGAAAAATTAAATCATGGTAGTATTTAGCATCTGACGAGTGAGTTAGTGAATATTAACGTCGCACTATTCAGCTACACGAGGGCGTTTGGCGACCGAACTCGTAATTTTGAGCCTTGGTCAAGTGACGAGGGCGACACCTGAGCTGGCACCCCCTCTCTTAACTACCACACCACACCAACGGGAGGATGTTTGAGCTCTCGACAGATTTAATGTGCATCGCTCCTCTACACGGCGGGTCTTTAGTGGTACTGACCTCGAACTAGTGACAAGCCAACCACGATCTGATACCTTGACCTCTAGGTTACCATGGCTACAGCATCCGATGAGAGATTGAATTAAAAATTAATTCAAGCGTTCAAATTTGGTAGTGAGAGCCCCCACTAGAAGGTGCCATTATAAAAATGGCTCTCACATTTGAGGTCTAGCCATGTCTGCAAAGGCTTAGTTGCCAATAAGCAGGGGAAAAAAATAAAATAACACATTTAAAATGACGCGAAAGTTAAATTATACATTTTACTAAGCATTATGTGTACGACACATGTCGCAGAAAAATGACGAAATTGGGAATTTCATGAAAATCCCTAAGGGATCCCTATGGATCAATTGACGGGAGATGTTAAAATAACGTCTCTTCAAGGTCATTTCCATAATGAAAGTAAGTGATTTTATCAAACCCTTAACTGTTTTAGTGAAATATGATGAAATGAACTAGTCAGGATTTGCCTTGGCAAAATGCTGTCCAGGGAGGGGAGACACCTGGGGGGTCGAGTCCTTGTACTTTCTAACCATGCAGGTAGTACTAAAAATCCCCTAAATATCAACCCCATATCTTTAAAAAAATGGCACCATCGGATTAACATAGGGATTGATATTTTAGTGTGTAAGCAACCGAGAGAAAAGATGTTATACACATAAAAAAAAGTACCAGCCTAATTTTCTTATTATTTGTTAATTAGTTTCGATTAAATAATTTCTATTTCATTGACTATTGTTGTATTACTTACTTCTACGTTTAATAATACACCATATTTGTTAAATAAACACTTTTAAACTCATAACAATATTATTTCATCATTTCACTGAAACATGTCAAGGATTTATTCAAATCCCTTACTTTTATCAGGGAAATGACCTTGAATAGACGTCATTTTTTAACATCTCTCTTAGGGATTTGATGAAATTCCTAATTCCATCATTTTCCTGCGACATACAGATTGTTTCCTGTTTCATTTAATTCTCTTGCTCCATTAATGTATCTTAATGATGCATTTTTGTATGCATGTGGTATTTTGCTTTCTTTATATATCTATATGCAAGATCTTTACTGTATTCGTTTACACTGCTTTCCTTCACTCACTGTTTTTGGAACCAGAGATACATTTGTAAATGAAAGGTTATTGTATAATTATAATTTGTTTTATTTACGTGAAGTGAATGCCAGTTACGCATATATTCCAAGGTGCAATTAAAGCATTTAAGGTAGAGCCTTCTTATATTTGATGCTTTTTTTCCCGAAGAAAACCTTCTATTGATTCCCTCTGCATACTTTTTTTTAATATTTACGCGAAGTTGCACACTCAGGGAAGCAACCAAGCGCTATCTTATTTGTTCTGTTAAAAAATAAAACCTTTGAAAGAGAGAAAGACGTTAACAGGAAATAGAATTTTTATTCACTAGTGGCATAGTTGATATCAGTCAGGGTATGAAATTCACTTCACACTGAGATAGATTTTTGATTTAGGAAACCAAATAAAGAGTTGAGTAAATATTGAATGAATTGCAGATGAAAGAAATGATAGAGTGAGAGAAACTAGATTTTTGTTCAGAGAAGCGGAAACAATAAAGAGATATAGAATTTCTTGAATTATATATATATATATATATATATATATATATATATATATATATATATATATATATATATATATATATTGGATTTTGAACTTCTTTCCATTACTTTACATAGGATTTTGCTCAGTATTATAAACGGAAAGGGAACAGTACGGCTAGCCTTAAAACTGCTTAAGCCCTTCTTTTACGTAAATTTAAAAGCTGTCTTTTGTCAGCATTGTTTATAAAACTGCAGAATCCACCTTTTTAAATTTCCAAAATCCAATGATATTTTTATCTTTTATGTTTAAGTCAATGCTTCTCAAACTTTCAAAATACGTGACCCACTATTCAATCATCATTTTCATCGCGCCCCCTCCCTACAATGACATTGTATTGAATTCAATAATACTGTATTTTGACACTAAAGCTCCTATGTGCCACCGACGTATATAAACGTCTCGCTCATTCTAAGTATTATTTTTCTGGGAGCATATATACATCTTTCCGAAGTACGATCCTTTCTGTGTAGTGCTATCCATAAAATTATTCCGAAGGCTTTCGAATGCAATAAAAGGACCTTGACAGTGTTTGCGAAGGATTTACTTATTTCAGAAGATTTGCTTATTTATTTCTTTTCTCCTCTCCCCCCTCCCCGAAAAAAAACATCAAAATACGTTCGTCTACATGGAAAACGATAGCATTGAGGAGCGAATTGCGCAACGTTTAATCGGCAGTTAAGGAATTAATTATGTACCGTACATTTGATCAAGATAAGCATTAATACAAACCCGTGGGGTCACTGATAATTATCAAACTTGTTCTTGACTTAGTATTGTTAAATTAATAATAAAATACATTGTACAGTACTGATACACATTTATAAGTGTATTCTATATTTTATTATATCAGAAAGTATTTGGTTTTTGTTCACTTTTAGTAAATTAATTTTTTAAATAATCTTTTGTTTTCGACTTTTCAATATGCTCGCGCTCCCCTCGTAGAGTTATCACGCCCCCAAGGGGAGCGTGCCACACAGTTTGAGAAACGCTGGTTTAAGTCATTTCAGTCTCTTACGTAGAGTTTTTAATAAAATGTATGTACATAACACCTAATATCTTGGTATTTGGTATACACTATTTGCATTACACTTGGTATACACTATGTAGACATTGCAACCATTATTTGTCTTTTTTCCTTTTTTATTTCCTTTATGAAGAATACTTCGAGAATCATATATTTTACTCAACGTTAAGAATATATCAATCTATAACAATTTATTTCATTTAAATATATATATGTATTTGATCTATACCGTCTTGTTATACTTCTATCCGTGATTAACTTTTTAGATTTATAGCAATTTATTATATATTATTTTATTGATTATGTACATATATCCTTCTGATATTTCTGATAAATTCTTTATTAATTTTCTTTTAGTTTTCATGATTTTTTGATCTAATTATCCAATTTGTTTTTTAGTATTTTTTTATCAATTTTTCTTTATTTACAGTATTGTTATGGAGGGAAATTTCTAGTTTGATGTACTATTATGCCGTTATATTGTCTTCCTCAAAAATTTACTATTTTATTTAGATATTTATTTTTTGGCTTGAGTACGTAGACTATTTTTTTTTACTTGGTATTTGGAATTAGTAACTAATTTATAGCATTTTTTGCATTAATCGTCTACTATTGTGTTTATAATTTTTAGTATTTATAGAATCTTATTCTTATCTCTTCTTTGCAACTCATTAGTATAGACAAATATCGTGGAAAGTTCACTGGTCTTAAAACTATGTTTTTAACTCTGCAATATTAATTCCTGAGACTAAGAGTTTGCTATTAAAGTATCCTAATGCTGTTTAGTTCTGAAAAATGGATAGAAATAGGGTGTTTCAAGGTAAAAATTTGTGTAATAATTTTAAGATACAAACAAATATTCAGAGATTTTGATTTCTATGTCTTAGATCAGTACCTGTTATTTTCCCCATAGTCCTATCTTATTATGTAATCGCTAAAAAGTAAATGAAAAGAATGAAGACAAGTATTATGAAGTGATATTCTGGGGATAATAATTAGATAAGAGCTGAAATTTGAGTATGAGAAACATTATTCTCGGCTTTAATCACTAAAATAAGTGTAGAATAGAAATGATTGTGTACTTCTCTCTCTCTCTCTCTCTCTTACTGAAACATTTTTTCCCGAAAGGATTTAATCATTTTAACAAAGGCTTATATATTATATAGGGGCTCCAAATATTTTCGCTTTTATATCAATAGAAACTTTTGAGGAAATATATGAGTAGAATGCTACTTCCTGAAAAATTAATTCTAGGATCTCGGTACTTTTTTTTTTCTGTAGTTCCAGCAAGATGATATAATCTTTCGAATGACTGTAAAAGTATTTTTTCACTATGTTTTGTGTCTTTATGTATTAGTTCTTCGCCATCGTCAAATGAGACCATTGAAGGCGGACTTTTGAAAGCGAAAAGAATTGAAAAAGTTCAGAAAGGTTAATTAGCATCCAATAATAACGAAGTGAATAATGTGTAAGAATAATATAGTTATCTATGATAATTTTATTCTGTGGGGAATATTTGCGTAAAAAATAAGTCATTGTACAGAAATCTGAATTTCTCAAATTTACATTAACAAAAGTTATTCACTTGATTAATTTACTTATTATAGATTACAAGAACCACCTTACTAATTCTATATTTTTACAAAACACTACTCTAATAAAATAATTGCGATTATAAATTTCACTTAAAATTAGCCCTGTTATATCTGACTATAATTATTTAATGTAAACATTTTGCAAGATGCAGCTGTCTCAGACTTTCTGTGCGTGTTTCCCGTTTATCTAATTATAATTTTTAATATTTATAACCTGAACAGATATTTTTAAATTATACCACAAAAATATTCGGGAGATCACCCAAGATGTGTATTTAAACCATAGTTTACTTTATTCTAAACGTAAATAAAATGTTTGCTACAAGTATCTTCTAAGCCTTCTAATTCCGCCTGTGAAAATAAGCTCCTTGTCTCAGTCGGCAATTCTAAAAATAACCTTTACTTAAATCTATAGCCGAGAAAAATGTTAGAAAGCATTTGATTTGCTTGATGCTCAAGTCAAATTATGGAAATTGGGGTTTGCTGCCGTCTAAAAAATTTATGGCTTACTAAATTTATTTATTAAAACTTTCTCCTAAACCTAATTTTAAAGTTTTTCAGTGTCCTCTGTGATAAAAATATTTTAATAATGAATAATCTGAATTGCTTTAGAGGGACGAAGAAGATGACACTTAAGTTCAGTATCTTTTCTTTATTTTTATTTGTACTAAAAATCTGAATATTTTTTTCATTAACTAGCAGTACTGAAGGGAATAAAAAAGCAACGTCATTAAGTTGTTAAAATATATTTCAACGAATTTGTTTTTGAATGTCTGATTGCCAATACGTTACTTTCTTCAATTACAGATACAATTGTTGCGAAGGGTGAAATTATATAATTCATGTATCTCTAATCGTTCTTAGATCGAAATAATGCTTGAGTTTCGAAAATATAAATTAATATTCTCTTAAGTATTATTTCAGAAACAGTGCCCTTGTATATATATATATATATATATATGTTATAATCGTTTCGAGCGGAAAGGCTGAACATTATTTTTTGGGTAATTAGGAATATGATTTTAACAATGATCATTTGAGACGGTTGATGCTTCATATCTGTTGATATTGACGAGGCAGACCTTTACAAAGGTAAATTCTGTTTTATTTCACATTAAACATACAGCGTTCCGACAACACAAGAAGCTTACACGAAAACATAAAACACAAAACTAGCTGCAGCAGACTGACACATATTCAAGACGAAGACTAAGAGAACGTGGGCAAAAAACTCTTGCTTTTATACCGGGCAGTGAAGGTCACGTGACTCCTAACACAGCGATACTCAACCTGCGATCCACCAAGCTTTTTTAAGTAGCCTGGTCATTTCCTATAACTCTGAGAAATTTACTTATTTAAGAACATTGTATTAAAAATTTGGAGGTAAACTCTTTGTCCAAAAATCAAATGTATCGATTTTGCTTTCGGTGACTTATGGGTATGAACTGATATTTTCTATTTGTAACGGTTACGGAAAAAACTAAAACACAAAACTTTTTTCAAGACGAAGACTAGCCTGGTCATTTCACAGCGCGATATTAGTGATAATAGACAACAGTGGAGTAGCGGCACTTTTTTATGGGTGGAACTAATTTTTAACTATCTTTCATATCTTGTAAGCAAAAAAAAAAAAATAAATCGTTTCAAGACGATTGGGAAGTTGACTATTTTGCAGTGAAAAACAAACATGGTTCAGTAATTGTTTGATTTGTTACGAAAGTGCTGTATTTAAAAAAATACCACTAAACAGGAATCATTAAATGAAACTTTTCCTCGAAGATATCTTTCAAGAGGTGATAAATAGGCTTTTTCGTGAATAATCCTTGCAACAACAACAAAGTGTTATGTCAGTGTTAATATCACAGCGGTAACAAAGACATCCTATGAAGTTTGTTATATTATTGGTAATCATATAAAACCGTTTACTGTTGAAGGAGTGTTTGTGAATGCTTCTAATTTAGTATTAGTGACAAGAATAAAAAAAATATAAGAAATAATAATTTAAAAAAATTCAAAACCGGAATTATTATATTTTGATCGATTTTCCACATTTTAAATTTCCAATGTTATTTTGGTCTTAAAGCATATCTCCCCCATTTATCCTCAAGTTGCGGCCCGCGTAAAATAACTAAAATATGTATGCGGCCCGAGTGAAATATTCGACATATGTATGTGGCCCAGCAGAAAAAAGGTTGAGTACCCCTGAACTATAGAGTGTAAACTGGTGACTCTAAAATACAAGACAACACTGGGGCTTGTGTATACAGTAAACTCTTTTCCCAATATATTCCTATGGGATATTTCATGTCGAATTTTGACGCACAGATTCTTAATTTCTCTAACTTTCGAAAACCTCAAGATAAAGATAGATTGTTTCTCTAAACACCACTTATTCTAGTCGATTCCAAAGCAACCATCCAGGCTGTAGTAATAAATCATGGCACAGACACCCAAATTATCTCAGAAATAACACAAACGAACTTTCTTTATAAATACAACAAAACAATCGTTCTTCAATGGATCCGCCCGCATGTGTATATCAACGATAACGAAAAGGCAGACTTACTAGCCAAGACAGGAATACTTAAGCCACAAAACAACAAACCTCTTCCTCTAGAGTCACTTAAGAAACATATTTTTGAAATTAATGGATACTCTTAAATCCGACCAGGCAGAAAAATCAACAGGCAAATCCTGGACTAATATTCAAGACACCTGGAAAAAGTTTTGTCATAACAGCATGGTGCATCATCTTAATAAAATAGGCATCCCTCCACCTCGTGTATGCCAAATTTATAATTAGGGCATCATGAACGCAGAATATCTCCTCTTATATGCCCAGAACAAGATAAAGAGTCTGTAGTGGTGTGATAAACAAACTCGCTGGAAAAACAGCACTTTCATGAACTCTTTGTAAAGACCACATCTCTTATGTTCCTTTCCTTGTTTACAATTTTTTTAACTTTTCCTTTTATTCCCATGAAAATTTTTCCTGAATCTTACTTTAAATGTTTGTTCTTTTTTATTATATATCATTGTTTTCATGTGATACTTGAGCTGTTTTATATGTTTGAATTGATCCTTACAATAAAGTCATACGTAACAACAACAAAATCACAATATTGTTCACACATATGTTGTAAGCATTTGGAAATGTCTTTTGACTTAGCGAAATCGGTTGATGATATTGTATATAAGTACCTCTTTTTGTCAGGTAAGAAGTTACGAAGGATTATAGATACTTATGCAGGGACGTCCTAAGGCATGGGCCCGGGCATTCTTTCGTTCTCGACTCTGTCTTAATATCATGATCCGGATAATTTTACTGCGGTCAAATATTATTCTTATACATATTCTCCGAAAAACGGGGAATTTCAAACTGCATGTTAAATGGCAAAAGTGGTAAGACTGTATTATTATGTAATGACATTGTCCATGTCTAGGCCTAATACCATAAGCAATCATTTAATTCATGTAGTCGAAATGCAGTTGTCGGTTGAGCCAGTTTGTACCTAGGGTTTGACACTGTGAGTCTTACACATTTATTTGCTTCAAGTTACCGTTTGAAGGATACTAGACAATGAACGCTATATACTGTCTACTTTTAAAGATCTCAGGTAGAGCCTACGTTAGCATAGGGGCCCAGGGCCTCAAAGAGTCTTAAGATGTCCCTGTACTTATGCTTAGGTTTGTATAACAATTCTGTAAATAAGTACTGTATAGCTAAACTATATTTTAACTGTATTGCATTTTATCATAATTTATCAAAAATTCAAAATATTTGTGAATTTTCTGTGTGAATAATGGGGATTCCCCATCCCCCTTAGTAGTATATATATAATTACTTAAAAAATGTGTTCTTTTTCACCTATGCAAGCAATAATAAAATTATTGTAAAATTTAATTTTCAATCACCACAAACTCCAAATAAAAAGTTTTATAAGAATAAGACCTATTCAAGATGGCATGAGAATAGTGGCAAATTAATATCACACATGTTTTATTTAATGAAATACAAATTGAAGCAGAAAAACTTCTGCTTCATCTCTCTTTTCAGTAGAATGATAATTCCACAGTAGACATTCATCATACATATTTTATGCAACAATAGAAGATAGTTAAATGTTTTAAGATGTGATCAAGTGCTACTTAAGCTATGATCATGAATTTTATTATGATACTATAACTTTGGAGTTAATCTAAATAACATCATTTACAGATGAAATAGCAACACATGATGTACATAGAACAAAAGTAAAAACATAATGCTTAGTCAACATCCTGATTCAGATGAACAATTATTTAAAAAAGTATGTATTCTGATACATAAAAAAACATTAACGTTATTCAACAAAATTTAAAACATTTGACAATAAAAAGAATTTTTTTTCCAATTTATATACGTAAAAACCTAAATGAACTGGACTTGCAGATTCTCTGCAATTAAATGAAAATTAAACTAATGTGAAGAATTAAAATTATTAAAGCACATTTAAAATAGATAAAGTGAAATGAAGACATTTTAAAAATGAAATACAGTCCTTACATAACAAAAATGCTTTTTAAAAAAACCTGAATATTGCAATTTTAAAGTATTAAATTTACATTAGAAAAAGAAGGTATGTATTAAAATTCTCGTGAAAATCATGCAAATAACTACAATAAAGTACACACTCATATAAATTTAGAGTAGTGCTTGCTCCCTGTATTAACAAAATTGCTGCAAATAAAACCTTTGTTCCAAACACAGAACTTATTATCAAAATAAGTACAGACTCATTTTTTCAATTATATACAAAAAAGTAAGTAAACGGGAAAACGCTTAAGGTGAAATTATCTGTTAACATGAAACAATACAACAGTCCCCCGACTAACTGCTATGTATTTCCATGCATTTTTTCTCTTAACATGAAATGAAAATCGCTTACCATGAAAAGATTTCCCTTCTGGGAATGAACAAAATATGAAAAACACCAGAGATTTAAGAGGAGTGTGAAATGAAAGAGAGGTAGTTTCAAAATTTTTGTATATTATTGGACTTTTCTACTATATAATCGGAAGAATTCGTTGTAGCAGATGATGATGCGCGTACAGCTTCAATTATGGCAAACAAATACATTTTAGAGTTTGTTTAAAGCTAAAAAAATATCATTGATACCATTGATTCTGACAGAGAAAATGAAATGAATAATGCTGCTCCTTTTTTCACATCATCCAAAATGAGGAACATCATAAAAAGTAAGCGCAGTTATTTAGACGCACATTCCAATGGTGAAATGAATAACAAAACAGAACAACATTGTTGACAATTTGATGCTAAAAAAGACAATGCAAAGAAAAATATTAGTTAATTTTCCAAAAACTCAATAAATGTCTTGTTTTCCAAAAAACTTGGAAATTTTGTATTAAATTTCATTAAATTCTAATGAATGTTTTTGTTTCATTGATTTTAATTAAATACATACATATATGCATATCTATATTCATAAAATGTGCTCAAATTTAATTTTTTGTTGAATATATGCTTTTTTTGCAATATCTTTTAACACGAAATTCTTTCAATATGAAAAAATATTTCAGTCCCTTCAATTTCGTGTTAAGCGATTTTCACTGTATATCTACCATTTTTGCAAAGTACAAACCTACTAATTTATTGATGATGTACTTTAAAAACTGAATAAGATTATAGTAATTTAAAAAATTTTAAGTTTTCAAAAAAAATATTCTACATTCATGTGTTGAAATAAATGCATAAATGAAAGATCAAAATAAGGATTAAACAAGATTTTCTTATTTAGAAGTTGAGACAGAGGAAAAAAAAATTGGGGCACTAGCGTAGGGGAGACCTGTGTACCTAGGGCCACTTTTTTTCAATGCACAAAAACAGAGCCACTGGCCTCTTTAAAAATGTGAAACTGATACGCATTCATCATTATACTAACAACCAACCAATATGAGTTAATATAAGTACTTAAAATAATAAATTCTGTGAAATAAAAAGTTTTTAAAAAAATTCACAAATGGCCCTAGGTACAATGATGTCATTGTACCTAGTGTCAGCAGCTGCTGTATCTAGGGCCTTTTCCTGGAACTTAGGTTTTGCTTTGCAATCAATAGAAAACAAACATAAACATATGAATTTAATAAAAGAATCAATATTAGCTAACATATTGATTTATCATGCAACTATTTCATTTGCAATAAGCCAAATTATTAATGAATTACACGTATATATATATATATATATATATTATATATATATATATATTATATATATATTTTCATTAAACATTATAATTTAAAAAACTGGTCACAAAAGTGAGCTGCATGCACCTCTCCCTGGTTTTCGGCCACCTTTGTTCAATTTACTTCGAGATTTATGCTTATTAGAGATTATTTAGAATTATGCTTCTGCTTTTATAATTATAAAGAATTTTTTATAATTAAACGAATTCTTATGTTTGTGTAAGCAAAATAATAATCCTGAATAATAACAATAATGGTAGCAAACATATTTTCTATAAATAAAGCATATTGAAAGTTTTAGAAAATATTCACTCCCCTCTCTCATTTAAATAACATCCAATTATAATAAAAAACTTGACTAAATCAAAATGGTTCAGATAATTAAGGCCACTTTCCTCCTTATATTATAAAAACTTTTTTTAATGAAATAATAACAAAGAATATTAATTGCAATTGTACCTAGGGCCATGGCCCTAGGTAAAAGGCAACTACACTGCTGGACAATTGCTAAGGACGGATAACACTATCATCCATAGCAACCACAAAATGAAAGGAAGCAAAATGTGGAAAATTGAAATAAGTGCGGGATATTAGTAAGAAGAAGTATGAGTATGCAAATTTTTTTTCCACGTCTGTTCATCACGTGATAGCGTTCATAAGAGCTTTAAAGGTTTTGACGCGTGTGGACAGTTGTTGTTTCAAGTCAAAGTTTTACAGGAAAGATTTAATAGACGAACTTAAAATTTTTGGCATGTCTTCCCGACATCACATAGATGATTTTATGCGTGGCCGAATTATTGGAAAGATCGAAGAAGGGCGAAAAACAACAGATGTTGCCAGGGAGTTCGACATCGCTCACAGCGTTGTTTCACGGCTGTGGAAGTCATTTAAAACTACTGGAATGTGTAGTAGACGGCACAGGGGAGGTCGTGTTAGAAGTATGACGCCTGCAGAAGACAGACATATCGTCCTATCAGCAAAAAGGAACAGGAGCACCACAGCTCAGCAGGTGGCAAATCAGTTTCTTGCTGCCTCAGAAAAGCAAATCTCCCGAAAAACTGTTGCCAGACGTTTGAGGGGAGGAGGACTATACGCACGCAGACCTGTTGTGTTTGTCCCATTGACCAGACAGCACCGTACTGCCCGTTTGCAATGGTGTCGTGAGCATCACAATTGGACTGAACAGGACTGGGCATGCGTACTATTCTCAGATGAGAGTAGGTTTAGTCTGTCATTGGATTGTAGACGCCAACTGATCTGGCGCGAGAGTTGTACTGCTTATCGTCCAGAAAATATCCAGAAAAAGGACCGATATCCGACATGCAGTATCATGGTGTGGGCCGGCATCATGATCAATGGCCGCACGCGCCTACATGTGGTTGCGAATGGGACTATGACGGGCCAACGATACATTGATGAAGTTCTACTTCCTCATGTTCGTCTTTTCCGTGGTGCTGTCGGTGATAAATTTGTTTTTATGGAAGACAACGCAACATGTCATCGAACACTCGCTGTTCAGGATTGTCTAGACAGCGAGGGTATTCAACGTCTCGTATGGCCAGCGCGTTCTCCAGATCTAAACCCCATTTAAAATGTGTGGGATGCTTTGGGGAGGCAAGTTGCTGGTCGAAACTATCCTCCGACAAACAAGAACACCCTCATCTGTGCACTCACAGAGGAATGGGATAAATTGCCTCAACAGCTGCTGGATAATGTTGTGCAAAGTATGGTACGACGTGTGGAATGTTGCATCACACTCCACGGTGGACATATCTCGTACTGATACCTTTCTTTAAGGTGCCTGCTGACTTTTAGATGCATTGTTCCATTTCTCCGTACGCAGATCAAATGAACATTTTTTTTCTTTCAGATGTTTCACAGCTTTTGTACTTTCCAGAACAATAAATATTCTTTATTCTAATGTCTGAACAGTGTGGCAACTATATTTTATCCTACTAGGCCTCATGTCTCGCTTAATGTTATGCTACATAGCAATTTGTGATCCGTCCTTAGCAATTGTCCAGCAGTGTATATGGCCCTATATATAGGTACAAGACTAGCTAATTTCATATAAAATGTCTTCTGCAGAAAAACCCTGATGGAAAGGGGATTTATTTAAAATCTAATTTAGTACTTAAAGTTATAAACAAAATTATGTACTAGAATTCAAAGAAAAATATTTGACTTATCATTGTACAAAGATAAAAAGAAATGAACTGCAAAATTTTACTTTAGACCATGTAAAACTGTTTTTCATTTATAACTTGCCACAGCTTTCTTTTGCAAAACTTCAAATTGAATGCCAAAGTAGGAATTGGTGTTGTCACTCACCCAACTGAGTTATAAAACTTAGAACTAAATATTATTCAAATAAAATGGGGTGGCCCTAGGTACACAGGTCTCCCCTACTATTGCAACAATGCTAATGTTCTAGATAACTATATATATAACTCACCAAGTTGGCAGCTCCAATTTTGCAAGTGTCATACGTGCTGAATTGACAACCATGTGCTTCGTTTCATATGTCGTCAATATATATATATATATATATATATATATATATATATATATATATATATATATATATATATATATATATATATATAGTTGCAACAGTATACAAGAACTAAAGTTGGATTATGAAATTTAACAGTTAGATACATCATGCCTATGCCATAATGCAGTTGGACACGCCAGGTTAAGAGGTTCATAATACATTTGGTAACAGCGTATGAAAAACACATAAAAAGGGATATTAAACAAAATGTAATTCATACACATGCAAATGTAAAATCACACAAATAGGTTACCTCTTATTTTTAATCAGAAGTTTTTTATTCAGGCCATAATGCAATCTACTTAGAAATACATACTGGAGGCAGAATCTTATTTTCCGAAAAATACTTTATATATATATAAATTACACTCACTGCCTGACAAGCAAAATCATTTGTGTAACTAAAAAAGTTCATTTTTATACTAAATACAATAGTTGAGAGAAAAAAATCTTGCTCAAACATGTCAAGAGATGTGTGCCTCTTTCCTTTTTAGCAATAAAATATTCTTTTAAACATGTTTTTAACATATGGACAAGTAACATTAGCAAAATGACTGGTGCCCGTCATGCAAAGGCCTATCATATTTCATCAGTCAAGAGTTTTTCAAAATAAATAATATCTATTGCAATATTTGTGCTTTTGGTGGCATATTTGCTTGGCAAAAATAGGGTCAACAATATAATATGCAAGTAACACAAAACTTATACATAATTAAACTGTTAAAATAAAACTATCTTAAAAATAATGAATAAACAAAAACAACAAAAAGTTGATGAGTTAATTTCTTTTTTATTATGATTTTTCTTTTTAATAATAAGAGAAAAAAATATCAGAGACTATTATATATTAATATCAAAAACCATTAACATGCATAAGATTATAATTGAACAGACATTTCATAACTGTAATAAATTTATAAAAGAATAGATTTTTTAACTTTTAAGAGGTGATGGTTTTTACTAAAGGACTAAAATAGCCTTAGTTCATTACTTCATCTTATCAAACAATTTTATAAAGAGAATTCAAATAACAAAATAAGAAGTCAAAGAGAACATTTACAGAAATAAAATAATAGAACAAGAAATATTTTGCGTTAATTTACATTCACATATATACAGCATTAAATTAGGACAAAAGAAAATTTGATACTCCTTTGCAAAATTAAAACAAAATTCAGACAGCATAAATTTGAAAACGTAATGTAAAAAATGTGAATTTATATATGAAAAACATTTTAATAGATACTCACTTACAGTCTGTTGTAAGGAAATAATCAAATTAAAATAATTAGCAGAATTAGGCATGCAAAAAAATGTATTTAGAATGAATACCATTTTTGGTAATTTTTTTGTATATAAAAACTATATTAATGTTCAAAGTATATTTATATTCCATCGTGAATCAAATTTGCTTTGGCTGCAATTTCATTCAAAAGATGTTTTGCATTATGTTTGTACTCCCCTTGATATAAATCAACATATTTCTGAGCTTTTGCAAAAACAACAGATATAGTTAGTTTGAAAACTGTATTTTGCTGACTTAATGCAGGTTTTTCCAAACGTTCAATGTGTTCCAATTGTAAATCACATAATCTCGAAACTTTTTCCATAACCATTCTAAAAGGCTCTGCAACTGTTTCCAGCTCCACTGTTTGTGATGCAATAGTAACTACTTTATGTTGATAGAAAACAGCTTGAGATAGTACATCTAGATCTGTTTTTTTAGAAGGATCAGGACATAACAATAAAGCATAAGATTCCCAGAAAATGTAGTCAGTGGTGACCATTGCAGACAACCTTCCTAGAAGCTGAAGGACCTGTTTCCTGTACCTGGAAGAAGGTTTTTCCTCCATGTCCATCAAGTTTTCGTTTACTGCCTTCACTAAAATTTCTAAGACTCGGATATCAAAAAATTTTCCATTGAAGTCAAGAAGTCGATGCCAAGCTCTAACAGTGTCGTCAAATGCTCCAATATCTTTACTCACCAAGAGAAAGTTTGCCCACATGTGCCAATCTTCATAGTTTCTTTCAGACACCTCCAGGCAGACGATTTCTGATTCGAACGGATGAAAGTAACAGCAATGTTACTCCATGCTTTAAAATCGTCTTGATCCAGTGCTACTGCTTGCCGATGTGCATTGAAAGCTAAAGAGCAATCTTCACATTGAACGACAACATACCCTAAAGAGAAACATGTCTCTGAATCCACACACAGGGGGTTTATCTTTAGAGCTTGTTCAAAGTATGATAGACTTTCCTTATATTCTTGCCTGTAGAAGTAATAATACTCCAAAGAACGGCAAGCACGAGCCTTCGTTCCATTTACAAGCTTGTCAGCCTTCAAATACATTTTTCGATCACCAAGTACATCTCCTAAGAGACACCAAAGAGAAGGAGTTTCTTTAATTGCTAGCTGTTCTCTTATGAGTTTTTCTGCATCGGACGTGTGGCCCATATGTGTATAACATTTGACAATATCTTCCCATGATTTTAATTTCTCATAAATAGCCAGTGCACTTTTTGTACCAAACAAGGTCATCTATAAGTCAGCTAGATTTCTCTCCGGTGACCAGATCATGGGTAAGTCAACAGTATAGAGCATGTATTCCCGAACTGAAAAACCTGGTTCGTTTTTCTTGATGGACTGTATAACTGCCTCTAATTGCATGAGTGTCCGCTCCCCTTGACCGCTTGAGGGATCCCTCCACAAGTGATCTACCAGTTTGCATCTCATGACCATACTTTAGGCTGTTCTAGAATACAATTTACAAATGCCATTATCTCCCTCTAGCAAGAATTCATCAAAATCTAGTTTAAAAATCTTCTTTCTTAGCAAACAATATACCAAAAGAACTAATTGCTCTTCAGGTAGAAGACAATTCACATGATAATCTTCATCTGCAACAAATGGTACTTTATTTTGGAGTGTGTCATTCTGAAGACGAACATCAAGAGGATATTCAAATTGATTCACTACTTTCAAAGGAACTGCGGACATTTGATTATTATTATTCCTTCCCAGCTTCACAAGCAATTCCCAATTGCTTCGAAATCGAGTGTTCTTCGCATAAGCTACACTTAAATCTATGCCCAAGCCAACGATATTTTGAACAGCAGTAACACAATTTTTGGCCTGACTTGTTTCACCATAATATAAATGCATTTGAACACATTCCATGTAATACATCAATGCAGCTGTCGGATACTTTTTCTCCTTTATCCATGACATTTCATTGATTTTTTCCATCAGTGCATTCATCTCCTTATGAAGTGCAGATATTTTATCTGGCATCACTTTCTGATACATCAAGAGACACCGAAATAATCACCATTTATTCACCAGGCATACATCTTCAGATGGAGGTATGCAAGAGAGAAACATATGACTTATATAAGAAAAGAAGTTTTATTTGGGCAACATTCATATAGGGAATCTCTCCGTTTTTACTCAAGAACTGCATCACATCATCATGGCTTACATTATTTGGAAAAGCAGATGTAAATAGCAAATAATCATCATCGTCCCCATTTGGTCCACTGATGTTCACTTTCTCAAATTGTTGTAGGGCGGCAACACCAATACACGTTAACAAAAGCTGTTTAAAGTATACCGGTAGTAGTGAGTTATCAATATCTACGAAGCTGCACTTAAAATCATTTGGAGCATTAGGTTTAAAATCTTGTTTTAAGCAAAAGTCAGACAGGGAAGAATTTAATATCGCTGTAAAATCACGACTGGATAAGCTGTTTAAGACGAATTCTAGAGCTTTAAAAATCACTAGATAAGGATTTTTTATAATTATCGAAATTTAAACTCAAGGATAAAGTGTTATAATCTCCAGTCACACATCGAATTTCAAACTCATTAAGATGTTTAATCACATCATTGAAGTCAGGATCCATTTTAGTAAGAAAAATTTTTTAGAACTTTTTCAGTTCAGTACTGTGAAACCACTGTAAAAGTAGTGGAGACTTGGCCAACGCCTTATGCTCCGATAGAATTTGGATTAGTTTTTAACTTATGTTGTAACGTACAGCTAGTAATCGCACTGTCCATCAGTAGTTTTAATTATCGCCTTGTGCTTCAACTGAAATTGATGAAATAGAGTATTGAAAATCTATTAGTTGGAATTTTAGAATCGATTGTGGGTGGGAGGATGTTAAAATTTTTTCAACTTTTTGAACATGCTCTATTGTTTTGCGATTCACTATAGAGGAATAAGACCGTGGTTGTAGATAAATTTTTTCAAAATTTAACGCTGCAATTTATATTTGATACTGGTTAATATAAAATGTTCACTAGTTTCTGGTACTTGACAATCCGCACACAAAAGAGAATCTGTTTAAAAAGAAAATAAATATCATTTATAATGGTAATTTTTTAGCTCGCAACTTATTGATTAAAACTTCTGTATTTCTATTTTTTGCTGCCTGTCTATTCCACTTTTCAAGATGAGAAATATGATTATATTTTTTTAATATCTTCTACTGTTTTTCCATGTGCTTCTTCGTTTTTACTTTTATGTTGTTTTTTGAAAAATGCATGAAGATCTTCCAAGAAAATCCAAGGAATAATATTCCATGGTTCTGGAGAGGTTTTAGCTAATTTATCCACTTCTTCATTTTTTTTTTTGTTTTGATCTCTATTCCCTTGTGAGCTGGTACCCAAATGAATATAATGGATTGAACTATTCGGAGACACTCTTATAAAGTTGAAATTAAATTTAAAATTATCGTATTGGATTTCCTATTAATATTTTGGATACTTTTTAAAACTGATAAACTGTCCGTCAGGATAACATAGTTTTCTGCTTCAGTAACCCAATTTTGTAACGCAGTATATGGCTATTGCTTCAGCTGTGAAAATTGAAATCATTTCTGTCTAACGTTTTTGGAAGAGATCAAAATTCCTATTGATGTTTGATTAGAATTTTTTGAACCATCTGTTGCTATTATGATGCTGTTATTAAAATTTGTCTGGATGTAATCAATAAACATATTTTGCACTATGACCTCTGGTAGATACCTGTTTTGAAACGGCAGTTCATGCGTATAGATGTTTATTTTGTGATTTTCGTAGATCGGTGGAGAGATCCACTGAAGAATGTCCACTTTAGAGATACATAGCTCTTGTAACAGGTTGATTGCTTTTTGAAAAATACTGATCTCTTTTTCTCTATATATTTATAAATATACTATTTATATTCCAAAATAACCTTACGTTCGGTGACCAGTCTTTTAATGCTATTTGCTTGGTTATAAATTTTTGGCAAAGAAAATTATGGCGAGTATTAATACTTCCATTAATAGACTCTGCTCTTAATAAATCCAACGGGGTATTTCTTGGGAGACCTAGGGCTAAACGTAAGGCAGCATTGTAAATCGGTTCTAGTTTCTGTCTGTTGCTATTGCTAGAAAAGGAAAAAAGTTGACTTCCATAGTCAAAGATAGAATGGATTGTGGGGCATTAATAATATTTAAAAGGTGATCAGATCTTGTTCCAATTTTAGGAGAAGATAAGGCTTTAATGGCATTTAAATATTTAAATAATTTCTGACTTAGGTAATTAATATGATTTTTCCAGGTGATATTGGGGTCGAAGATTATACCCAGGATTTTTTTTTAACTCTTCACTTCGGAAATAGGTTTGTATCATATTTTAAGTAAAGGAGGTATTGTGCTTCTTTTTCTGGAAAAGTTAATTACACTGCTTTTTTCTGAAGAGATGGACAATTTCCATTTTTTACACCAGACTGAAATATTAGTTAAAGATTCTTGCATTTCACCTACTGTTTTATTCCAATATGTACCACTATTATATAAGAATATATCCTGCGTAAACCAGAAGATGGCTGTCGTGTTGGAGATTTCAAATATATTTGTCATATAAATCATAAATAGGAAATGGCTTAAAATACAATCCTGAGGTACGCCATAATTATTTTTGATGATTTTCGAAAAGTTGTTCCGCCATTTAATTTGTATTGTTCTCTTATGTAAAAAGTTTTGGATCCATCGTAGCAATCTACTAGAGTATCCGACTTTTTTTTTAAAATTTAGAAATTAAACCACTTGGCCACACTGAATCATAAGCTGCTTTAATATCTAATGCTATCAAAAGAAAATATTCCTTGCGTTCTCTAGCCAGTATAATATGTTGTAATTGTAGTAACGTATTAATGCTGCTTCTGTGAGGGTAAAACCCATGGTGATTTACGTGAAAAATTTTATTTCGAAAGCTGAAATCTAACATTCTGTGCAGGATCATTCTTTCTAATTGATTGATTGATTGAATATTAACGTCGCACTGTTCAGCTACACGAGGGCTTTTCATTCTTTCTAATAATTTGGCTATTACTGAGGTTAGGGATATTGGATGGTATGACACAACTTCTTTGGGATTTTTGTGAGGTTTTATGAAAGTTAAAATAATTGCGCGAGTCCAATCTTTTGGAATTTGACTTGAAGACCAACTGTCATTGAAAGGATTTCAGGAGATTTATTGCTTTTATGGGGAGATGGTTGGTTGTTTGGAGAGAAATTTTATCATGCCCTGGAATGCTGTTCTTTTGATGAGATATTGCTATTTCTAATACTTTTAAAGAAAAAAGTTTATTAATATCTTGACTATTGCCCGGAATAGAGATATTTTGAATACTATTGTTGTTTTGTTTTGCGTAATATTGTAGAAAGCAGTTTGCTTGGGATTGTTCGTTTGTTAGTATGGTTCCGTTATTCTCAATAATATTAAATGAAGAATAGTTAGGATTTGTTCTATTTTTCAGTATCCGGATTATTTTAAAAAGAACTTTAGGAGAAGGGATTTTTTCACATGTCTTGTGCCAAAAGTTTTCTTTACAGGCTTTGATTGTTCGCTTAAGGAAAAAAAACCTCAAATTTATTTGTGCTACCACGGTATTCAGTTCTGTCGTGAAGCGCTGTACCATTTGTTCTAATTTCTTTTCAAAAATATGTTATTATTTTCTTCAAATTTCAGTTCTAACTTTTTAAAGTTTTTTTTCAAGATTTTCTCTCTTCTCTGTTTGATTATTATAAGTTTTGGCCGAGTATGAGGGTTTTTTTTTGCCTTTTGGAACTTCTCAACTGCTTCGTTTCTTGAGATTTGTTGCTCTACTTTAATTTTAGATTTCAACTTTCTCTTGATATCTTTTACAAACTTTATCGTTAGTTTCATGCTCTTCTCCACAAGAGCTACATTTTTTATTTTTATTTCTTTACACTCGTTTTCAGAGTGGTTTAGTGAGCAAATTCGGCATTTTATTGAGCTTCTGCAAAATTTTTGAATGTGTCCAAATTTCCAACTTTTTGTGCATTGCTTAGGTTTTTCAAAGTAAAAAGATTAGTTTTAAACATTTCAAACCCTATTGGAACTCTTTCGGGAATAATGCATCCAATTTGGGTAACTTTAATTGTTTTGATAGGTTTGAATCCAGATTCTGTTGTTTTGGTAAAACGTTGAATGTCCAAAATTGTATAATTGTTATTTTCTAATTCCGATTTTATGTCATCTATTGTATGTTCTGTGTCTATTCCTTGTAATATGTAACTACTGGTTAGGCCAGTAAGGGACAAATCTCGTACTTATTTTTACTCAATTTCTTTAATTTTAATGCTTCTTTGGTGGTTTCGTAACTATTTGTTTTTATTATAATCTCGCCGTTTCTTGTTTTGCTTATACTCAGAATACTTTTTTAATTGTAATAATTTAAGTGGATTACCACTCTGAAAGTTATTTTCTGATTTTAAGAAAATTGTAATATTCGGGACTCGTATTTAAACTTTGTCTTTCCTCAAACTTGGCTAATAATTCCATATCTGTTAAATTATATCTATATTTATTTAATAAAAAATTAGTATTTGTACTTTCCACCTCCATTTTATTTTCTGGGTGAGGGTAATCACTCACTTTTTCTTCCCTACTCCAACGCTCTATTTTGTATTAATACACTACCTTGTGTAAATACTAAAATTAAAAGGTCTTATCCGAAGATAGAAGAAAAGTTATATACTAAATAAATTTTAAGAAAAAAAAACTTAATCAAAACGATCTCACCGCCTCGAATCCGATTGAAATGTTCGTTACCGGCAACAACCTTTCAGCGCATCACCAACTTTTTCCCTATAAACAACAATCTATATTTATTTAAGGTTACATTTAATATCTTTAAGTGGGATCTGGAGCAACAAAGGCTATTATCCCATACAAAACTAACAAATATTAATAAGTTAGTTGATGTCAAAATATTTAATCTTCTGAATAAAAAAAACTGAATGTTGATCTGTTTGATAAGCTTTCTCCAGTAACTCTTTGAAGGTGATATTACAACGAGGATGAAATTTGAGAAAAGATTTTAGGTGATTTCTAGCGTGGGTATATCGATTGCATCTTAATAAAATATGTTCCAAGTCATTTAAACGATTACAAGAACTACACATTGCATTATTCGTCAAGTTGAATTTTTGAAGAAGTCCTGGGGTAATGATCGTTTTGCTAAAGATTCGAGTGCATAGAATTTCTTCTCTTCTATTCTTTGTCCATTTAGAGATGATGCCAATGTTTATAATATTGCCCAAATTTTCAAAATACTTGCTTGAATAAAAATTATTAGTTGCTTTTTTAAATCTTTCTTGATATATTTTTTTACTTATGTCTTCTGAAGCAATCCAGTCGATGCAAACGTTAGACTCCGTAACAGATCTTGCGAGATAATCCACCTGCTCATTACATAGTAATTATAGTGTCCTGGAGTCCAAAGTAAAATCAGCTTATTGGTGTAATATTGCCGCACGCATAAGTCCCGATACCAAGTCCCGATAGCCGAGTTGGCATAGCGTTGGACTAAACTTCCTCAGGTCTCGGGTTCGAATCCCGGCCCCGGCAGATTTATCCAAAGACTGGAATTTTGTTTCCGTTTTTAATGTATTGTTTCTCTAGGTTCTAGATGAATCCAGATCATTCTTTAGAGTGCATACTGGTTATTTCTCGAATATTCCGAAGTGTATAAAAGCAGAGTTCATCGCCAGTTGGGCATGTTCTCAGTCCAGTGTTGTATCGAGCTCCAAGCGTTAGAATAAATCTAATTGTTTGTTTAATTGAACTGTGTACTTCTTTCGAACTCCGTGACAAGTTTGGTGGAGGCGCGGGGTAACAATTACGTCAAACGTGGATAATAGCGACAACCTTCGCAGGAGCCTCCGGTTAAGAGGATTATCCCCCGAATTCGGACTGTTAAAAGAAAATAGTAGGAAGAGGACAAAAATGCCGACCGAGCAAGAAGCCAAGCCCTCTGTAGTAACACCTTCGTTACAGCAATGGAGGAGCCCATCGACCTTCCGAGGAGCGCCTGGGGAAGACCCTCTCAAATGGCTTAAAGAGTACGATCGAGTAGCCAACTTTAACAAGTGGGATGACATGATGTGCCTGGCTAACGTTTATTTCTTTCTTGACGGTACTGCGAGACAGTGGTATGTCAACAACGATGACGCCTTAGATTCCTGGGAAGCGTTTAAAAATGGACTAAGTGGACTTTTCGGTGACCGTCAAAAATATACCAGAAGGGCAGAAGAACAACTAAAATGCCGAGCCCAGCGTTCAGGCGAGAGTACACAGTCCTACATACAAAGTGTATTAGGACTTTGCCAAGAGGTAAATCCTCTGATGAAAGAAGACGAAAAAGTGTCACACCTAATGAAAGGTGTTGCTGAGGATATTTATCAGGCCCTGTTGACGAGAGAAATCAACGACACAGCAAGTTTTATCAAATGGTGCAACTATATCGAAGATATGAAGCAGAAGAGAGTTGGTCGACCGAGATTTGAAAGGCTTCCAAACGTCGTACCGGTTGCATCCCTGACGGATGAGACTGATTTGGTCTCTCTTATTCGCACAATCGTACGAGAAGAAGTCCATCGACTAGTTAACCAGACGCAAGAATCTTTGGACTCCGATCCCCAATCCTTAGAAGAGATCGTTCAAGACGAAGTTGAAAGGGTTTTGGCCCCAGTGTCAACAAAACCTACAGAAACTAGACCACGACCAACATACGCCGCTGTAACCAGGAAATACAGAGCTCCTGTTCAGAAATTCCCACCTGAACCAAGAAAAACAGATGTGTGGAGAACGGCTGACAACAGACCTGTTTGTTTCCACTGCAGACGTCCTGGACATGTAATGCGCTACTGCCGAGAGAGAAAGGCTGTCTTTGACAACTCTCGAAACCGCCGACGGAACTTCGACGACGTTGGCACTGAAGAAGAAATACGCCGACCAAACTCTTCTCGCCGTTTTACGCCAAGTCCCACGAGAGGCCGATCCCCAATACGTCGTTACAGATCCCCGTCGCCATATCGCCGATCCAGTCAGTCGCCAGGCCATAGGAGCGAGGAAAACTAAGGAGAGCGACCTTCCAAGGAGGTGAGGCCGCGTGTACTGGAAATCCTCCGTCGACCACCAAGATGACTGGTAACCAACTAGACGTAATAATAGATAAGAAGCCGATACGTGCTCTAGTAGATTCTGGGGCATCGTTTTCTGTCATATCCGATAAGTATCGCCGATTTTTAAAGAAAGTTCTGTTTGCTGATGCCAAGAGCGTTATGCTGAAAGTTGCGGATGGAAATTTTGTTCGGCCGATAGGGAAATGTGTTTTACGTGTCCGTATAAACAATCGAGAACTGCCTTTTGAATTTATTGTTTTATCACATTGTAGCCATGACGTCATCCTAGGATGGGACTTTTTAGAGGCGTCTCAAGCCGTTATAGACTGTGGACAAAATGAACTTGTTCTAGAAGACATCTGTCGAGACTCCACAGCGCCTGACGCCTGGAATTTGTATGCCACCAGGGACTATACACTTAAGCCGCATTCTTTAACTAGAATAACAGTATCAGGATATCAAACCCGAGGAGACATAAATGTAGTTCTAGACGGCAGCAAACATTTGCTCTTCGAGAAAAATATTGCTACACCGTCCATGGTATCCACATATCGTAACGGAAAAAGTGATGTCTGGGTTACCAACCTGCAGTTCCGAAACCAAATCATCCCTAGAGGAATGTGCATAGGCCAAGCTGAACCACTAAATGAAGGGCATCTATGTGTTATTTCCGACACATCGGGTTGCTTGGATGACCAGCAAGAAACTTCGGAGTCACAGATGAATTGTTCGTTAATGATGTCACCCGAGTTAAGTGACGAACAGAGAAACAAGCTATCCGAACTACTCCGGAAATTTTCTGGGCTTTTCACGAAGACCGACAAGTCGACAGCCGCGAAGACGAATGTGAAACACAGGATTTTTACTGGTGATCATGCTCCAATCAACCAACGAGCCTACAGAGTCTCGCCGACTGAAAGACGCATCATTCATGAAGAGGTTCAGAAAATGCTTGATGAAGGTATCGTCCAACCCTCTGAAAGTCCTTGGTCATCACCCATTGTGCTCGTAAGAAAAAGACGGTAGTTGGCGTTTTTGCGTCGATTATCGCAAGCTGAATAGAGTCACGAAAAAGACGTTTATCCTCTGCCTCGTATTGACGATACGCTCGACTGTCTGAAAGGTGCCATGTTCTTTTCTTCCATGGATCTCCGATCTGGTTATTGGCAAATAGAAATAGACGAAGCGGATCGTGAAAAGACGGCATTTATTACCCCGAAGGCTTATACGAGTTTAAAGTCATGCCGTTTGGTCTCTGTAATGCACCTGCGACCTTCGAGAGAATGATGGACAATTTGCTACGCCATTTTAAATGGACTATGTGTCTTTGTTACCTAGATGACATAATAGTGTTCTCAGAAACTTTGAAGACCATCTTATACGATTAAGACTTGTTCTAAAATGTCTTCAGGAAGCTGGTCTTAAATTAAATTCAAAGAAGTGTCTTTTTGCTGCCCAAGAAGTAAAGATTCTGGGCCATCTTGTATCTAGTAATGGCGTTCGTCCCGATCCCGACAAAATAAAAGCCGTAAGAAATTTTCCCACTCCAAAGAATATACATGACATACGAAGTTTTCTTGGCCTTTGTTCATACTTTAGAAGATTTATTAAAGGTTTCTGTTATCTCGCCGAACCTTTGCAGTCGTTGCTGAAAAGTGGCGTGGAGTTTCATTGGGGTCCTGAAGAGGTGGAAGCATTTAACAGTCTTAAGAAAGCACTTACTTCGGATCCAGTATTGGGGATGTACGACGAAAGAGCTTCTACAGAAATCCATACTGATGCAAGCGGGTACGGTATCGGAGCTGTCCTAGTACAAATTCAGAATAATGTCGAGAAAGTTATAGCATACGCTTCTAGAACTCTGACAAAAGCCGAAAAGAATTATTCCACCACAGAAAGGGAATGTCTTGCCATCGTATGGGCTACCAACAAATTTCGGCCGTACATATTCGGAAAACACTTTACTGTTGTAACTGACCATCATTCCTTGTGCTGGCTCATGAATTTAAAGGATCCTTCAGGAAGGCTTGCCAGATGGGCCCTCCGACTTCAAGAGCATGATTTTGACGTAAAATATAAAACCGGTAAGAAGCATAGTGACGCCGACGCTCTTTCGAGAAATCCAGTGGAAGAGGAAACGGAAACATCAGACAAATTTTTAGCAGTCACGACGAGTATGAACCTTGCGATGGAACAGAAAAAGGATCAAGACCTTGCGAAATTAAAACTTTTGAGCAACTCATCCAAAAACGAAGAATTCAGATTTATCGACGGTATCCTTTGCAGGAAGAATTTTGATCCAGATGGAAAGTTGTGGTTGCCAGTCATTCCTAAACATCTACGAGCAGACATACTAAGGCACTTTCATGACGCCCCCACCGCAGGACACCTTGGTTTCGCGAAAACTTATGACAGGATACGCAAGAGATTTTACTGGCCGGGAATGTACCGAAATGTCGTTCGGTATGTCATGCATTGTCGGGAGTGCCAAAGGAGAAAGTCCGTTCCTCAACGACCACCTGGACGTTTAGTTCCCATCCCTCCAGCTATAGCTCCTTTCCATCGCATTGGAATTGATCTCCTTGGGAGATTTCCAAAGTCTGCTCATGGAAACAAATGGATAATAGTCTGCACGGATTACTCAACACGATATGCAATAACAAAAGCCTTGCCGACAGCCGAAGTCGACGAAATAGCGAAGTTCTTACTTGAAGAAATTGTCCTCAGGCATGGAGCTCCTCGAGTAATTATCACAGATCGTGGAGCCGTCTTTCGATCCAGACTTGTTTCCTCTCTCGTCGACTTGTGTAACATTGATCATCGTTTCACAACGGCGTATCATCCCCAAACAAATGGACTGACGGAGCGCTTCAATAAGACCTTGGCCGACATGTTGTCAATGTATGTGGATGTAGAGCAGAAAAATTGGGATGAAATTCTACCATTTGTAACCTTCGCTTATAATACCGCTAAACAAGAGACCACAGGTTTTACGCCGTTCTATTTACTTCATGGTCGTGAAGCGGAAACGACACTAGATACAATGCTACCATTCTGTCCTAACGATTTTGATGACAATAACATCACCAAGATAGCAGCCAGAGCCGAAGAATCACGACAGCTAGCCCGAGTGCACACTCTGAGAGCTCAAGACAAAGATCGTCGACGTTACGATTCCAAACACCAAATGGTATCCTACGCTCCCGGAGATCTCGTATGGGTTTATACTCCAGTGAGAAAAGTCGGTCTCTCCGAAAAACTCTTAAGAAGGTATTTCGGACCTTATCAGGTGCTACGCCGTTTATCAGCCGTGACTTACGAAGTACAAGATTTTGATCCTGCTTCACGAAAAAGAAAACTAAGAGAAGTTGTCCATGTACTGCGTATGAAACCGTACCATGATCCCGCCGAGCAAATCGAAACCGAGGATATTCCTCCCAAAGAATCATACAAAGGACCCATCACTCGTTCCAGAATAAAGACCCTTGAACAAAATGACAGCGGGGCGCTGTCTTCTTTTCGAGGGGAGCAATGCCGCACGCATAAGTCCCGATACCAAGTCCCGATAGCCGAGTTGGCATAGCGTTGGACTAAACTTCCTCAGGTCTCGGGTTCGAATCCCGGCCCCGGCAGATTTATCCAAAGACTGGAATTTTGTTTCCGTTTTTAATGTATTGTTTCTCTAGGTTCTAGATGAATCCAGATCATTCTTTAGAGTGCATACTGGTTATTTCTCGAATATTCCGAAGTGTATAAAAGCAGAGTTCATCGCCAGTTGGGCATGTTCTCAGTCCAGTGTTGTATCGAGCTCCAAGCGTTAGAATAAATCTAATTGTTTGTTTAATTGAACTGTGTACTTCTTTCGAACTCCGTGACAATATGATTCTTTGAAAATCTTGCTAGCTAGTCTGTGAATCGCACTGCGTGATTTAATTGAATAATTTTGAAGAGCATAGGAGGGGGAACAGAGAGACTATCAGATTGATTGATTGAATATTAACTTCGCACTGTTCAGCTACACGAGGGCTTTTGGCGACGGACCACGTAATTTTGAACCATGGTCAAGTGACGTGGACGACACCTGAGATGGCACCCCCCTCTCCTAACTACCACACCACACCAACGGGAGGACATTTCAGCTCTCGACAGATTTAACGTGCATCACTGCCCTACACGGCGGGTCTTTAGTGGTACTGGGCTCGAACTCGTGACAAGGCAAACCACGGTCCGATACCTATACCACTCGGCTACAGCGGCCACGAGAGACTATCAGATAAGATTTGCAGATTTTTGTTTGAAACAGTCAGATCATCTAAAGCTTGGCAAGTAGCCAAAGCTTCAGCAGTAAAATAGAGTTATTGGGATTTATTTTGTAAGCAAAAGAGAGATTTTCTGTTATACCTGCTATGGATGTTGTTTGATCGTTTTTCGATGCATCTCGGTGGCTATTATATGGGAATCCTGAAAATCATGCTTAACTGTTTCATCAAATAAACCTCTTATAGCTTGAATTGGTAAATTTTTATCCTTAAATTTGAAGTTATTGGTATATATTTTACATGGGAGAAATGAAAAGGATAATATTCTGGGGATCGTGATGATTTGATTACTATTAGCATTTAAAGTATGTGGTTTACTAACAATATTATTTTTATCTTCCTTCATAATTTTTAATTTCAGAGAATCAGGGTTATTGCTATATAATGGAGAAAAGGTTTAATTGGAGATTTGAGAAAGGAAAAATTTATTTGCCAGTCTTTTGATTTTGTCCGAGAGAATTTCTTGTCCAGCCAGTTTCCTGAGTACAATATTTGGTATCCATTGTGGAAGACCTAGTGCAATTCTGAGAGCTTTGGTTTGTATTACATAAAAAGGTTTCAACTGATTGTCAGACCTTTTATTTATTATGTGACGTGTGTAAAAAAAGGTGCTCGAGATGCTATTAATAATTAGTTGGATAAGAGTTTCAGCTCTCGGACCATAATGCTTGTAAGCTATACCTTTAACAGCATTAATTTTTTTCAGTGCTTTATTTTTCATTTGGTACGTGATGTTAATATTTTGATTCCGTTTCGAAAAATATACTCCTAAATATTTAATAGAATATTGTCTTGGAAGAGGGGTCCCAGCTAATAATATATTAGGAAATGAGTGAATCCTTTTGTTCGAGAGTTCAGCTATGGTACATTTGTCTGAGCTTAAGCTCAATTTCCAATAATTACACCATTGACTAATTCTCTCTAAAGTATTTTGTAATTTACGACAGATGATATCAAGTGATTGATGTGAGGAATAGATAAAAATGTCATCAGCAGATACAGAACACTCGACTCCAGTCTTCAATGTTTCCAAAAAGTAATACATATAGATAGTGTATAATGATATGGAGACCGTACACTACCTTGGGGAAGTCCCTTTAGCAGTGTTTTTTCAGACGAAAGACATCGCCTCTATCGAATTTGCAGCGATCTGTCAGATAAAAATTCATTCATCCAAAGCGCTTTTTTCCCAGTTATACCAATTTGTAAGCACTCGTAAATGAGACCGTCAATATATACTCTTTATATCTAAGCTATTCCCCACGAAGTATTTTTTTCCAACTTTGTGTCTGTTAGTGCTTTGGAAATTATATAAGTTGCTGTTCTGTTATCTTTAAAAGGAACAAATCCATAATGTTGCTGATGTAGTTTTTGTTCTGTTATCAGGAAGTAGACAGAGAGAGAGTTCGACTGTGGCTAAAATTCTTTCAAATGTCTTAGAGAAAACTGATGTTAAGGCGATAGGTCTATATGAGGAGATTTTAGTTTTATCTTTGCATGGTTTGGGAATTGGAAGGATAATAGTATGCTTCCATGCTTTTGGGACAATTGACTTATCAAATATCTGTGGAAAGAAATTTAAGATTATCATTCGTTCACTGTGGTTCAATAGTTTTAGGAATTTAGCCAGGATCTGGTCTGCACATGGGGTTGTGTTCTTAGCAGATTTTATTGCTCTATTCAATTCAGATAAATGAAAGGGTTTGTTGATTAAACTATTATCTTGAGCAAAACAATTCAAAATGAAGTGGCTCATGGATGATATTATTGGATGCGAAGCTCTCTGCAAAGAGTGTTGCTTGAATCTGTGGATGATATATGATTCTTTTATGTATTTGAAGAAAATTCAGTGTTGACTCAGGATTGTTTTTCATTGAGATTTTCTTTAGAATGTTATAGAATATTCTTGGGATAGGAACATTATTGCATACTGCATCCCAGTATATCTTTTTAGAATTTTTGATATAAAATAGGAGCCGGCTGGAATATATATATATTACTTGCATCGAATCCACAATTTTGGAGAGATTTCCTGAATAGCCATTTTTCGGTAGAATTTCTTGAGTTTGTAAAGGTTATGACAAGCATTATTCCACCAGGGAGGGAAGGTTCTATTAGAGATTTTTATACTTCGACTATTATTTGAAATTATTTTAGCGATATTGTCAGATAGATTATGATTGTAATCGTCTATCTTAAAAACTGTTGATTTGGCTTGTTCTATTACTGAGGGCCAATCCACTTTTTTATGGTTCGTTTAATAGGGTTACGAAAATTAAAATCTGTGATAATAGGACAATGGTCACTATTGTAGGAGCTGTCTAAAACGCGCGAAAGTGTATTACTGTATCCTATGAGACTTGAAGAGCATAAAGTAAAGTCCAGGAGAGCATTAGAGCCAACATTGCTTCTATGCGTTGGGACATCATCAGTATTGAGAAGAATGAAATTAGAATTAGTTAACCATTCCACAAAAATTTCCCTGTGTTGAGAAGCATGATTTGAGCCCCACATTGGGTGATGCAAATTAAAATCTAATATGAAAACTGAGTCCGAAAAGGAATCAAGAAAATAATTAAGCTGCGTAATATTAAGTCCTCGAGATTTATATAAATTTATCAAATGAAAGAAAGTATCATTAATTATAATTTGCAATATTAAGATTTCGTAGTCTGATAACTGCGTATTGTTAAAGGGTATTTGTTTGGCAGAAATAATTGATGGTACTGCAATCAGCAGCCCTCCTCCTGGTCTGTCTTGTCTGAAAATGATCTTACCTGGGATTTGCAAATTGTCAATAGGTTTTAAAAAATTCTCTTGAAACATCTAAATATCTGATTGTGAAAAGGGATGAATTTTTAGCCAAATGAGCTTGTTTTTCAAACTTCTACATAAAACGTATAAAAAGATATACAAGCAAAATTAAAAGAACAAAACAAATTTTTTTTTATACTCCGCTTGAGGAAATGAGATATATTTACAGATATAGATAATTTATCTATATTTTTAAGGATGGAAAAAGAAACTCAAAATTCGCGAATAAGAACTGCAATTTAAAACTTTAAAATTATCCAATTTCAATATTACACTGATGTACATAAATTAAGGATAATGAAGTGTGTTCAGGCAAAGAAAGAGACAGAAACAAAACAAATTTGACTTATTTGTAAAGTCTATTTATTAATCAAAAGGTAAAAAGCAAAAAGGATGCTATGCGTTTGACATAATTAAGAGCAGTCAGTCGGGTGGAAACCTTTTAGAAATCGATTTTGAGTTTTTGATATTTGTAAAATCTCCAAATCAAGACCTTTCCAATGATATACCATACAAGCCATTATATGAATTAGAAGTATTTTAAAATGATTTTTAAAAATTAATCAGCTGATTTACTACACCCATTTTGACAGATAGAAATGTAAACATTGTCTTTTTAAAACTTGGGAAAAGTTGCAAAGCCTCGATTAATTTTTATTTTTAATACTCAAATTAACTTTAGATAATTGTTTATCTGCAACTGTTAGATTTGCTAAAAGCTTTGGAGGCAATTTCAGATTTTCATGTGGGTTTTAGTAATTGTTATACTTAAAATGTAGTCATTTTTTTACTGAAATTTAGGTCTTTTCTTTAGATTCATTTTTAATTAGTTAATTAATGATTACGAAATCTTCGCGTGTTTAAATAAAGTGTTAAAAGAAACAAAATTAAGATATGTGATTGTGACCAGGTGAGAAATATACACGTAATAAATCTTAATTTAATAACTACATAAAACATAATGAAGATAATCTGTCATGGAAAAGAAAAAGGATTATACTTTTACAAGGTAAGATTTTTTTATAAAAATTGTTTTCTAAATAATTTTTTAAATTTTGTAAATTAAATTTATGCATGTACTATGTTTCTTAAATGCAATTGTGTATACTGAAGTGACATTTTTGAAACATTTTTAAGCACATATCATAACAAAAAATGACAATTTTCAATAAATTCATAATAATCACATTTGCACACTCAACTAAAAGTTTGTTTTTAGAAAAACTAATTAACATATTTATATATATATATATATAAAATTTCACTTCAGTATAAATGTAAGTGTATAATTAATGCATGTAGTCAAAATCTTAAGTCTTTATGTTTAATAGTTTCTGAGATAAAGGTATGAGATGATACATTAAATGTGATGTTTGTTGTCTTTGCGAGAAACTTGTTACACACTTAAAAATACATAAATTTCATGTTTAAAAACATAAAAACTGTTTTATTTTGTCCGTTTTAGAAATCATTTGCCCAGTTTAGAGTAACTTTTGAAGTTTAAAACTTAGAAACTGTCTGCAACAACAAAACCTAATGATAATGTTACGAAAACCTAAGAAAAACTTAAGAAGAGTATAATCAGGTATTTTTAAATACCATCTTAAATTCACACCATATTGATACATTTTCACATTATATTTATGATGCTTTCTGTTCACATTTTATATCCGTAATGCATGAAAACTACAAATTCTTTAAAAATTGATACAGAATTTGAGAAAATTTTGATGTTTTCTCGTTAAAAAAACTGAAAAATGCTGTTCTGGGCAATTTAGAACTTTTTGTTTACTATTTTATGCAAAAATAAATTGCAAAGATGCTAATGTTTAATAAAATGGGACAAATACATGCTGTAATTCATTATTTTTGTGATAAAGTGGCACTTTATAGTGAAAATTCAATTTTCTCAAAAATGATGTTTTTAAAACTGTATTCATGTTTTTCTCAGAATATAATGTATGAATATAATGAATTGTTTCCCCTCATGTTACTTATTTGTAACTATATATATATATGTGAGTTTTTTGGGGATTTTCCCAAAATATTTGACTGGAGTCCATATATCGTGACAAAAAATGTCAATTTTTTTAAAAATTCATAGTGATATTTTTATGTTACATGTTGTTGAGATAACTAAACAATATATTTTAAATATTTCACTTAATTGTAATATTAATGTTTATTTATTGTTCAGACAAGTTTTTAAGCTTTAATAATTCAAAAGTTTTTCAATAATAGGTAACTAACAACAACTCAGATGTGTAATGCTTTTTGTCGTTACGAGAATTTTGTTACATGCATAAAAATACACCAATTTCATATTTAAAAACATAAAAACAGTTTTATTTTTGACTTTTTTTAGAAATCCTTTGTACAGTTTAGAGAAAATTTTGAATTTTGAAACTTTTAGAAATTGTGTTCGCATGGAACAAACAATCCATAATTAAATTTTTCTAACGTCGTAAAATCACGTACTCTCAAATCCTGACTTTTACATATTGATACATGTTTACATTATATTTATGATGTTATAAGGTCAAATTTGATATTTATAATGCATTGAAGTTAAAAATTCTTCACAGATTGTTACATAATTTGTGAAAATTGATGCAAAAAGCTAAAAAAATTTCGTTGAACAAAAACTGAAAATTACTATATATGTATTTTCTGAATATTTTATGTTTAAAAAATTAAGAAGATACTAATGTCTAATAAAATAGGGCAAATACATGTTGTAATTCATTATTTTTGTAATTAAGTGCCTTTTTACGCTTAAAATGCAATTATCTCAAAATGATTGTTTTCAAAGTGCGTGTACCTTTTTCATAGAAAATAAAGATTGAAACTACTTACAGTTTTTACTGCTCATGAATAATATGTAACTATATATAATGGAGCTACTTTCTTGGAGATTTTCCTAAAATAGTTTTTGCTCAGAAGCAGTTATCGTAAAAAAAAATGACAATTTTCACAAATTTCAAAGCGATACTTTTACGATGAATTTTTTTGAAAAAAGTAAACAATATATTTGAAACATTTTACCATTATTTAAATAAAAAAGCCTAATTATTATACAGCAAAAATGTGAAGTTTTTATATTTAACAATTTCTAAGAAACAGGTTCCTAAAATGGCTCCATTTAACATTGTCGGTATAGGGCCTACCGACTACTCTTAATAAAAATTGCGATTTTTACTCCTTGGAGCAAATTTCAAAAAAGAACTTATTTACAAAAAACAGTATAACATGGTTAGTATGATGGTTAATACGGAGTATGTCTCCCGGACGATACAATATAGGCCTTACAGCGCCTAGGCATGCTGAGTATCAACTTATCAATCTGATCTTCGGGAATATTACACCACTCATCAAGCAATGCCCTCCTAAGTTCCGGTAGACAGGTGGGAGGGGGTTGACGAGTTGCAATTCGTCAGCCAAGCATATCTCCCACATGCTCTGTTGGATTCAAGTCCGGTGAGTATGCTGGCCAATCCATCCGGGTGATATCCTCCGATTGAAGGCATTCGTCTACAATGTTTGCACGGTGAGGACGGGCATTGCCATCCATAAACAGAAATTCAGCACCCATGGCACCCCGAAACAAGAGCGTACATGTTGTTCCAGAATGACATCCCGATAGATGTAGCCTGTCATCGTTACACTCTGAGCATGCAGGTCAGTTCTAGAACCAAGAATATTTCCTCCCCAAACGCGAGCCATCCTGCACCACCGTAACGGTGTCGTTCAATGGTGGTAACGGGTACCTGGCGCTCTCCATATTAAAGTCCGGCGAGAATAAGACTGCAAACTAAACCTGGACTCGTCGGAAAACATCACACAAGACCACTGTTGTGGTGTCCACAATGCATGCTCTTTACTCCAGGTTAATCGCAGGCGACAATGAGTTGCGGTAAGTTGAACACATCTGACTGGCCTACGAACATATAGACCAATGTGCCCTAAGCGTCTGGACACGGTCTGCCTTGAAACTGTCGTACCGGTAGCTGAAGAGAGCTGACGAGACAGATCTGATGCTGTGGTCCGTCAGTTTCTTTTGGCCGTAACTGCCAAATACCCGTCCTCATTCAGCGTTGTAACTCGGAGGTGACCTATGCTGTAACATCTACTCACATTACCATCATCTTGGAATCGTTGCCAAAGCCTGGTGATGACACTCTGGGCGATTCCAAGTTCCTCGGATACTTCCAGCTGGGTACGTCCACAATCCAATCGTCCAATAATTCTACCACGTAAAAAATCATCCAAATGCTTCTTTTGTACCATAACTGTGCGGTTATTGCACTGAAAGGCTTTTAAAGCGCCTGTGAACAATTTTGCTTCTTTGCCACCATTCCTTATATACCCCTCTCTTACACTCTCGTCATTGTGACGTACTATGCGCACCCTGTGGTGGTTTCCTGTAATTTGCATATTCTTCTTCAAGATATGTGTGATATTTCTACAGGTGAAATTTTGATTTTAGATTTCAATTTCTGTGAGATTATGAATTATCCTTAAGTTATGGACATGGGTGTATTTTATGTATTATCCATATTTTGAGATGTGCTTGGTATAGATACTTCAATTATCTGATGCGTTAGATTTTTTTTTCCTATTAGGAGATGATGGTTGCTTACTAATTTCTATTATGCCTATCAAATGCTTAAACATTGATTCCATCATTATTTGCATCGAACTCATTATGGCTGTAGTTTGCTTTTCAAGAGCTGCTTGAAAATTTTCTACTATATTTTCTAGTTTTTTTTCTCAAACTCTTGTATATTGGGTCCTGGGGCTGCTGTTTTTAATGCTATAGTGTAATTTGCGGAGTGAGTTTACTTGAATTTTCGTCGAGCCTCTCCCAAAGTTAAATGTTGAGTACATTTGAATTCGAGAATTTTTTTTTCTTTTATAAACGTGGGACAATTGGGTGGAGTTTGCCGGATGATCTCCTTTATAATTTGTGCAATTTGAAGGATTTGTACATTGTCCAGAATGGGAGCCTCCACAGTCAATACTTGTAACAGCGCTGGAACAAAAACGTGATGAGTGCGTGAAACGATAACACAAATGCTACATTGCCGGGGTTTGTCTATGAATAATTGAATTCTATGATTAAAAAACCAAAGTTTTACGCATTCTGGTGTATTAATGCTCAGAATTGTAACTAAGACAGGAGAACCTTTTTGACGACTGTTTGTTTGGATGAATCTACGGATTTCAACATCATTTGAGTTTTTTAATTCAGTTACCACGTCTGCCAACTGTACATACATTAGTTGGAATATCGAAAAGTAGGAATCGCTATGTGAACACTTCCCATATTATGTTGGCTTTTACCGGAGTATTTTGAATTTGTTTAATATCTGTTATCTGAACAGCGCGTACAGGATCCGAGAAGTTAATTTTCATTTTTCCGCTTCGAGTGAAGTACATGTGTGTTATATTGTCATGCTTAGGTATTTTTTCTTTAATTCAGCATGTAATAAGTGGGGGTATGATTTAGGGATGCTTCCGGTTTTTTCTGTATGTTCAAGTAAAATTGTAATTTCTGTAAAACTTTTATTGCCGATTCGCAGAATTAGTTCTTGAGCAATTTGGGTAAATTTAAAATATTTAAATTCTACAGCTTCCTTCATATTATCATTCATTTTGTGGTTTGCTTCATCAGATTCCGTAATTCGAAATGAGGAGTGACTCAGCTTGAGTCTCCTTCAGGTAACAAAAATGCGGAAAAAAAGAAATTGGTTAACTTACCAAAGTCCAGATAAAAAGAAAATAAATAAACAAAACCTTTTTCTTAGAGGTGTACCAAAGTATATTAATTATCTGCAAAAAAGACAGAGAAAATACAAGTTTTTGTTAAGTGCGACAATACGCTACCACCTTCCAACCAAGTTCTGAATCTTTCGAACTAAATAACTTCATCGAAGAACAGACGAAGTCCTATATTTATTTATTTATACACATGAATACAAGATTCGTGTGTATTTCAGTTCAGTTTAGCACAGTGATATCACCTTAATTCTGGAGACGTGAGAATTTAATGTATATACATCAGGCATGTCAAACCCGTGGCCCACCAGTGCATATTTTGTAGCCCGCCAAGATTTTTCGAAATTTTTAAATATCAACCATTTAAAGTTTTGTTTTGATTTTGTAATGTGTTTCAGCATAGTTAGTAGTTATCTATTCTTGTTTTAAAAGAATTTCTACTTGATAATGAAAATAATATTTGGATTAAAATTTGTTTATATTTTTTTTATAAAAAATTTTTTCTTAATTTTACTGTAATAAATTAGTTTTTATTAAATTCTTAAATGCATTTAAGGGTATTATTCACTATTAATAGCAAACACACACACAGCTCGAAACCATCTACTGAAGAAGAATTTATTAGTGATTGCTTAATTAAAGCGCGCAGCGAAAGTGTATTATCCAGCACAAACAAACAAAAATTAAAAGTTTCTGTTTAAGTCGAAATACTGTAGCTATAAGAGTTAATGAAATAGCTATGAATTTGAGAAATCGGAGCAGAATTCAACATTATCAACATTTCAATCCCATTGTATTGTAAATGATGAAAGTACATACATTCTAACTAATGTTCAACTGGACACTTTTATTCCTGTATACGATGTTAATTTAAAAGTAAGTGAAGAAGTCTTAGGAATCACTCTTATGCATTATACAGCAACTGGAGCTGATATTTTTGATGCACTTGTAGAAGTTTTGAAGAAGTATAAGTTACCATTGGGAAAGTTGGTTTGTCTTGAAACATAAGTGGTGCATATCCGGAGGACAGAGCCCGCGATCTACGTATTCGTGAGTATGTAGCATACCACTCGATAAAAGTGATTACCTCTGTCGAGTGACTGTTACTAGCTTAAATAGTTATCGCTTCTACAATGTATGAATGTCCGAAGTATGGGAATAATATACATCTACGAGAAAGGAAGAATTTGGATTCGGCGATTTTTCTTCGGATTTGGTGATTTTTATCTAAATGTCATGGTGGGATAACGAATTCACTCTGACACACTGTTTAGTTTGGTAACCCTTGATTTTTGATTTGTGGTCTTATGCAGATAAAAGGTCACGTGTTCTTTTTAAAAAAATTGCTATTGGTTAATTAATAAAATTACGGATAATTTCAACACGAGCAGACGATTTTCAAATTGACTATTCCATATTTAATTTATTTTTCATTCTGAGATTTTTTTCCGTCCGTACAAGATATCAGATTTTTTTAACCTATTTTTATTATTCCATTTTCCTGCTTTTTTGTTTTTTCCTTCGACTCATCCTGAAGAATATGACTGAAAGGTACTATTTGCGGGTTTTTTTATAATTTGGAACAAAAGGGAAAATTGAATGTGATACAGTGGTGTAAGGGAAAAGGATTGATTGCTGCCAGGGCTGAATGTTCGGTTTGCACGAAGGCTATGCATCCGATAAAGAAGAATTCGAGTGACGGATACATTTGGGAATGCCGAAAGAGATGAGTGAATGGACACCGCATGAAGAGATACGTAAGGAAGAGTAGCTGGTTTGTGAAGAGAGTAAACCGAGCATGCTTGAAATTTTAAAGTTAACGAATATGTGGGTGCGAATGGCCAACCGCGTGACTTTATTTCTTTTGAACTTAGTGTTACGAAGAAAACAATCACGGACTGAATGAGTTTTTGTAGAGAAGTATGCATGGAAATGTGTGTGTACGAAAATTCTATGCTTGGAGGTCCTAAAGTGATTGTAGAAATAGACGAGAGCATGTTCGGTAAAAATAAGTACAAGGGCAATATTCCATCTTCCTTTGGAAGAACTCTCCTGTGAACGCGCAGGTAAACCTCTCTCTCTCTACTTCTGAACTATTCTAATTTATGATTTCCTTTTGCTTAAAAAATACAATTTTTAATTTTATGCATTAATGATATCTTTATAAATATTTTTTGTTATTTCACATTAATATCTCTTCATTTTTATTTCAAAATTACAATTTTTAAGTTCTTGGAATATATCTGCCGTTAAATTATGTAGTTTGGTTATCGAATCCGGTCGCCCCAAAAAAAAAAAGAAAAAAAAAAACCCCATCACCGAATAAGTTACCATGCTCACCACTTTTAGTCACCAAAAAAAAAAAAAAATGACTGCGCCAAGTGCCCTCCCCCTATATTACACTTTAACCGAAGATACCATTTGAAAATAGGAGAGAATTTCCATGATGTGAGTTCGAACATGAGGTAAGGTACGTGTCTGTCAAGCAAAAGTCATGAGAGTATGTTTGAGATTTTGATTGTTACACGATATTTTGATTTGAAAGGGTTATGAATGAGTTTGTAATGTGAAAGATTTTCGAATTAATAAAAATACAGTGCTTGACTGCTATAGGTTTTGCCAAAAGATTAGCAAGATGAGCAAAAAATTGGTCTTAAGAATGTTCGTAATATCTTATTAAAAAATTCCTAAGTCTTAAAATTTTCAATATCTGTCTCCTTCCAACATCAATTTTATCTCTCTCACAATATTCTAACTTTCGTTGTCTTAAATGCTAAGTTTCTCAAGGAATTGTTCCGTAAGCTTTAAAAATTTCCACACATTTTTGTCCGATAGATATCTTATTATCTTTAGAATGTCATTAAGTTTTATTATTATTATTATTATTATTAATTTTAGAAGCTATATTTTAAGTGAATTTTTTCTTACAGTCGTGAGATTTTTCCATTTTCAACTCATTCGGACATATAACGTCATGTTCTCCCAGTTCCACCGGAGTCGACATACAAAAAAGCACGTTGGCCCCACTTTGACGCGCTTTGAAAAAATCTTCCCCGAGAGGTGCGTTATTATATAATTTTACCCGATTCTTCAAACTACTGTAGGAAATCATAAATTTTCATGGGAACAAAATTATGAATATGCTGAATGAATAAAAAAGGGACGCTGGATATAAAGAACCTGGATTTTTCATTTGAAATTACAAGTCATTTTAATCAGCTTACTTTTAAGCTTCAAGAAAAAAATCATGTCACCACAGAGCTATTTGATAATATTAATGCTTTCAAACAAAATTCATTTCTTTGGTGGAAACAAATAGAAAACTTACAGAATATGCTCTCCAAATCAAATTGTTAAAGACGGAATTTGATCAAAGAATTATCTGATTTTAAAAACTGTGAATATAACATTTCATCTTTTTACTTTCCCTGTACCTATCGATATTGATACCGTTCATGAAAAGTTACATATGGAATTAATTGAAATCCAATATAATTCTTTAGTAAAGCAAAAAATGTATGGAAGCTGGAATTCCAGATTTCTGTACATATTTATCTGTAGATCGTTTTCTTAAATGTTATTGTTTGTTACGCTAATGGCTATGCTCGGAAGCATTTGTGCGAGCTACTATTTTCTTTAATGAAAAATAATTCAGAAAAGTTAAGCTCAGTCAATTCCCGTTTATCTTCAATTTTAAAGTTCAATATATCAGTTCAGTATATTAACCAAATTAGATGACTTTCTTCGTGAAAAACAATGTCAAATATCTTCTAAAAAGTAATATTTAAACTGTATTTCTTATTCTAAATTTCATTTTTATATATAAAACTAGCTGGTATACCCGTTCTTCTCACGGGTGAATTGAAAAATTAAACAATACAGATTGCAGGATAAAGAGTTTTTAATGAGCTAATTTTACCTGAATTTCAAATTAAACAAAAAAAGATTTTTGCATACTTCAGCTGAATAAACAACAACAACAACAAAAACATATTTGTTTAATTTTAAGTCTGTAGATCTAATAGCTGATAAAAAGGGAATTTTTTTTATTTATAGTGCTTTGTATCTCTCTTGTGGGCAATTTTTGAAAACACCTTCCTAAGCTGATAACTGCTCAGCAAAAGTAACATATTGTTACAAATTTTGCATAATGAACATTTAAAATAGAACAAATAATTTATATCTGGATGTGTGATATGTTAATATTACTTTTTGTTGTATTTATTTTACGTTAAAATTGTAATATTCTCAAGCAACGCCGTTCCTTGTATTATAATGGCGATTAAATAGAAACATAGTGAAATGTTGGTGATAGAGTCAAGTTGACATCATTTTTGGTGACCATGTTGGCAATTGGGCGATTGACTGAACGGTACAGAAGTTGATATGCTGTAGCGTCACCTGGTGGGGAGCTACAACAAAAAGGATAGCTCAAAAATCTTCTACACAAAAAAAATACATATACATTCCAGTTTTCATAATGATTGGTTGAACAGTGTTGGAGTGAGGTGATTTCATACATGCAAACCTCCATTTTTATATAGGTAGATATTTATAGTTTTAGTTTAAAAAAATAACGTGAAATATAAAAAAACATTGTATGTATAATTCACAATACACCGCGAGCTTGACATAATATAATCATTCTAAAAACCATATTTAATATTTTCTTTTTAGAGCTTGTGGCCCTCAATTTGATATAAAATAGATCTTGTGACCCGTTATATCATATGAGTTTGACATGCCTGATATATATTAATATTTCAGAATATATTGGTAGATATTAAACATTCTTTTCAACTTGTTGGAGTAAGACCATTTACCGTGTTAGGAGAGTTGTAGTTTCTATAGGTTAAAATGAAATGCTCACTTGTTTCTGATACTTGGCATTTCGAACACATTAGAGAATCTACTTATTTATGAAGACAATACAAGAGAAACATCCTGCGACGCTTGTAATGACGTGCTGAAATGTTTCAGACATTTCAATAGTTTGGGAAAAACTATTTAACGAAACGGCTTTTCCTCAACACGACGAATGATGAGTAAGTCAGGGATTAAATTCTTATCTATATTTTGGTCCCGATAATTCAATGAAAGGTATGACAGAATTCGAATAGAAAAAAAAAAGTACGAAACACCAAATCTTGAAGAATGCGAATATCAAGATATCAAACTCACGATGTCAAACACGACGATTACGGTGGGAGAAAGAGGATATATGAAATGGATTATGACATTAAATTCATATTGTGTTGAGAAAATTTGCGTGAATGAAAACAGCCGGACGACTCGAATTAATTAAACACTAACAAATTTATAAATGGACAAGGACGAGAACTGCTACACTAAGAAAGATTAACGTATACAGACAAAGAAATATATCAAAACAGATTATTTACAGTAATAGAAAAACGCACTCGTTATAAACAAGCTTTACAACGCTCCAGAAACAGTATTCCAGGACAATTCTACTAGCAGCAATGCCGATTTAAGCTCATTTTAAGCCCAGGGCACGGAAGATCTACAGGCCTTCTTCGCACTGGAGGATCGAAATTTATAGCCAGAAAATCCGGTTAAGTCCAGCTTATCCGGGCACCTGGGTGCTCACCCCAAGCGCCCAATGGATAAACCGGCACAGACTACCAGGATCTCAAGCAGATAAATCTCTGCCTAATCGCAGACAACGCATTAGCGGATTCTTAGCTTCTCCGACTTTTATAAACACCAGCGGTACTCCACCTGCAGCCCACCGAGCCTTTTTAAGTGGCCTAAGAAAATTGTATAAAATAAGTGGTGGGGAATTCTTTGTCAAGAAATATAATACATCAAATTTGCTTTTTTGCTGTCGGTATCGTACGGGTACGAATTGATATTCTTTTTGTATTTGGAAAAGTTATGGTTAGTAATAACAGACAACAGTGGAATGAACAGTAGGTGGAATTAATTTTTAACTATCTTTCATATCTTGCAATCCAAAAATATTCGAAGAAAATAAATCATTTCAAGACGATTGGGAAGTTGACTATTTTGTAGTGAAAAACAAACATGGATAAGTAATTGTTTGATTAGTTACGAAAGCATTGTATTTTTAAAAAATACCAATAAACAGGAATCATTAAATGAAACTTTTCCTCGAAGATATCTTCCAAGTGATAAATTGGCTTTTTCTTGAATAATCCTTGCAACAACAACAAAGTGTTATGTCAGTGGTAATATCGCAGTGGTAACAACGACATCGCATGAAGTTTGTTATATTATTAGTAATCATATGAAACCGTTTACTGATGCATAAATTGTGAAGGAGTGTTTCTTAAATGCTTTTAATTTAGTGTTAGTGACAAAGATAAAAATATTAAAAAAATAATTAAAAAAACCAAACAGGAATTATAATATTACGATCAATTTTCCACATTTTAAACTTCCAAGGTTGTCTTGATCTTACAGCATTTCGCCTCCCCCTTCTCTATTCATCCTCACGTTGCTGGCCGCTTGAAATAACTAACAACCGTATACGACCCGCGTGAAATGGCTGACATATGTAAGTGACCCAGCAGAAATAAAGGTTGTGTACCCCTGTTCTAACAGAAGCTACGAGCAATCTATCTATTGGATTAAGATTAAAATCCCGATTATGTGGGCAGTCAAGTTAAAATAATTTAACGGGAATCCTGAAAAACTGGATTAAAGAATTAAAATGTTACTGAAAAGGATATTAGAGGGAATTTTACACACACACACACACGTGTGACAGGCTCATTGCGCTTTCTATTAATTTTCCTCTTGGGTTTTGCCGAAAAAGGCAAATTCTTTCCAACCAAATCCAGAAGCGCGAAACGTTACTATGCAAATTAGGAACCTTTTAAATGGCACAAGTTTAGCGTAAGCGTGTGGCCTTTTGGGAAGTGATTATCCGAGTCTGAGTTTAAACGCGCAAGCTGAAGCAAGCGGATATTCCAGTGTCAGCTATCCGTGAAAGTGTGTTCAAGCAAGGTGGATACCATTCCACGCGAGATAAGGAATTTATCTTGAAGAATCGAGAAGGTTGCTGCTACCTAGGATATAGAGGTAGGACTGATGTACTAATTATTAGGAACTGTGTATAAACAGAGGTTAGGTGTAAGTGGTAAAGTAATTATAGTGGTCAGGATCGCGTTTATTTGGTAATACATGTTGTGTGTTTTCTCACCTCAGATCCGCTAAGTTAAATTATAAAAATTATCCTTGTTAGTGTTTAAGTTAAGATCTTAATAAAGATATATTAAGATTATGGCAACGCCTGGTTCTTTATTCACTCCCACATCCCTAGGCCACGAAGATAACTTAGAAGTAATGCATCACCCACGGGCGAATGCTTTACAGTGTGTGCGAATGCTTTACAGTGTGTGCGAATGCTTTACAGTATATGTCAGCATTAACTTTGAAGTACAATCATAAAAGCCGCGATACTTACCTCATCGGTGTTTTAAGTGCTAACCCACTTAGTTTTTACGGTGGCGTTCTTTTTTCTCTCTCTTCTCAGCGTCAGAACATGTACAGATTTCATCAAATAAAGATCCTTTTTAAAACTAAGTCATATTCTGGCTCAAAAAATATGTCATTATATATATATATATATATATATATATATATATATATATATATATATATATATATATATATATATATATATATAAGTAGGTTATGTTTTTGTTCATATGTTATATAGTTTAATGATTTTTAAATATTTAAATTCCACATATATATAATTCTTTCCTTTCCTCTTGGTACATAGTATGACAAATTACAGGAGAAGGTAGGTCGACCGCAAAACATGTTTAAACCTGCAAGGCCAGGAGTTTGTCATTATACTACTGTGTCTTCTTCCTAATTTTAGTTATCTCTTTAGGTATATAACTATCTGTTTATTTTTATATTTTCGTTTATATATTTGTGTATATGTATATGAATGTATAAATTTATATATATGTGTGTATATATATATATATATTTATATATTGAATATTTTATATTGGATTTTATATATATATATATATATATATATATATATATATATATATATATATATATATATATATATAGGGATAAATATAATTCATTGTTCTATAAAAATAATCCATTGTTCATGTTTTTTTTTCTCCTCAAGTAATGAAAAAATTCGAAAGGAATTTTTTGTACGTTTCATTTATTTTTAAATATACTTTCCCGAAAAGTTTTCATCTTATTGATTTTACGGGAACCATAACAGGTCAAGAAATTGGCGTGGAAGAAAGAAGAATGTGAAGAAAAGAAAATATTATGTATACGAAATTAATTTTGCGTTGCGATTACATAAAATACATTGTATGTGAACAATAACAAAGCCTTTTTTACATTTGAAATATTTAAACCCTAACGGAAGGGCCTAGGTTTGAAAAGATAGTTTTTATTTAAAAAAAAATAAATTTATGTGTCTGTAAAATTTGTAACTGCATTTCAATAGAAATAGTTATTTTAGTTTATTGTTGCATTAATCAAGGAAAACGGAAATGTGATTTTTCAGTAGAAACAAAATCTTTTGAATACTTAACGCTCCCTTTTTAATGAATATGAACAGAGAATAATAATTAGGAACATTTCTGCTTCGATAAGCAATTACGAATAGAGGGTAGTTTTGAATACATTCATTTTTATTTATAGTTTTGTAGTTATTGAAATCAATTTTACAGTTGAAATTGTTTGAAAGGAATATTGAATCTATTCAATAAAAAGATACTTGAAAAGTAAGCATTTTCATGTTTTTAATTCTTTATCGAGATAACGTTACAAAGGATTTTAATTCTTTCGCTGCAGTGAGCTCGGGTTTTTATTTAGAGTCCTTGTGATGCGCATATTTTAAGGTTATTCAGGAGCAAACTTTTCAGTAAAAGGGATTTGGACGAACAACACTCAATGATTGAAATTGATTTGTTACTGGGGAAATTTTTTAATTTAATTTAAATTCTGTTTATAGGAAACAAAGTTAATTTTTTTTTCAGATGCTAAAAATGCATTTAAATAGAGCAGACCAAAATTATTTTAAAGAAACGAGAGCGAAAGCTCTCTCTGAAAATATAGTTCTAACCGAAAAATGTTTTACATTGATATACAGTGGTACAAACAATTGAGGATACACCTTACTTTTACTTGATAAATCCAACTTTCAATCAAAATAACACATTAACTAGAAGTACAAGCGTGTTTTTATTTTCACACGTAACAAAAGGGTTAATTTACAGTAAAAATAACGAAAATCAACAAAAAAATATCTAAAATTAAAAATTCCACAAGTATTTGAAATAAACATAGGCAGATCTTTACCTCAAAAAATTGAGGATACACCAATGAAATTTGTGTCACAGATCACATACAAAGACAGTGTCAATATTTGGTTGCATGTCCTTTGGCTTTTATAATGTCCTCCAAACGTCTTGGTACCGATTCGACCAATTTTTTGGTGGTATTTGAAGATATTTTATCCCATTCTTCTAGTAAAACTTGCTTTAAATAGGCTTTGTTCCTAATTTGGTGTTTTTGGACCGCTGTTTCGAGTGTGGTCCACAAATTTTCTATGACATTGATGTCAGGGGACTGTGGTGGTGTGTACAATTGCTGTTTACAATGAAAAATACACCACATTTTGACATTACGTGCCGTATGTTTGGGGTCGTTGTCTTGCTGGAAAATAAAATTTCCATCTAAACCCAATTTTTTTGCAGTTTCTTTAAGATTGTTGTTGAGTATATCTATATAAAGCTTATGATCCATTATGCCATCTATAAAAACTAAATTTCCAACCCTATTTGAAGCCATACAACCCCAAACCATGACGGAGCCACCACCATGTTTAACTGTAGGGCGTAAATTTTTTGGATCCAAAGCGGTGATCGGCTTTCTCCAAACGGTGCGACGGCCATCACTTCCAAAAATGTTGAATTTACTTTCGTCACTAAATATAACTTTCTTCCAAAAGTTATCTGTCTTCAATTGATGAGTTTTTGCAAACTCCAAACACTTTTTCTGATTTTGTAAGCTTATGAAAGGTTTCTTTCTAGCTACTCGACTGCTATATCCAGCATGTCTAATCACATTTCTCAGTTTCAGCACTTATACACTTCTGCCCATTATTCGCGAGAAGTTTCTGCAGCTAGTTTGACTGCACTTAGTTTAGGATCAATCTTAATATCTTTCAAAACTTTCTTTTTGGCTACATCACTCAGAATACTTTTCCTTCCTCTTCCACTTTTATGTTCAAGTAAACCATCGCTTTTAAATCTTCCAATGGTTTTCTGGACACACGAGTGGCTTCTACCGACAATTTTAGCTATTTCAGCTATTTCACGATAAGATTTTCCTTTCTTAAATAACCTTAATATAAATTCTCTTACATCTCAATACTGGTCTCTCTCTGAGGACCCATTTTCCATTTAAAATTGTGACTTTAAATTCACGTAATCAACTTCAAAAGACAAAAGTAGCAGTCGAAAAAGTTTAAGATAAAATTGGCCAAACTTAGGCTATTATAGTAGCAAGCAGAACAAAATATAGTGGTAGTTAAACATTTCATTGGTGTATCCTCAATTTTTTGAGGTAAAGATCTGCCTATGTTTATTTCAAATACTTGTGAAATTTTTAATTTTGGATATTTTTTTGTTGATGTTCGTTATTTTACTGTAAATTAACCCTTTTGTTACGTGTGAAAATAAAAACAAGTTTGCACTTCTAGTTAATGTGTTATTTCAATTCAAAGTTGGATTTATCAAGTAAAAGTAAGGTGTATCCTCAATTGTTGTCCCACTGTATATGGAACCCTTTTTTTTACAAGGTATATACGTTCCTTAGAAAAACGTGCAAAAAAAAAATCGTGTAAAAAAATACATGCGCCTTATGGCAAATTTGGGGATATGTTCCACAACCTTAAGTGGCCGCGGTAGCCGAGTGATATAGGTATCGGATCGTGGCTTGCCTGGTCACGAGTTCGATCCCAGTACCACTAAGGCCGCGGTAGCCGAGTGGTATAAGTATCGGACCGTGGCTTGCTTTGTCACAGGTTCGAGCCCAGTACCACTAAAGACCCGCCGTGTAGGGCAGCGATGCACGCTAAATCTGTCGAGAGCTGAAACGTCCTCCCGTTGGTGTGGTGTGGTAGTTAGGAGAGGGGGGTGCCAGCTCAGGTGTCGTCCACGTCACTTGACCATGGTTCAAAATTACGTGGTCCGTCGCCAAAAGCCCTCGTGTAGCTGAACAGTGCGACTTTAATATTAAATCAATCAATCAATCCACAACCTTAAAAAATCGTGTAAGAAATCTCTTAATCTCTCTCTAAAAATCTCTTAATATTTTCCCATAAAACCGTGCAAGAAAGTAATATAAAATGTATTTTGCATATATCTCCATAAAAGAAAACAATTCCTTTTTATTACAAAAAAATTAAAACTAGTGAACAGTGAAAATTTAGCATAAGTATAAAATGTCAAGCCGAAATTAGGAAATTAGGAGTACTAACAACTAGCCATCGCTGCTTGATAGCGAACGTGCACGTTTATTATGAACTGGATAAAAAATGCTATCATCAGTAGATAGGTCTAGCACAACTGTCAGTTTGGATTCAAATGAAGAATCGTGTTTGTTATTAATGACCTCAGTTGAGTCTTTTTGTCATTACAAAATCTGTTATTGGAGGGTATTGTTTTGGTTTCTCAAGTTGCTGATATAATTCTTGATATCCTGCCACACAAAACTTATGATTACGTTGAAATAATAATGCACGCTCTATGTCAGTATCACGAGTAATAAAATGTTGCTCAATACTTGTAGCAAATTTCAAGCCTTACTAACTAAATCAACTGTTAATTGCTGAACGTCATCTTCGACTTTGTCATTATCGATTTCTTTGTTATCAAAAACTGTCAGCATTTTGATCAAAAAGCCTTATCCAAAAGGCATGAATCCTCCAATTTTTTTTTGAGATTCAGGCTAGAACAAAAAAATGTAAAAGAAAAAAATTCGTGCACCGTGTTATTTCAAAATCGTGTAAAAAAAGACCGCGTATATGAGGTGAGAGAGTTGGGTATATGTACTTATATTGAAATTGTGTTCATTAAATTCAAGCATATTCTATATTTCTAGATTAAAAACTTTTAAAAGCACGTATAATTTCAAGATTTTGTTAACAGTATATCGGGGAAGGAAGTCATTTATTAACTCGAAAAGAAAACAGCTCACATTACTTAATTTAAGATCGCGCTTTAGAATTGTGCAATCAGCAGACGTCATAATTGTAAGCTAAGGTCAAATACTGAAGATGACATTCACGTTTTCATGTGCTTCGTATACGATGATTTTTGAGATTTACTTAGAGATCGAAAGCTATCTCCACTCAGTTCTGAAAAGCTGAACCCAGACTCGGAAAATTTAACTTTAGTTAATCTGAACTGAGTCTTGACGTGTGTGTGTGAAGTTCTCACTTGATGTTGAATGGAAGTTGAAAGAATGAGGTACCAGTTCATAAATCGTCTTCGTCATTTGATCATGATTCAAAATAATGTGGTTCGTCACCAGTAACTATTCTGTTATCAATATTGATTCGAAACAATCATTTTCTTAATTTTGCTGACAAAATTACACACTCTTTTAAAAAAAGTCCGCAAGCGAAAACTCAAAAACTTGATTATGTGAGGTGGAAAATTATTTTTTCTATACGCATGATAGTTTTGTGAGTTTGGCTGTATTATATAATAAACGTATTCAAAAAGGATGCAAATCTGGAGGAAAAAAACAATACTAGAAACACAATTTATATTTTAAAGAACAATTTGAGATAAAAGCTATTTTACTTAAAAATAAAGTGTTAATTGATTTGATTTGATTAAAAGTTACACGATTCACTTTCCAGTGCCATCGTTTTTCACATAGGTTTGCGCATGCGGTATATTGGGGAGGAGAAAGAAAAAGGCAAGAATTGTTCTCTGAAATAAGTAAATCCTTCACAAATCCTTCATTTTATTGCATTCTAAAGACACCAAATTAGTTTTATTGATAGCAGCGCGAAAAGAAAAGGTTCGTATTTAGGAAAAAAGTGTATATATGTATGGGCACTTAAAACACCTTTTGAGCAAGACGGATATATACGCAGGTGGCAGTTAAGGAGTTAACGTTGCACTTTAAAGTCACTGGAGAGCTATTGGTGACGAGCAGTGGCGCACACAAGGTGGGGGGTCCTGGGGGTCCGGACCCCCAAAGCCCTTGATTTTTTTTCCCGATTGATTATAATTCTAAGTATATAGTACGTAAATTTTAATTAATTACTTGTTATTAATGATTAATTTTATTAATTAATGCTAATTACTTATTCAAAAATTAGTTTTTTACTGTGTTTTGTTCCCGAAAATCGACAAAATCAAAAGGAGCATGATACAAGAATGGTGAACTTTCGACCCCGGACCCCCTTGAAAAACTCCTGTGTGCACTACTGGTGACGAGTCTTGTAATTCTGAAGCACGGTCAAGTGATAAGAACGACACTTGAGTTGACATCGCACTCTCCAAATTTCCACACCACTCCAAAATAAAAGGTTAACATTATCCGAATATAAATAAGACGATCCCATTAAATGTTCCAGATTGGGAGATTGAACATGATAGTTAAATGAGGCAATATTCATGATGAAAACACACTTCTGTAGTTTGTATATTATTGAATTAGTCTCAAACACTCATATTTTACTAATTGGAAATAAAATATTACCAAATGCAAAAAGTTTTAATTAACGATGCCGAATGTATTATGGACAGTTCAGTAGCAAAAATTTCTGGGTGCCTTAATTTTTAAATTAAATGGAATGTCGGCTCCAGTGGCTTAAAGGTAGCGTGCCCGTTTCGTAAGCCTAAGGTTACGGTTTCTATCTCGGCTGGAGACGATAGATTTTCATCGTAGGCACGCATGTCATATGATTATGTGGCATGTAAAAGATCCCTTGAGTATCAATTTGGTTCTGGTACTTTCGGCAAAATTAAATCGTGGTGATATCTAGCATTCGACGAGAACTTGAATTAAAAACTAATTCTAGAGTCCAAATTTGGCAACGATGCCGCCACTAGGTGGTGTCCCCATGAAATGGCTCTCACATTTGGGGATTTACCGTGTCTGCAAAGGCTAAGTTGATAAATTCAACCCCATTGAGGGTGGGGACTGAATGAAATAGATTATAAGTAAGTTTTAAGCAAAACTGGTGGGTTTTTTTTTACTGCAATATTTAAACGGTAAATGCCTATTATAAATAGTGAATATTGCTCTTTTTCATGGGCAGTAAATCTACTGTAACATTTTATTTTGAATATCTCGTTACTATAAAATTAAAAACTAACTTAGGATTCCTACTGAAGTTGAGTTACTGAGCTATTAGTTGAATCCCAAACATAACTGGCGTTATTTCGGAAACGTCGAGGTTGTTATTTGTAATTTTTTACTTTCAAATATTCTTTAAGGCTTTTTGGTGTCTCGGCCAAATAATCTAATTGGAACAAACATATCTTTATAAATGGAGGACTTCGAGCTGAAAACTGATAAATTCAAAAGGACATTTGTTCTTAAAATCCAAGTAAATTCTAAAGTCCTCACGGCAGGTAATTAAAATTACGTCAATTTAGAGAATCATGTAGGATACCGGTGTTAGATGACATAATTTTCATTCACGGTAAAATAACAGGAATTTCATCTTAGTGTCTCCATTTGTAAATTTTGAGGACCTTTCCAAATAAATGAACCTTGAAATTTCGTGGGAGGAAATTAGAACTGAACTCATGAGTTAACTCAGATATTTTTAATCACGATGATTACAATCTTAACCATTGGGTCTGGTTGACGGCAAAATATTTAGACATTTGAAAAGTGAATTGACCGATTATTTGCTATATCATATTTTCATTATGTGACTGTAATTTAAAATCTTATAAAGCTTATCATCAATAGTTTACAGTGAATTTCTCTATTGTGACTTCAATATAAATAAATTCACTTTGCATTCATGTTGAAAAAGGTGCAGATAATTAGATCAGTTTTTGGCATATAGCATCAGCTTATAAAGATTAGTGAACAGAGATCTAGATATATATTATAAGTGCGAAAGTTTGTTTGGATGTTTGGTCGTTTTTCACGCAAAAACAACTGAATGGATTTTAATGAAACTTTACAGTAATATAGCTTATACATCAGAATAACACATAGGCTATAATTTATAGCATAGGCTACAATTTATAAAGATATTGTGTGAAGTATCCAAATATAACGATATTTGTCAAGTAAGTAGAAAAAATTCTGCCATCTGCAAGCAATTGTGGCGTGCGCTGCAAAATAAGCCCACGACAGCATGTATCTATCTTTTATTTGTGAAAAAGCTCTTTTTGTTTTGGCTTCGCAAGGCGCTCGCTTCTAATTTATTCCTGTAATCAGCGTAATCCCTAATTTTTTTTATTTCAGAATAAAAATAAGTTTTGAAGTGAGAGGTTGTAATAAATCTCTCTTTATTCGAATATTTTTTTCGATTATGATTTTATTATGCACATTTGGTAGTAAGAAATTGATCTTTTTCAAAATACTTTTATCGCTTCTGGTACTTAAAGTAAATAAACTTTCTCTTTAACACTACATCATTTGGACAAATTTTCAAAATTTGTTTGTGGTTAGTAGATAATTATAACGCTATAATTTTAATTGAATAGGCAGATATTGCATTTTTAAGTATAAAAATAACTATAACTACTGTACTGTATTTTTTGGAGTGAGTGAGTGAATATTAACGTCGCACTGTTCAGCTACACGAGGCCTTTTGGCGACGGACCACGTAATTTTGAACCATGGTCAAGTGACGTGGATGACACCTGAGCTGGCCCCCCATTCTCCTAACTACCACAACACACCATTTTAGCAGGAATATTCTACAAATACATAGTAGGAATATTCTTTGAAATCCACTCTTCTCCAAGATATATGGCAGAACGGGTTCTATGATGAGTTATTTTAGCGGAGAAGGCGAATAGTTTTGTAGCAGATATTGCATTTTCAGCTGACGGTGTTTCCAACGGATTGCAAAGATTATTATTTTTGTCCCGAAAAAATAGTTAATGTCAAAATTTAAGTGCCTTATGTTTTTGTATGTTAATGAAGACCTTAGAAAACGATTTGACTATTTATTTTAAGTGAACGGTGTGTATAATTAATTTTACAGTGGAATATCTTTAATTAATTTATTAGCTCTAACAGATTAAATTTCCCAAAATGGAGTTTTTTATTTATGTATATCCCTTAACTTTCAATGTAGTGATAAAAAAAATATTGTATGAAAAAAACTGCAGTAAATCATAATGTGGTTGGATAAAATATAAACGTGCATCGCTCCCCTACACGGCGGGTCTTACAGAGCTCTAGTAAAGCTCGATCTATGAAAGTAGCTAGACATTTGCCATCTTGACTCTATCGTCAACATTTCGCTATGTTTTTCATTGAATCGCCATTATAATTTAAGAAACGGCGTTGTTTGCGAATATTACAATTTTAACATAAAATAAATACAACAGAAAGTAATATTAATGTATTACACTTTCAGATATAAATTATTTATACTATTTTAAGCGTTCCTTACACAAACCTTTTAACAATGTGTTACTTTTGCTGAGCAGAGATCAGCTTAGGGAGGTATTTTCAAAAATCGACCCTCAAGAGTGTTATGGGGAGTTATAAATAAAAAAATCCTTTTTATCAGCTATTAGATCTACAGACTTAAAATTTAACAAAGGTGTTTTTTCTTTCTTTTTTTGTTCAGCTGAGATATGCAAAAGCCTTTTTTTGTTTAATTTGCAATTCACGTAAAATTAACTCATTAAAAACTTCTCTATCCTTCAATCTGTGTTGCTTAATTTTTCAGTTCTCCCGTGCGAAGAACGGGTATAGCAGCTAGTGTGAAATATCATAGACATCCCTTATACTAGACACCCATTTTAAGAAAATATGCACTCATTGAGTTTAATAACTTCTTTTTAAATGTTACTCATAATAAAAGGAATATAATTCTGTCTAAATACGAATTTTTTTCTAATTCATTATTGATTCGTATGGATATAATTCCATTAATGAAATATTATAATTCTTCGTCACTGAAACGTTTATATAAAAATGCTTTTGTCATATCGAAAAAACTGCAAGCATTCCAATTTTTAAATATATATATTTATTTCTTTTACTTATAAAATAAATTTAAGCTGCTATTGAGATAGAGACAGAGAAGAGGAAAGAGAGAAAACAACGCACACACACACATACACACGCACATACACACACACGCACACACGCGTGCTGAAGCGACTACAAAAGTTTCCTCTTTTTGCAACACTCAAAAGGGTTCTTTTGGAAGCAGTTTTTTAATAAACGTGTGAAAACCCCAGGATTGGTTCCATATGACCAATAACAAAAAGGGAGATATTTATCATACTCTAAATTTCCGGATAGTATAGAGAATTACGATAAAAGTTATTTTTAATATAAAAGTCATGCATATAGGCTTGTTCTTTTAATTTCTTTTTCGAAATTAAAAGAAAGAAATAAGAACTAATCGTAGCAAATGTCTGTGCCAACATTATGAACGTCTTAAATGTAAATATACACTGGTGTGCAAAAATTAAGGACGAGACGGTTTTTTCAATATAACTTTGTACAAAAGCTTTCCAAATCAGCACATTTAATACCGTAAGATCCCCAATACGTAAGGACATGTGTAATATGTAAGCAACACTTACTAAAAGAGAAATCAGAGGGATAAAAAGAAGCTTGATTGAAAAAGTAGCATGGAGCGCAATGCGACTGAAGGCCGAAACATCCCTGTGATGGGTGTCCAGCAAGAAACATCCGGTCTTTAGTAGGGGATATGATCTCCCCTGACTGCTAGGCAGGTTTCGCAGCGTCTGCCCATGCTGAGAATGAGGGTGTCAATGAGTTGTTGAGGCATTGCTGCCCATTCGTCTTGCAGTGCCAATCGAAGCTCCCGAATCGTTACTGGTGGTAAGGTACGAGCTGTCAAGCGTCTGCCTAGAAAACCCATACATGCTCGATGGGATTGAGATCCGGAGATCGCGCCGGCCAATCCATACATTCAATATCCTCACTCTCTAAGAGCTGTTCCGCAGCTACTGTGCGATGACATGGTGCATTGTCGTCCATGAAAAGGAACTGCAGACCCATAGCGCCTCTAAAAAGACGCACATATGGAAGAAGAATCTCGTTACAATAACGGGTCCTGTTGACTGAACCTGCTGTGAAGATGTGAAGGTCTGTACGACTACCAAGCATGATTCCTCCCCAAACGAGAACATCGCGACCTCCATACCTGTCCCTTTCAATGATGTTCGAGGGATGATTGCGGCTTCCCCGCTCTCTCCAGATGATTATGCGACGAGAATCGCTACTCAAACTGAATCTGCTCTTATCTGTAAAGAGTACTCGTCCCCATTCATTGTCTCTCCAATTCCGGTGTTCCTGGCACCACAAAGAACGCCTTCTCCGATGGGCAGGCGTTAAAGGTACACACCGTACAGGGCGTCGTGCAAACAGACCTCCACCGTGCAGTCTTCTGGCCACGGTAAAACGCGATATCGGTCGTCCAGTCGCCTGTGTCGTGTGTCTAGCGATTTCTCCCGCTGTCTGCCGCCTGTTTCTTCTGGCCTGTAAGACAATGTACCGGTCATCTGCGGGTGTGGTTCCTCGTGGACGACCACTACTGAACCCCCGGATAGCTGTTCCTGTAGTTTGAAATTGTCTCCAAAGTCGTGAAACGATGCTGTGAGCAATTCCGAACTCTGCAGCCACAATTGTTACACTGAGGCCTTCCTCCAACTTCCCAATGATTCGACCTCGGGTAAAAGCATGCAGATGTCGTCTAACAGATTGATTATTCGCCATTTCTCGCTGAGGCAGCAACTCGGTGTGATTTTAACTGCTATACGGCGTGCAATCTCTTTGCCAGAAATACTGATCTTACACCGACATCAATCTTTATACTACTCAGACACTCCCCCATTACGTCTACCTGCATATCTGCGCATGTCCTACCGTACATCACCTTACTTATTCTCCTGATTGGTCTTTCTGTCCGCTCTGCCTCTTCGTTCAGCTGATATGCTAATTTTTCGACTTCGTCCTTAATTTTTGCACACCAGTGTACAGCTCTATACATAATATCTATCTAAAATAATCTTTAAGAAATATGTGTTTGTATTATCCTTTTTTACAGCACTAGATCTGATTATTTTCTTTTTGATCCATTTTCTTTTTTCCATTTTCCAATCCAATAAAAATGCAAATTTGTGACATCAATTTATTATACACAATACATAATATCTATTACATTATACGTCGTACGATCCAAATATTCGGGGAATGCGGCTGTTGCTGACGACGAAAGTAAGTACCTAAACTTAAACCACACTTGGAATGTATTTTCCCAACCCTACCCTACCTGGCCAGGTTGGTTTAGTTCACGTTATGTGACCGTACAGCACGCGCAGCTGTTATCTTTCGAAGCTTGTTAGCTTTGTTCTGCGATGTAAGAAAGATGGCTTTTCTTGAACAGCGTTGAACATTAAATTCTGTCAACGCTTAGGTAAAACACCAATGGAGACTTTGGAAATGCAAAGTAAGGTGTATGGAGAAAAAATCTTCCATAGAGAGAACCAAGGTTTTCGAATGGCAAGATAAGAGGGCCAATAATTTATCGAAGACATTGATTACGTTGGACGAGAGTCTACACGCAAGGCGGAAAATGCTGCATTGATGTCTGAATGTGTTCTAAAAGGCCGTCGTCAAACACTTGCACAAATCGCTGCACATACACACTTCTCGAAGACGTCGTTTGAGGGAATACATTCATCGTAAGCGGCTTCAGTTCTTGCAGAGTGACGGCTGGTATCTTCTGCATGACAACGCACCAGCACATCGATCCTAATTGGTAAAAGAGTTCCTCGCCAAATCTCGCACTGACGTGTGTGACATCTTACGCGTCTTTTCTTTAACAAGTCCTTTGTGTTCTTTGGGCCAGAATTAATGGCAACTCTTTTCCAACCAAATTCTAGAAACGAGATGTGAAGAAGAGATGCAAATAAACGGACTTTAAATATAGGATCTTAGAGTAAGCGAGATGGCAATGTAAAGGAATGTTAGACAATTGATGTGCGTTGTGGCAGTTGATGATTATTGCAGTTCGTGGTACAAGATTGATTAAGTTCTACGTGTCGTGGATAAACATATTGGTGTTCGACTAGAAGTTAGCCGTCAAGCTGTGTCCTATTGCAGATAAAGACAAGTAGCATTACGGAATAATATAAGGTAGGATTGATTACTTATTATTAGAATTGAGGATTAGGCGGTTCGCTTATTGAGATTGGTCTGAATTAGATTAGATCATATTATATATATATATATATATATATATATATATATACAGGGTGTTTCAGCTAAGATGTTACAAACTTCTAGGAGAGGTAGGGGACAACAAGACGACTCGAAGTATATAGGCAATGCTGGGTCGGAAATGCTTTCCTAAGGCTCCACGCGCCGACAAAATTTAGGGTGCAAAACTTCAACTGGTCTTAAAAACAGGAAAATTGTCGAAACGCTTTGGGTTTTGGTCAAAATTATTGCTATTATTTATTATTTCATAAAAAATTCTGAGCAATATTGCTGCTAAAACATCGCTAGAGGGCGCTTTAGACTTTGGAACGCTAGGGAAAAAAAAATTTTAATATTTTTTTAAGTTTTTTGATGGCTTTCATAAGTTGAAACTTTAACTTGAATTTTGATATCAGATTTGGTATCCTCCGGGGAAAATTGATGTAAAAATTCGAACATTGTTCAGGGCACTTAAAGCACAAACGGGGCTAAAAACGAGCAAAATGTTGGATTTCGGTGCGGTTTGCGCGAAAAGCATTCCGTTACTGACTAATTTGTTCAAAATAAATTTTGACTTGGTAGCCATTAATCAAAGCCAGAGGGCGCTTTCAGACATTGAAAATTGGAAACTCATTTGGATAATTTTGTGGTTGGGTGTAAGCCGAATAATTACTAGCAATTTTTCCTCCTAAATGAGATTAGAGTTGGTCTGTGTTGCAAAAAGTAATTTTAAAGCAAAAATTTTAGTAAAAGAGGGTAAAAAGTACAAGTACCAAATCACAAGAAGTAAAACACAAGGAAAGACTCAAAATAGGAGGAAAAAAAAAAAGCTGTTTACTATCTGCTATGCATAATCATAAAAGAAAAAGTAAAGAAAAGAAGGAAAACTGCTGTCAAAGGAGGTGTTCGAACTGACGCCCGACGCATGTGATGCAGGCTTTACATCTTCGCTTCATGGAGCGTCGAACATTCGATAACATTTCTGGAGTGTTTCGTATTTCCCGGCTGCTGCACTGATGCGTGCTACAAGCTCCTCGGCGCTGTTTACGGGTGTTTCGTACACCAAGGATTTCATTTGCCCCAAGAAGAAATAATCCAAACAGGAAAGGTCTGGCGATCGGGGAGGCCAATGTACTGACCTCCACGGCCAATCCATCGTTCACCACATGTTGCATCCAAGTGATTCCGAACAGAAATACTGAAATGTGCGGGGGTTCCATCTTGCTGGAACCATATGGAAGTACGAGTCGCAGCGGTAACGTGTGCGCTGTCCAATAACTCTGGCAAAACTTGTTCCAAGAATATCAAGTAGCGTGAACCAGTCAGGCGATCAGGCAGAATGTAGGGTCCTATTAGATGATCCCCTAGAATGCCAGCCCATTCGTTAACCAGGAAACGATCCTGTGCAGCCCGAGTACGTGTTACATGTGGGTTCACTGCTGCCCACGAGTGGCTGTTATGGGTGTTGAAAATACCCTCTCTCGAAAAAGACGCCTCATCTGTGAACAACACGGAGGCTGCAAAAAAGGGATTTGCAATTCGTTGCTGCAAGTACCACTGTGAAAAGGCCTGACGAAGTGCAAAGTCACATTCTTTTAGTGACTGGACGCGCTGGTAGTGAAATGGATGCAGGGCACTATCATCGAGAATCCTCCAAACGCTACTGTATGAAATCCCCATTTCATTAGCGATACCTCGTGTACTTAAACTGGGAGTGGTCTCTACCATATCTAGTACAATTTCCTCGTTCAATTCGGTACGTGCCGTCCGATCTCGATTACGTGCTGCCTTCTGGAATGAACCGGTCTCACATAATTGCTGGTGTAGGCGAGCAAACATGGTATAATCAGGAGTCCGCCTGACAGGATGCCTTTCGGCGTACAACCTCTGAGCGGCTCGACCATTGCAATCCGTGGCCCCGTACGCCAGAATCATATCTGCTTTCTCTGCGTTCATGTACTCTGCCATCGTACAGCCAGTCTGTGTGCGATGGAAATAAAGCTTCCTTCCAGCGGACTCCTTCTTATCGTTCTGTCCCTCTGGCGGCTAATTCAACTCTCGACGGTGAAATTTGCATATTCTGCCTTTAACACTCTCTCGCTAAAATTTTCGCCGAGAACCCTGCTCGCTTTATTCACTGCCACGACACTTGCAATTCCTGGGCTACGTATCAGGCTTTCGATGGTCTTACTGCTTCAGGAAGGCATTTCCGGACCACCTTCCTTATGTTATTCCGAGTCGTCTAGGTGTACTCTACCTCGTTGGTGGAAGAGTACACCTAGATTACTCGGAATCACATAGGAAAGGTCGGTCGGAAATGCCTTTTACTTGTCTGAAGCACCTCTGGTTTTAAATTTGGCAACAATGTCAAAATTTGTTTTGAACAAATTAGTCAGCAGAGGAATGCTTTTCGCGCAAACCGCACCGAAATCCAACATTTTGCTCGTTTTTTAGCACCGTTTGTGCTTTAAGTGCCCTGAACAATGTTCGATTTTTTACATCAATTTTCCCCGGAGGATACCAAATCTGGTATCAAAATTCAAGTTAAAGTTTCAACTTATGAAAGCCATCAAAAAACTTAAAAAAAATATTGAAATTTTTTTTTTTTCCCTAGAGTTCTAAAGTCTAAAGCGCCCTCTAGCGATGTTTTAGCAGCAATATTGCTCAGAATTTTTTTTATGAAATAATAAATAATAGCAATAATTTTGACCAAAACCCAAAGCGTTTCGACAATTTTTCCTGTTTTTAAGACCAGTTGAAGTTTTGCACCCTAAATTTTGTCGGCGCGTGGAGCCTTAGGAAAGCATTTCCGACCCAGCATTGCCTATATACTTCGAGTCGTCTTGTTGTCCCCTACCTCTCCTAGAAGTTTGTAACATCTTAGCTGAAACACCCTGTATATATATATATTGTGTGTTGCGTATTGAGTCATCGTAGATTCTCTCATATTAATTATTATAACTACATTTGTTAAAGGTTTAAGTTTAATATCTTAATAAAGCCATATTAAGATAATGTTTGATCCTAGTTCTTTCACTAAACCTACACCTCTAGCTCACGCTGATACTTCGAGGGATGTACTTCCAAGGGGAGGTACATCACACGTGTTTCCATATCCCACCTATTCACTAGACTTAACCCCATATGACTTTTACCTGTTCCCATCAATGAAAAAACATTTACAGGGACGCCATTTTGTGTCATCAGAAGAGGTGAAAGTACATCGCAGGAGGCCTTACGGGAGGTTGCGTCAAATGTCTTCCATGTATGATTTCAGAAGTTGTATGAACACTGGCAGAAGTGTAACGTCACTCAAAGGGACTACATAGAAGGTGAATGTGTTTTGGTGCTGTGAACTATTCAGGGGGTAAAGTTTTCTACACCTTGTCCCGGAACTTTTGGATCTTACTACGTATATTCTATGCCAGGTGTCGGCAATCTTGTATAGTTGCGGTGACCCAAACTGATCTACTAGTATGATTCAGGATGCCTTTGAGTAAGAAATAGCGGAAATAAATCGATTCTCATGGTAATGTATGTACTGTTAGAAAATAGAAATCAAGAATATAGATTTAGAGTTTTATTATAGTTTATTATGCATCATTTAAAGATATTAGTTAACATAAAAAAATAACAGAAAATGTAACTAGTCCTTCAGCATAAAAACAAAGTTAAAATTGTATGTATAATATGTATCTCTTTTAAACATATTTATTAAAACAAGAAATAAACAACGTAACATAAAAGTATTCCTACAAAATAGTTAAATAAATAATAAATATTTTAATGCGAACCTTGTCCTTGCATCGCTTTTCTTCGTATTACAACATCAGCGGTAAAATTTGTTATTTTCAATTTGACACGATTCTGTAAATGTTTAGTAGTTAAAAAACTTCTTTACGGACTCAAAATATTTTTCACTTGAGAAAAATATTTGTTCACATAGATATACAGAACTAAAAGCGGAAAACAGAGTACATGTAGTTTTCTCTTCAAGCAATTAAATCTCTCTAGCAATGACATCTAATAAGTTATAATATCGTTCGAATTACCTTCTAGATTTTTTAATAAATCCTTAAATTTTACTATCCATAGTTCCAAAGTTATTAATTCAATAACCTCCATTTCAAAATTATCAGCTTCCATCCACTCAAAAATTGACAAATTTCTAGAGACAGATTGTCAGACAGATGCCACTGAGAATGGCACCGCATGCCAAATTTGGCACATGTGCTATTTATTAAGTTGCTGAAACCAGTTCTATATCTCATCTATATTATATTTTATATAATATCTTTTCCTTTCTTTCATGAAACTGAAAAAAAAATTCTATTGGTCCATTAAAAAATTAACTTGCTTTATTAAAAAAAATTACTTAAATATGCTGAGAAAAACATTATTTTTTCATTGTATAATATTCTAAAACAAAATCCAGACATCCACTTATTGGTACTTTAAATGAGTAAATAAAGCTTATGTTATTTCATAATTAAATATTGATTGCTTATATACTAACTATACTTAATGAAATTTGTAGAAAAAAATCAATGTCTTAAAAGTCAGCTATTTAATTTCAGAAAGAATTATCAATATTTATTCAATTAATGCTCTCATGCGAGTAAAAAACTTAACGATGATAAAAGAGATTGCACAGTACTCGTATATTTAAAACTTTTTAATTTAAAAAGAATTTTGAGGGCTCTGTGTTTATATTAAAGGCAAATTTTCTAATTAAACTCTTCATAATTAAATAAGATAGCATTTTTATTGTGTTTTTCATTACTCTTAACTTATAATTAATACTGAAAGGTAATAATTGAGTCTTAATTATTAGAAGATATATCTCTAATACGTATTATCGTAATAATGTAAAACTAAAGTCTGAAATTACGTTTGCAAATGCTTTACATTTATCTAGAAATTACCTTAGATTTTTTTCATTAACGTTTTAAGGACTCTTTCTGTTGAATATTTATTTAATCATTATTGATTAATTACAAACACGTGTACTATTTTTCAATTATTTCATTTATGAAAGAAAATTTAAATATCTCGATTTACTACTCTTTTATACATGATAAAATACTTTTAATTTATAATTAGATCGTTTTTCAAAATTTATTATTTAGATTGCTCTAAATTACTTTATGGATTTATCTCATTATGTTAATATCATTTATCTGTATTGATTAGTTTTGTGTTGATTTTTAAAGTGGATACTTAAATTTGTCACTTTGTTATTTATAAGTCATTTTTTTTTACGTCTTAACATTTAATACTGAAATTATTTATTGCGAAGTAATTTGTTTTAACGAGCAAAAATTATTTATTGCGTAAAGCATTAAAAAGCGAATATTTCTACTTTAATTATTGATATATATATATATATATATATATATATATATATATATATATATATATATATATATACACTGGTGTGCAAAAAAATTAAGGACGAAGTCGAAAAAGTAGCATATCAGCTGAACGAAGAGGCAGAGCGGACAGAAAGACCAATCAGGAGATTAAATAAGGTGATGTACGGTAGCACATGCGCAGATATGCAGGTAGACGTAATGGGGAGTGTCTGAGTAGTATAAAGCATGTTGTCGGTGTAAGATCAGTATTTCTGGCAAAGAGATTGCACGCCGTATAGCAGTTAAAATCACACCGAGTTGCTGCCTCAGCGAGAAATGGCGAACAATCAATGTGTTAGACGACATCTGGATGCTTTTACCCGAGGTCGAATCATTGGGAAGTTGGAGGAAGGCCGCAGTGTGACAAGTGTGGCTGCAGAGTTCGGAATTGCTCACAGCATCGTTTCACGACTTTGGAGACAATTTCAAACTACAGGAACAGCTATCCGGGGGTTCAGTAGTGGTCGTCCACGAGGAACCACACCCGCAGATGACCGGTACATTGTCTTACAGGCCAGAAGAAACAGGCGGCAGACAGCGGGAGAAATCGCTAGACACACGACACAGGCGACTGGACGACCGATATCGCGTTTTACCGTGGCCAGAAGACTGCACGGTGGTGGTCTGTTTGCACGACGCCCTGTACGGTGTGTACCTTTAACGCCTGCCCATCGGAGAAGGCGTTCTCTGTGGTGCCGGGAACACCGGAAGTGGAGAGACAATGAATGGGGACGAGTACTCTTTACAGATGAGAGCAGATTCAGTTTGAGTAGCGATTCTCATCGCATACTCATCTGGAGAGAGCGGGGAAGCCGCAATCATCCCTCGAACATCATTGAAAGGGACAGGTATGGAGGTCGCGGTGTTCTCGTTTGGGGAGGCATCATGCTTGGTAGTCGTACAGACCTTCACATCTTCGACGCAGGTTCAGTCAACGGGACCCGTTATTGTAACGAGATTCTTCTTCCATATGTGCGTCTTTTTAGAGGCACTATGGGTCTGCAGTTCCTTTTCATGGACGACAATGCACCATGTCATCGGAGCTGCCGAACAGCTCTTAGAGAGTGAGGATATTGAACGTATGGATTGGCCGGCGCGATCTCCGGATCTCAATCCCATCGAGCATGTATGGGATTTTCTAGGCAGACGCTTGACAGCTCACTGCACTGCAAGCATACGGTTGATTGGCACTGCAAGACGAATGGGCAGCAATGCCTCAACAACTCATTGACACCCTCATTCTCAGCATGGGCAGACGCTGTGAAACCTGCCTAGCAGTCAGAGGAGATCATATCCCCTACTAAAGACCGGATGTTTCTTGCTGGACACCCATCACAGGAATGTTTCGGCCTTCAGTCGCATTGCGCTCCATGCTACTTTTCAATCAAGCTTCTTTTATCCTCTGATTTCTCTTTAAGTAATTGTTGCTTACATATTACACATGTCCTTACGTATTGGGGATCTTACTGTATTAAATGTATTGATTTGGAAAGCTTTTGTACAAAGTTATATTGAAAAAACCATCTCGTCCTTAATTTTTGCCCACCAGTATATATATATATATATATATATATATATATATATTTACTCATGTCCATAAATTAAGGATAATTCGGAATCACACAGAAATTGAACTTAAAATAAAAATTTCACCTGTAGAATTATCACACACATCTTGAAGAAGAATATGCAATTTACAGGAAACCACCAGATGGCGCGGATAGTACATCAAATAGACGAGAGTGTAGGAGAGGGGTATATAAGGTAAGGTGGCAAAGAAGTAAAATAGTTCACAGGCGCTTTAAAAGCCTTTCAGGGCAATAACCGCACAGTTATGGTACAAAAGAAGCATTTGGATGATTTTTTACATGGTAGAATTATTGGACGACTGGAATGTGGACGTACCCAGCGGGAAATATCCGAGGAACTTGGAATCGCCCAGAGTGTCATCTCCAGGCTTTGGCAACGATTCCAAGATGATGGTAATGTGAGTAGATGTTACAGCACAGGTCGCGTCCGAGTTACAACGCCGAAGGAGGACCGGTATTTCGCAGTTACTGTCAAAAGAAACTGACGGAGCACAGCATCAGACCTGTCTCGTCAGCTCTCTTCAGCTACCGGTACGACAGTTTCAAGGCAGTCCGTGTCCAGACGCTTAGGGCACATTAATCTATATGTTCGTAGACCTATCAGATGTGTTCCACTTACCGCAACTCACTGTCGCCTGCGATTAACCTGGAGTAGAGAGCATGCATTGTGGACACCACAACAGTGGTCTTATGTGATGTTTTCCGACGAATCCAGGTTTAGTTTGCAGTCTGATTCTCGCCGGACTTTAATATGGAGAGCGCCAGGTACCCGTTACCACCATGAGAACACCATTGAACGACACCGTTACGGTGGTGCAGGATGGCTCGTTTGGGGAGGAATTATTCTTGGTTCCAGAACTGACCTGCATGCTCAGAGTGTAACGATGACAGGCCACATCTATCGGGATGTCATTCTGGAACAACATGTACGCGTGTTTCGGGGTGCCATGGGTGCTGAATTTCTGTTTATGGATGGCAACGCCCGTCCTCACCGTGCAAACATTGTAGACGAATGCCTTCAATCGGAGGATATCACCCGGATGGATTGACCAGCATACTCACCGGACTTGAATCCAACAGAGCATGTGTGGGATATGCTTGGCCGACGAATTGCAGCCCGTCAAGCTCCTCCCACCTGCCTACCGGAACTTCGGAGGGCATTGCTTGATGAGTGGTGCAATATTCCCCAAGATCAGATTGATAATTTGATACTCAGCATGCCTAGGCGTTGTAAGACTTATATTGCATCGTCCGGGAGACATACTCCGTATTAACCATCATACTAACCATGTTATACTGTTTTTTGTAAATAGGTTTTTTTTTTGAAATTTGCTCCAGGGAGTAAAAATCGCAATTTTGATTAATTATGTCAAACATATAACATTTTTTTTTTTTGCTTTACCTTTTGTTTAATAAATAGACTTTACAAATAAGTCAAATTTGTTTTGCTTCTGTCTCTTTCTTTACCTGAACTTCATTATCTTTAATTTATGGACAGGAGTGTATATATATAAATATACGTAATTACTCATTTAATTGCATATGAAAAAAAAATCCATTTCGAACAAATCTTCCTTTTTTTCAATTTACGAAAGTAATTCTGTTAAAGAAAATAACAATTCGTTCTGCCAATTAATTATTCCTATGGAAGGATACGCGACCATGTATAAAGAAAAATTTCTGTAAATTAGTAAGAAAAGTTTAATTAGTCCTTTTTTCCCCATTTCTTAGAAGCATTGAAAGAGTTGTAAACTTTTATGAAGTCAAAACTTCACCAATCATTAATGTGGCAGCGGTAACATAGTGGTTGGCACTAGGCTCAAGTCATGAGCTTGAGCCTAGTGCCACTGAAGCGCACCGCGAAGAGGGCCCGATGCACGTTAAATCTGCCATGGCTTAAACGTCCTCCCGTTGGCATAGTGTGCTGGGATGTCTTAAGATTTCTTGAGACCTTGGGCCCCTACACAAATGTAGGCCCCCTTATGATTCTTAAAATTACATATATAGCATACGTTTTCAAATACTCGTACAAACAATAACCCGAAGCAAATAAATGTGGTTGATACATCAGACAAACCGGCTTCGAACGACTTCCGCCTTTTGAATTAATGAGTAAGGATGGTGTATGGTGGTAAGCTTAGGCCTAGACATGGACGGCGGTCCTCACATGTAGCCAGTTGACATATCGTCTGGAATTCCTTGTTTCTTGGAGAATACAGTCGGAAATAACATTTCATAGTTGAAAATATTTGAATTATGATCTTATTAAGGGTGAATGGAGAACAAGACAATACCTCCCTTGTGGCCGAGGCCCTAGGCCCGGGTCCAGTTTGCCCATGCCTCAGGACGTCCTTGGTGGTGTGGGAGTTTGAAGAGAGGGTACCAGCTCAGGTGTCGTTCTCCTCGCTTGACCAAGGCTTAAAATTATGAGGTCTATCTCCAATAGCCCTTCCATCCACTCTAAACTAAGCTCATGCATTGGAATTGCCTTTACAATCCGAGCCGAAATTCCTTCAGGTATCCGACTACGTTCGGAACCGTGATTTTAAAAAAGTGCATAAATCGATAATTTTCATATTTAGTGTCACTTAGATTAGAATACATGTATAAAATTGCTTTAAGGGCATTTTGACAAAAAAATTTATTTAAATACAATATTTTGGCAAAAAATTAACTTAGAATAACCTTTTTCAAAATGTTCTCCTTTTATAGAAAATGCTTCTAAAATAATAATATTTTACTTATATAAAGTAAAACCTCTCTCTCCAGAGAGTCTGAACTATTTTTTTTGAAAAATTCACATAATTTTCAGAGTTATAACCAATTGAAATAATTATCGGCGTTTTTTTCTCAAAATTTCTCCCTTCTGTTGTGTCGTAAAACATGGATAAACCCACTTCTAAGTTATATATTTCAAAAATTCTAGTTGAGCCTCTGTACAGAGATCTTGAGCTATATACAGGCAAAATATTATTATAATAGAAGTATTTTTCACAAAACGAGAATATTTTGAAAATTGGTCATTTTATGTTCATTTTTGTCAAAATATTGTACTTAAATAATTTTTTATTGGAATAATATTCTTAAAACACAATTTTATATACGTTTTCTTATCTAAAAGACACTAAATGTCATAAATATTATATTATCCATTTATACACTTTTGCAAAACCACGGTTCCGAAAGTAGTCGGATACCTTAAATGAGATTGAATTGCTACTCTTAAGTGGTGACAAGCAGTTCTCCTGCAGTGGAAGGGGTTCACGGGAATTTGGAGCAGAGAGACTTCTCAATCTTTAAACTCTATTTTTATTTCTCACACATTAAGATACAGTTTCCTGGTATAACTTGTGGAGACCCCCCTGGGTCTCACCCTGGACACCAAGATTAATTTGAGGCAAAGAACCACCAAGAGCCATTTTGTATAATAATAATTATTTATTATTTCGTGTCAAAAAAAAACTAATTGCATATAATACTTTTATGTTACGTCAAATAAAGGGATTTACCTTTATATTAAATTAAATTACGAATTATGCAACTAATTAATAATTACGCTCAAGATCAAATAAGGTTTACCAAAATAGGAGGTCCGAGAAATACACGTACTCGAATAATTAACTTTCATTAACTTTAACTAATTTGACTAAACTAACGCTTATTCTAAGCGTACATAAATTATATTTACCGCTAGTTATATAAGCTTTCTCGTTCTTCAATAGATTAGCAGCACGACGTCTTCACTATCTTAATATCCTGGAATCCTCTAAGATTGAGGTTACTGTTGCTGGCTTAATAGCCTTCCTCATCATCATTGCTAGCTTACAACGCTTGACTTAAATACCTTATCTACATTGCACACATCCCGTTTATCTTCTTGGAGTTGATTGGAAATATACGCGAATTTATATTCCCCAAAAAGACGCCTAAGAAGATTAGTGGAAAGGTTCCGTACAGATTCTTCACAAACTCTCAGTTAACAGTGAGAGTATTCCTTTTGGTTAGTTTCTTGTTTTTAAATGGTAAAATATTTCTCCAATAAAATTAATTTTTTCTTTCTTTTTTACTGTTGCTTTCTTCCTTCATGTTTTTTTTTAAAAAAGAGGAGAGGGGTCTTAAATGAATCCTCCTCCTTCGGTTTTTTTAAAAAACTGAATGAAAAATTAAAAGGAAAAGGTATCAACAAGAAATGGTGGTGTAAAATGAAAAAATAAATTGGAAAAACCGTTTTTTTTAAAAATGTTTTCTCTTTTTTTCCTTTTTGTTTTTGGATCAATACGGTGCATTTATATTGGACAATTTTACTATTTCTGATGTATTTTTAAGAATGCTGGAATAATATATATATACTTTTTACCTTCTCTTACCCTTTGTTTTCTTTTTATTTCTTTCTTTCTTTGATTTTTATGTTTGTATTATATAATTACGTATGTACATCGTGCAGTTACATTTAATTTGTATTATATCATTTTACTGTGTATTGCTGTTAAAAATGTAAACTCAATAAAGACTAGACGGGGGTTGTTTCTTGAAGGATCAGTTTGTAGCTATAATCCCTCTTGGTTGAGTACGGAGCCAATAGACCTCATGTTGCTTTAGAGTGCGAAATTAATAAACACTCAATCACCTATTATTAAATACTGAGTGTCTGATCCTTTTAATTAATATATTAATTTCATTAAAATTATAATTAAATCATATATTTATCATCCAAACACAGTATAAATACCGAACTTTTAATAGTTCTTTTTAAGCATTTCTCTCTCTCTCTCTCTCTCTCTCTTTATGAAAAAATCTATTTTAAGATAAAAACCTGGCATGTCTTCTGATTTGATTAAAAACTTTCCAAAAACTTTCCACGAAGGAAATTCTATAAAATTAACAGTCAACGTTTTATACAAAAAGCCTCTATCTTTTTCCAATGGTTTTAAAAACATTTAACGAATCCTTGAAAGAATTCTTAAATAATTGAAGAACGCTGCAATAAAATAACCCAACTACTTAAGAGGTATTTTGGAATTCCACAGCTGTTAATTAAAAATGCATGTATTCCATTACTTTGAAGATTTTTATAATGGTGTTTCTTTTCTCTAAAAATATAAAACGTACTTAAAGTATCTACTTCTTTATTAGTACACTAATAAAAAGAAGTAAATGTGTATTAATAATTAATTAACGAGTTTCTTAAATCTCTTTCAACCTTTTGCTGTGAAGGTAGGAATATTAAATACATTGCATTCTTACATGAAAAAGAATCTTGTTTATTCAGAAATTTCCATTTTAGTTTCATGGGAAATTATTTGAAATAAAAACATCATTTACGCTGAATATTAACGAATATTAAATTGATGATTCTTTACAAAAGCATGAATATTGTAGACAGAGTTTATAAATAACTTAGCTTTGAAAAAAATCTGTGTTAAATTTAGTTAGAGTAATGATCTTTATTTTGCTTGTGAACTTCCTGAGTTACTCAAAAAGTTCTTTTTATCATAGAATGGTAGATTTTTTCATCAACAAATGAATTACTATAAAACATTTGAGTGTAAATAAACATTGCTTGGGAGCACAAGCATACTAGCTTGCAATAGATATTATATATAATGCTTGCTTTCTTTTACTAAACTAACTCAGTCACTTTTAAATATAGCTATTCTTGTTTTTTATCAGTTTTGCAGGGGATTCAGAAGTTTAATTTTAGAATAAATGCATTCTCTGAACACGTAAAAGATTCAGAAGTTGTTGAGCTCCTAACTTTTGCTGATATGGTATTATTTTTGTGTTTGTTTAAACGAAACAAAATTGTATTATATTCATCAATCATAATAAATAAAATTAATTAAATTTACAATTTAATGATAAATAATAAACTATATAATATATATAATATACTAATAATATACTATTATTAAAACCTAACCTACATTGCTAAAGTAAATTAGTAAAAAAATTTAAGGCAACTTAGAAAATATATTAAAACTTTTATAAATGGAAAAATGGGAATTAAATTGAAAATACTCATTAGATAGATATCTATATTGAATTTCAATTGAGTGAAAATTTTTTAGTAATTTTTTTCATTGATCACTTATTGAAAATATGAATTTGCATAGAAAGAGGTTTTTGTAGTTATGAATAACTTTGGACAGGTTACTCAAAACTTTTTCATTAACTGTTTTTGTGTAAACACTTGTTAGTATTTTTAACAGGCAATTTTTAAAATAAATAAATGAAATAATATATAAAAACTGAAATAAAGATAAAAGAGACAATTTTCCCTTTCCTAAGAAATAAAAATAAAAAGAATATGATAATATATATATATATATATATATATTATACAATGAAATATATAAAAATGGTTATGAAGTTAATTTTAGTTTAAGTAAATTATTTTTAATATTGTACCTTAATCAAATTACTGCGAATGATCACTTTAATGTTAAGAAAATTACTCGGCAAGGTAAAATTTCTATTAGTCTTCTGCATAACTATTGGTATTTTAAAATGCGTTTATTCAACTTCCTGTGGTGTGCATATTAAACATTATTAAAGTCGCAAAAAATATTTAAACTCTCTCGAACTTTGAAACAGTTTATTAATTTATAAAATGTTTTATATTATGGAGAAATTTAAATTTCACTACCTTTTGTATTTGTTTAGTAACTATCTCTATGTACATTAGAAGTAATCTAAATGTGTATGGTTATAAAAAGATTACTACACATGAATAAAAAATACATAAAGGTATTGAAAAAATACCAATTTAGGAAATCCTTATGGGACTTTCGATATCTAAGACAGGTTGATCGATTTTATTTTTGATTAATCTCGTGCAATAAAGGCTATTGGAGGTGTACCACGTAATTTTGAACCCCTGTGAAGTGACGAGAACGATACCTAAGCTACCATTTCATTCTCTAAGCTTCTACACCCTTCCAATGATATATATAAGACGTGTTAATATGTATCAAAATGATAATAGTCTGCAGCACAGTTAAATGTACTAATTAGCTGGCAGATAATAATTATTTTTTTAACAAATTCTTTCTTTTCAGTAACATATTAATTCTTACTATAAACTTAATATTTTTGGCCTGGATGTTTAATTAAATAAGAATACTTGTTTGCCAATATGGCAAGACCAATATATATTTTTATTTTATCAAGTTTTGTATTTGTCTCTTACTATAAAAATTAAGAAATATTAATAAAATTATATGAAAATAAAAGCTTTTATATAATGATTTCTAAAATAAGAAATTAGCTTTGTGTGCTCTGAATTACCACTACACCAAACGATACACGAGGGATATTAAATATAGCAACGAATTTTTGAGCCATGGTCATGTGCCAGGCAAGTTACCGAAGCTTTTGCAGACAGTTCTCTTAAATATCACACTATGTCACTCGATGATTTTGAGGTAGCTAATATTCGTCATTTAGCATGACGAGTCTGCGTTAGAATCCTAACTTGAGTCCTCGACTGAACGGGAACATGGACGTTCACGAAAACAGTTTGCAAATATGACCTCGATTTTCGAATTGTCATTAATATTAAGAAGTAACAAAACTTTTAAACGGGTTCTGGATCTTGGTGTACTCATTGTGATTATAAAACGGAACCAAATATTATTCCTCAAGAGCTAATTGGCTGAAACTTGATCTTAAAAAAGTCTGCAATATCCAGAGTCATAAAATGTTTCACTACTGTTGAATATATTCGAATACTAATTTTGAACGAAAGGAAAATTCACCCGTTTCGTTGATATATGTGTAAAACTAAGTGCAATATGATCTAATAATATGGGCAAGACAAAACTTTGAAAGAATATTTCCTAAGCAGCTTTTTATCAATAAAAATGTAAAGATACTACTTCAGGTTCTACTTTGTGAGATGAAAATCTATTCTTACAGCATTAAACAAACGTCACCATGTTATGTGGATCCAATCTCATCAGAGCTAGATTTCATCTCAGTGGAAAAGCGTATTGTGGGTAAATAAATTCTCACATAGACCCCCTTCTCTATTACACTGGTTTGTATAAGATGAATTCATATAACACGGTAGAAAAATTACGATCTTGTTCGTATAACATGCTAAAACAGTTGTCAGTTTGTTTTCAGCTGTGATGTACATTAAAAACATCTGAAATTTTTTATATCGTATGATTTATTTCATTAAGCTTAAATATAAAGAAAAAAACTATTAGGGAAATACATCCTCACGAAATTAGACTTGATTTCATCTAACGGAAGTACATGTATGTTATCTCTGGTACATACATACTATCAATTAAGCTATTTGTGTAATCTAAGTGACACGTACAACATGGATTCATGAAACAAGAAATATAGCTTTCGATTCCCCGTGTTAAAAGAGGGGGTTCACTGTATTGAAGGCTTTATATAAATATGTTGATCCGAAGCTTATTAAAAAAAAGAATTAGTAAACAAACTATTCTATCTCAAGCTCTTCGTTCATAAAGCAAATGTGATGGTGTGGGGATGCATGACAGCTAGTGGAAAGATAAACTTATTTTTGTATGTGCATGATTAAAGTTGTACATTATGTACATATCTTTGAAGTAAATATTTCCATTATCACATAATTGTTTTCAGGGAACGATCTTTTTCAGCATGATAACGAAAGGCTTCATAAAGTGACACTAGCAACAACATGGTTTTCTAATGAACATGTGGCCGTTTTGCAGTTGCCGGCACCAAAACAGGATTTCTAACCGTAAAGAATATATAGAGAATTCTTAAAAGGAAAATGACTCAACGACGTTCCCGTGATATAACAAGATTATTTGCGGCGCTGGTGGGAAAGTATTTAGTGGGTTTAGTCTCTACCATGTCTTTCAGTGATTATTCCCTGTAAAGTTGGAATAATATTTTGGTAATTGAAGGAACCTTTCTGACTTCTATTGCGCCAACAAAATACGCTTCTTTGTTGACTGGCATAACCATTTGTTATGTTATAAGCTAACACAAATGTTGTTATTTTTTTAACAAGTGAATTTTATAAAAAAAAGTATTTTTCACACCCAGTAGTTTTTGTGTTTACAAATTTACTCATTTCAAGCTATTTCCTATGTATGAAAAATTGATTAAAATTAACGTCGTATTTAATTACTTTCTATAACTCGATTACTTTTTCCTACTTTATCTTTAGGTTAACCATTTTTAATACTAAAGAAAATTTTATGTATGAATACTTTTTATTGGTAAAAATCCTGCCATGTTATTAAAATTTCTTTTAAATTCCAGATTAAATGATGTTACTTGTTGCGAACGAATTGATTAATAGTGATTTATTAATTGTTGAAGTGAAAAATATTATTCAATAGGATTTAAAATAAAATAAAATGTTAAATCTGTAAGTATAAATTAAAGTAATTTATCCAAATTTTTATTATTTCCTTAAACTGAATTGTTTATTAATTAGTATTATTAGCTTTAAGCTAAAAATTTTGTCAATAAATGTTAATTGTCGTTTTTTAAATGTTCTGTAACAGTTTATAAAATTTCTTAAAGGAAAATATTTGAATAACTCACATTTTCATAAGCGTACTTCCTACGATATATATATATATATCATTCTTTTCAATCCCTGCAAGCATATCACTTTGCATTGAATAAAATTTTTTGCCAGGCTAGTTTCAAACGGCAAATTAAACTTTAAAAGCTTTTGAAGTTCTATTTCAAGTCAGTATTGCGAATCAACCCGGAACAAATTGTATTGCAAATTTCAATACTCAAAGTAAAAAGAAAAACTACAAAGGTAGTCACTGATGGGGGAAGTTTCAGTGTATTGAACTTGAAAAATAAAGTCAAATTTCAACAACCGGGAAATAATGCATAGTCACGAAAAAAATAGTAGCGTGTGATAAGCTTTTTCAGGTGGAAGAAAAAAAAAGTTACATTAGAGACAAGAATTGTTTGCCCTCTCAAAAAGCAAAATTTTCAACTGATGCTCACCTTTCCGTGAAATGTTGTATTTCATCGAACCGTAAAAAAACTGAGGTAGTCTATGAAGCCTTTATATTTAGAGTAACAGAAGCCGTTTGAAAACAGGGGGGACTGAGATTATTATTTTTTTTAAATTCATACATTTTTCGACGAAACTTCCTTCTATATGACATTTTTGGGCATTATTATGTCGAGAAGAGGCAAAGGAATTGAATTTCTATTGGCAGACATTTCACGAAATGAAAGAAATATGAAATTTAATAAAAATTAAATTCTATCTATATGAAATTCGAATATATTTCTTAAAACAAGAAATTACGAAAAAATCTAGTCAGTGTAAATGGGCTTTATGTGTAACTGGTTGAAGTACCTATTTTCTTTGCATTAGTTAAACTTTTAAAAAATTTAGCTATTATAGCAATTATATCTTTAAAGAAGGTAAAACCATGGCAAGACAGTGTATCCAAAAATTTTAAATAATTTTTAATGTGTTTTCACATAAATAATTTTAAATGAACTGCAATTTTGCTTCCCAGTAACGATTGATTTAACATAAACATATATTTGAATCTAAGAAAGAAAATTAATCTACTAAAAATATAAATAGAAATGAATAATGAAAATATAAATATAATTTAGAACGGAAGAGTAATTTTACTAGTAAATTTCTGCTCCAGGAACAATAGAACAAATATCCTAAAATAGATAAACGGAAAGAAAAAAATAAGATGAAGCATTTCGCAAAATATTATCATAAATAATTTATATTAAGAAGCTTTAAACTGGATAAAAATTAAATTAGTAGGAGCTAAAGCAACAAAACTATCTAAAACAGATAAAATAGGCTTACGTTGAAATAAACTATGATCAACAACAGTATTGGAAAAAAATCCATATTTTGCCAAAAAAATTAAGTTTTTGAACAATACTTTTTTGAAATATTTCAATTTATTATTATTTGTATAAGAGCACTAAATAAATTGAATTTAATACTGACCCAAATTTCTAAACATCATTGTCCGAATTTTTTTTTTTTTTTTATAAACCTGGATTATTCAAAGCAATATGGAAAGAAAGAATTATTTATTTTATTAAATTAAATGTTAATATTATTTTATTGAATGCTTTAGAATTCAAAGCGTTATTAAAATTTGAAATATTTATTTTACGGGAAAGAGTGTCAAATTTATATGAAATAAATGTGATGGCTAATCGGAATGGCATTGCACGAAGGAAATAGTAATGAGAACATATTTAACTTAGTCACGCATACTTTTTACGCTGTTTTATTTACATTACGGAAGTAGAAACAGGTGTCAATGGAAACAAGACTTACAGCTGAGTTTGTAATAGCATTAATTTAAATAGAAATGTTAGATCGCGCAATCTGCTCTGTGTTTTTGTCTACGCCATTAAATAATGAAAGCAGGGCATAATTTAAAAATAGTGCAGTACTATAATGAACTAATTTTTACATAAATTGTAATTAATCATCTTAGATTGACGTGACTTTTAAGGTATCCGACTACTTGCGACAACCTTTTTTCGAAAAAATGGAGATATGGGGAGTTTTTTGTGATTTTTATATTTATTTAGTATATTTTTTAAGAAAAAAATTCTAAAATTGATAAAAGAAAAAAAATGTATTGTTATTAAAATAGGAAAAAACTATTAAAAGTGTACAAAAAATTACATAAACGGGGCCCGCTCTGTACAAAGATTTTATGAACAAATTCTCAATTTTTCAATTTTGATGTGTTACTTTGTTATTCCTGTTTGAAGTGACCTTCACGATAAGAGATATTTTAATTTTTACCAAAACTAGAGCACTTTATCTTAGTCAGTATACCAAATTGCTTTAAAAAACATTGACTATACTCACATAAAGAACTGCAAATTTTGAAATAAAACAGTGATTGATAAATCTGAAGATCAAAGCACTTCTACTTTTATGCAGAACATAAGCAAAAAATTTCAGCCAACTATTTTTAAAACATTTTGAGCAATCGCTGTTTCCGTTTGAGTTTTTCGAAAAAAAAAACACTTTTCGCGGGTAAAACGCATTTTAAAGTTTGACACCTTGTGTAAAGTTATGGCATCTGCTTTTACTAAAACGCTTGTAGTTTTTGTTCTGGTGGAGGAAAATAAAAAAAAACTTGGTATTGTTATTAAGCTATTAAGATGTCTTATAAAATAAAGTCATTAAAAAAATTTGTCAATTTTTGAAAAAATCATGATTTTAGGGTAGTCGGATACCTTAAGCTAATTATAAAAAATATTGCATTATATGGCTATAAATTTTATTGTGTTAGACAGGGCTGCGATCAATATTGAAGCTCAGGAATAAAACTTTTAATAGAAAAAAGTTTTCGGTATGAAATTTAAAGCTAGTTTATGTTCCCTGTGATAGTCTATCACGATTGGTTAGATTATTTAACATATATACATGGATTAAAAATGTTTTTTAAATTTATAAATTAAATAAAAGAAATATTTCAGCTCTTTTATGTATTGAAGGTATGGGAATTGTTGAAGTTAGTATGGAAGAAACAATAACATATAATTCGTTACAGTGATACTAGATGGACTTAAGGCTGTTTTCGCTATAATTTCTTATAAAAGTTTGTGACATTATAACTCATGCATTTGCTTATAATATAGTATTTGCAAAATTTCAAAATATTTCATAAATAATTAGTTATTCCTTTTAACGTGTGAAGGGATAGCTCATTTAGCATTAAGGTATAGGAAAAAAAGGGAAAACACATTTTATAAAAGAAAAAATATGTCAACTCAGATAAAAATGAGTAGTATGATAAAATAAGTGATTCCCTACAGGATAGTGTAGCCAGAATATAGTATTAATGTGTTTGAGTACTTTTATATCTGAAAAAATATTCCGAATTCAGCCCCTATTCTTTAACATTAGCCGAAGATAGCCTTAAGTGTGAAACAATAATTTAAAACAAGTAATAATAGACTTAAATTAAATTTTTAGAAATATTTACCGCATTATATTGTAGTATTATTGAGTTGAAATTGATATAATAATAGATATACTTTTGATGTATATAACTCATTTTATTAGTAATAATAATCAATGTGTTATTTCTTAATTTGTTTCATTTTATTTTTTGTTTGTTTAATCTTATCTGTTAGCCGCCGATCCGGTATAGTGGTTAGTGTCGTAAGGCCTGGGTTCGAATCCTGTAGGAGGCATGGATGTTTGTATTGTAATCTTTCATGACTTTAAATTTCTTCTTTTTTTGTGATGTGTGCTTCATGCTTGCTTCTCTAAGCCCAACTGTGATACTTTGTGGTGAACGGGGATTTATAAATGTTTTCAATAAAAAAATGTTGTTTGTTAAGTGATAAGTACAATTTTTGTCTCTTATTGATTCGATACCCTACTTTTTGGAAAAAAAAGCTTAATTTAAAAGCTTACAACATTTAAAATCATAACAAAGTATTATTAAACTTTTCTTTGAAACACATCGACCAAAACATTTCTTAAAAATATACATTATTGCTAACGTTCACAAGACTGAATGCTATACTCTGTAATTATAGCATTGCTTAAAAAATAAGCATACGGATAATTTGAAAAAGAGCTAAGGGTATTGTAAAGATTGATTTGAAAGTACAATATTCATAGAAACTCTTCTACTTGTAAAAGCATTCAATCTGTCAACACTTCAAAATAAATAGAACCCCAAGAAAAATTTTCTATTCAGATTCCATATATGGGTAAGGATGGTGTAATGAAAAAGAATAACTGTGAATAGATCTTCGCAGAAAATAAATTTCGCAGCAACATTAGTCATCATTGACAATGTTGACGACCTGAGTCTCAAGTTTTTATTCATTTGAAGGAACATCTTTCATCGAAACATAAAAAGAAGGTGCCCAAATACTAAAATAATAAATCTTTTTCCAAAAGAAAGAACATTTCTTTGAAAGTAGAATATATGTACACGCACGCAAAAGATTTTCTCAATGTGTCTCTTGGGAATTGTGTAGGATTTATTTGCGTTAAAGTGGATTCAAATACCAGAGACAGAAGAAAAGAAAAGAATTCATTTTTTGGAATTTTAAGGCAACTCTACGTTTTTGAGACAAGATTTGAATACCTATCAGTATAAAATGAGCCTTTGATGTACTAAGATGGCAAATATTTGGAATTTTTGCTCTTGGAAAAAATGTTTGTCCTAAGTTCGATACATTTCGAAATGTTTTCAAATTGAATAGTTTCAATATAAATTTGTTACTCTATTCAATATCAATTTATTAATCCAGAAATACGATAACTTGGAGCTGTAATATAAAGGGAGTTTAATAAATTGAGAAAAATGGGAGAATACAGATTTTATTTAAAAAAAATTCTTTTGCTGGAGATTTTAATCTGTCATCTACCATTCCAGAGCAGAAAAAGGATTAATTTGCACGTATTTAACGTTACTTCTCTGAGACCATTCACTATTGCCCCTCCCCCAAAACACTTTCCTTAAAATTAATTATTGGTATTTGATGTACAAAATCAAACTTTACTGTCTGTCTTAAGACTGAATTATGCATCTAAATTGTAGTTTTTCTTAGTATATAACATTGTTACTTAGAATTATTGTCAAAAACGAAAAGCTGAATAGTTTAAGCTGAGTATTCCAGGGATAAGAATACTCAGTGGCGTAATGTACACCCCCGCATCGCGGAGGAGGGGGAAGGTAGGGTTCCAAGGAGCCCAAAGCCTGACTGCAGCAGTGTACCTACCCTTTGTAAAATCCAACTTGGGGGCCCAAACGTTCTCCGTTACGCCACTGGGACTTCTCAAAGAAATGCATCTCTGTTTTCGCGCGGATTTCTTTGAAACCATCATAACCAAGAAAGAGGAGTAGAAGCAAAATGCACACTTTACTGCTGGTCGCAATTTCATAAATTCATTCTTTCAAAGTTTGACTTAATAAGGAAGAATAAAGTATATTAATGTTTATGGTTGCATATTATTTTGTATGGATGTTATCTATTTTTATTGTATGCAGTCTTAGATACAAGAAAATCTGGCCTTTGCCGATCAGGTGGCATTAGTAACAACAGCACAACAGATACAAGAAATGCTTTTTTCCATTTAAATTATATAGTTATGCAATTATCATGAAAATATTTAAATTTAAAAAAGAAAAACGATGATCTTATGTACACTACTGGCCATTAAAATTGCTACACCAGGAATAAATGATATTTATTGGACAAATATATTATACTAGAAACAACAAGTGAGAGATTTAAATTTCAAGAAATTTCAGTTCATAGATTCTTAGAAATCAGTACCCATAGCAACCATCTCTGGCAGTAATAACAGCACTCATATGCCTGGACATTGAGTCAAACAGAGATTGAATGGCATGTACAGGTACAGATGCCCATGCAGCTTCAACACGATGCCACAGCTCATCAACCGTAGTGATTGGCGTATGATGACGAGTCAGTCACTCGTCAACCATGAACCAGACGTTTTCTATTGGCGGGAGATCTAGTGAACGTGCCGGCCAGGGCAACAGCCGAACATTTTTCGTATCAAGAAAGGTCCGTACAATATCGGCAACATCCTGTATCTTGTTATGCATTATCATGCATAATGATCATGCTGTATGCATATTATCTTGTAGAAACATAGTGTTTTACAGGGCTTGAATAAAGGGTTGAGTCATGTGTCATAACACGCTAGAAATGTAACGTGCACTGTTCAAAGTGCCATCAATGCGAACAAGAAGTGATCGAGATGTGTATCCAATAACATCCCATGACATCACGCCTGGTGATGGGCCAGTATGACGATGACAAATGCAGGCTGCCAATGTGCAATCACCACGATGCCTCCAAACACGGATGCGACCGTAGTGATGCTGTAAACAGAACCTGGAAGCCTCTGAAAACATGACGTCTCGCCATTCTTGCGCCCAAGTTCGTGGTTGATCACACCATTGAAGGCACTTTTGTCTGTGATGAAGCGTCAAGGGTAGCCGCAGCCATGGTCTCCGAGCTGAGAGTCCATGCTGTTGCAAATGTCGTCAAAAGTTCGTACATACAATTGTTGGTTTGCAAATGACCCCAATTCTTGACTCAGGGCTTGTGACGTGGCTGCACGATCCATCAAGGCCATGCGGGCAACATGCCTGTCTTTTCGGCTGTTAGGGATAGGGGGCCTTTGAGATTCAGCACGGCGTTCCGTATTACCGTCCTGAACCCATCGTTTTCATTTTCTGTTAACAGCCCTTGGATCTTGACCAACACGAGCAGCAATACTGCGATACGAAGAACCTCAATCCTGGTACGCTATAATTCGACCTTTATTGAAGCCAGAAACGTGTTGGTATGCATTTCTATTACTTACATGAGGCATCAGAACAATTTTTCACTAGGCAACAACGTTCAAATGCAATTTATGTATGAGAAACCGTCTGAACAAATTAATCATTTAAACACATTTTAGGTGCTGCTTTGTCTGAATGCGCTGAAAAGCTAATCATTTGCATATCCCAGCACTTTCTTCCTGTCGTTTAAATTTCACGTCTGTAGCATGTCGTCCTCTTGGTGTAGCAATTTTAATAGCCAGTACTGTATTTTAATAATGTAATTTCAGATGAAAGTACCCCATACACATTGAAGAGTCAAAAGTGAAGGAATAACAATATGCAAATATCTAGATGACTATAGCATCGTGTGAGAAATGCATAAATTGATGCGCACTGTCAGCGATTTCTTTTATGTTCAAATGATTCATATGATAAAATTTCTGACTTAATTATGGTAACATGGGGGAGATGAACTCACATTGAACGCGGATTGCTAGTTGGAGGTAGACGCATGTTACCTTCCATCATGGACAACAAAATGGTCGTCCGCATCTATTTAATGACCAAGACCAGCAGCGCCTTCGAGAGTATAGCCAGAGGTTCAGACAATATAAATACTTCTTCAAATAAGAAATACATACACCAGATGTTTTTCGTGAGGACATTAGAAATTTGGAGTTGATGGGATATGGCAGCAGCAAACCGAATATAGTGCCTTTTCTAACATGTTTCTGGCTACTGTGCCTCCACCGGGGCAGTGTAAATAAAGGTTGAACTCTAGATGACTATTAAAATGTTCCTTAACCAGATGAGATATAATTGATAAGAATTGAAGGAAGGTTTCGAGTGTGGTACAAGCACCATGCTGTAAATCCAAAGGCAAAAAAGCATTGTGCAGGATGGTGGTGACTCCATAATGGTGTGGGATGTTTTTACATGGCATGGATTGGGTCTTTAGGTCAAATTGAACTAGTCATTGACTGGAAATGATTATGTTCACAGCTATTTGGAGAAAATTTGCAGATATTCATAATTCCTAACAAAGATGGAATTTTTCAGGACGACAATGCTTCATGTCAACGGGCCAAAATAATTCATGATTTGGTTAAAGAATAATCTGGATAATTTCAGCCAATGACTCGGCTAATCTAGATTGCTAGATATTAATCCCATCGAACATACATGGTGTTATGATTAAAATGTCAGTTAATGTACAAACTTTTGCACTGGGAACAGAAACATTTTTGCGGTTATGGACGGCAGTAAAGGTAGCATGGCTAAATATTTCTTCAGGGAACATCCGACGGCTTTTGAACGTTGAATTGTTTCACTTCGAGAGCATACGTTTTCAGTGTCATACAGCCTCCTTCTTCTGACTTCAAGGATAATGGGATCAACGGCAGCAACGTTTGCGTCTATGATAGACGTAGCTGATCTACTTTTCTGTTACAGTACTATCGCTTACAAATGCGTTCTATCAGTAGACCACTAACAATTTTCAATGAATAACACATGAATTTTTTTTCTCCTTGGCCTATACGAAACAAATGATATTGCGGAAATCCTCCTTGGAGTAATATTGAAGTTGATATGGCATCTTTGATTTGTTATAATCATCACACGGATTGACATAGAGAACGGACGGGAAAACTTTTTCAGGGTACGGGCTACTATTTTTTTCAAGGTGTTGTGGTCCATCCAGTAGCGTAGGTTTGGTGAGCTAAGAAAAAAGTCTACAATATTTATTATAACAATATTAAATACGGAATATATACTTACCTACATATTAACAATAAAATAAACTTAAATTTTTAAGACGATGTTTAAAGAAAAAACATAAGATACAAACAGAATAATAATATCAACGATGCATATGTTACGAAGCAATTCAAAAAATTTGTTAAATAAAATATTTTCATCTAAAATTAGCGCTCATAGTTATAATCAGTAGAAGACTTAGTCTGCATACTGCTGCCAATCTTAAATATTTCGTTATAATATTAAAATTTATATTCGTTAATTTATTAAAATATTTCGTTAAATATTCGTTATAAATATTCGTTTCCTAGCTGCTAATGTTCAGGCAGTCACTCCAAAATGTCTTGGCAGTCCACCGGTAGACCGCGATTGACGTAATGCCCACCCTTGACACACAGGTTGTAATGGTCATCCCGCGATGTCCATTAGTGTGGGAGAGTTGGAAGGAAGATTAACCATATTCAAAATAACTTCTATTTATTTACTATTATGAACAACAACACAAATTCTATTTACCATGATAAGAAATGTACCAACTACTAAATATGGAAAGCAATAGGGAGTTAGATAAGATACGAGAAGTCTCTTAATTAATCGGATGGCTTATTTCTAGGCAATACGCCTTCTATATAATTCCAAGTGACCTAATCCAATTTAATCTTTGACTAAAACGTCAACTTTAATATTACACAAATAAGCTACCAAGTACTCACGACTCACTTCACGTCTAGTCAGTCACTGCTATCCATTAGCAGTCTAGCCTCTCTCCCTTTCTAACTTGAAAGTTTAATCCTTATATACAAGTCCTCATTTACATGCTCACATCTTCTTCGGGGGAAGGTTTGTAATAGAATAATTTTTAAAGACCTAATATTCCCCAAGAGGATTATTAGTTGAAAGAACGCGGACAGACCGTCACAAGGTTTGTATAAGCTGTCACACTTATTTCAACTTGATACCTGCGAAGTATAAGAAAATTAACTAGCTTTACAAAAACTGTCTGTATTTTAGAGAAAAATTCGTTTACTTTTTGATACAACCTGTACATCCATACATTTTCATTAAATAGAACTACAATGAACTTTCAATGCGAGAGAATACCGAGTAGAAGTATTTCCAATTTATTTTCATTTCATGCAATATAATTAGTAATTGGGATAAAAAAAAGGATTGTAAGGGTGTAAAATAACAAATAAGGGATAGAATAATTAAATTTCAAATAAGGAAAGAGAGAGTAAGCTATGTAGTGCAGTTAAAATTTTGATTTTTATCTTATGGTAAAGTTACGGATGAAATATTAAATTAAAACTCCATTTATAAGCGCTTTGGATTTTGATTTTCGAAAATAAGTAAAAAATATTATAGCAATATTTAATCTGAAGGAGAATCAAATTATGTGTTCCTTAACTTATTCACGGGTGGTTAAGTTATGCAGAAATTTAAGTACTGTTTTTTCAAATTATTGAGCTTATTTTATGGTGTTACAGCATTTTCTTTTGAGCTTTAAGTATAGTCTTCATAAAACAGATCAACAAAAAAGTTTGCTTATCCATGTAATATAAAATGGCAAGAAAAGCGAAAAATTGGATACTAAAAGCGTACATCTACGTTGAAAATACCTTTAAGTATATTGAAAAAGTGTCAAGAATTTGAAATCCTTATCTAGTGAAGTAAGTTCCAAAGCTATTTTGAGGAAGCCAGAAGATAAATAGACTACTGGTTTTTAAAAAACGATACTAAAAATGATAAGAGGAAAATCCGATAAAAAATATTGAAGAAACTGGGATACCTGACTTAAGTTGCGGAGCACTCGCGGAATAGTATTTTTATAGAAATATTTTATTTATAGAGTGACAGTTATGTTAGAGGACTGCTTAGTGTTCAGAGGTATGAAGTTTTAGAGTACGACAATAGAGACAGAAAAAGTAATAACTTTATGCTCAAAGTATTCAATTTGATCGATTCGAGAGGTAGTTATCCTTCTTTAAATGCTTCATTTTTGAAAGATATGTTCCTGAATATATGATAAATAAAGATGTTTATATGTTTATATATATATATATATACCCCTATTTATTTTTTACTTGATTTTTAGTACAAATTTTGAAGAAGCTTAAGAATTTTCACCTTTCACACACACAAATAATCTATCTTCATATTATTCAAGAGATAAGAACCATCAGTTTTAATGACTAGAATCCAATGATTCTCAATCTGACTTACTAATCCAGATAACAGTAGAGCTGTAATAAAATTCTTTTCTCGAATCCTTTACAGTTGTAAAAGAATTTAAAATCTCGTTTAATTATGGTAGGGATAGAGAAAGATAATTATATGTACAAATTTCTTTCCCATCTGTGTGTGTGTGAGCAAATAAAAACAAAATGTCTGAGACACTGAAATTGAGAATGACTATTTTTTGTGGTTTACTTATTCTTTTATTCTCCAGATAATTTGGAACTTTTTATGTAGTTTTTCGCTTCATTACAATTCAGTATTTGGAAACATTTACATTTTTTAGTTATCTTTTAGCTTAGTTACGCATATTAAATTTATTTAAGTAAATTGTGAATACTAAGCATAGGCTGTGTTATTGACTGTACATAGGAAGCAAATGTAAAGTGTAAATAAAAAAAGTGACCTAAATCTTAAATTAAAATTGTAGAGCTGATCCTACAATTTATCCCAAAAGCTTCATTGATTTAGCAAAGATAGTTATACACTGGTGTGCAAAAAGTAAGGACGAGACGGTTTTTTCAATATAACTTTGTACAAAAGCTTTCCAAATCAGCACATTTAATACCGTAAGATCCCCAATACGTAAGGACATGTGTAATATGTAAGCAACACTTACTAAAAGAGAAATCAGAGGGATAAAAGAAGCTTGATTGAAAAAGTAGCATGGAGCGCAATGCGACTGAAGGCCGAAACATCCCTGTGATGGGTGTCCAGCAAGAAACATCCGGTCTTTAGTAGGGGATATGATCTCCCTGACTGCTAGGCAGGTTTCACAGCGTCTGCCCATGCTGAGAATGAGGGTGTCAATGAGTTGTTGAGGCATTGCTGCCCATTCGTCTTGCAGCGCCAATCGAAGCTCCCGAATCGTTACTGGTGGTAAGGTACGAGCTGCCAAGCGTCTGCCTAGAAAATCCCATACATGCTCGATGGGATTGAGATCCGGAGATCGTGCCGGCCAATCCATACGTTCAATATCCTCACTCTCTAAGAGCTGTTCGGCCGCTACTGTGCGATGACATGGTGCATTGTCGTCCATGAAAAGGAACCGCAGACCCATAGCGCCTCTAAAAAGACGCACATATGGAAGAAGAATCTCGTTACAATAACGGGTCCCGTTGACTGAACCTGCGTCGAAGATGTGAAGGTCTGTACGACTACCAAGCATGATGCCTCCCCAAAAGAGAACACCGCGACCTCCATGCCTGTCCCTTTCAATGATGTTCGAGGGATGATTGCGGCTTCCCCGCTCTCTCCAGATGAGTATGCGACGAGAATCGCTACTCAAACTCAATCCGCTCTCATCTGTAAAGAGTACTCGTCCCCATTCATTGTCTCTCCAATTCCGGTGTTCCCGGCACCACAGAAAACGCCTTCTCCGATGGGCAGGCGTTAAAGGTACACACCGTACAGGGCGTCGTGCAAACAGACCATCACCGTGCAGTCTTCTGGCCACGGTAAAACGCGATATCGGTCGTCCAGTCGCCTGTGTCGTGTGTCTAGCGATTTCTCCCGCTGTCTGCCGTCTGTTTCGTCTGACCTGTAAGACAATGTACCAGTCATCTGCGGGTGTGGTTCCTCGTGGACGACCACTACTGAACCCCCGGATAGCTGTTCCTGTAGTTTGAAATTGTCTCCAAAGTCGGGAAACGATGCTGTGAGCAATTCCGAACTCTGCAGCCACACTTGTCACACTGCGGCCTTCCTCCAACTTCCCAATGATTCGACCTCGGGTAAAAACTTCCAGATGTCGTCTAATAGATTGATTATTCTCCATTTCTCGCTGAGGCAGCAACTCGTTGTGATTTTAACTGCTATACGGCGTGCAATCTCTTTGCCAGAAATACTGATCTTACACCGACAACATGCTTTATACTACTCAGACACTCCCCCATTACGTCTACCTGCATATCTGCGCATGTGCTACCGTACATCACCTTACTTATTCTCCTGATTAGTCTTTCTGTCCGCTCTGCCTCTTCGTTCAGCTGATATGCTAATTTTTCGACTTCGTCCTTAATTTTTGCACACCAGTGTATTATCATTATAAGAAACTATCATTTCTTTAAACTCGGGGTTTCTAGTTCGTTGGGCGCCACTGTGAGAACCCCCCTGGACGCTAAGATTAACTTGAGGCAAAGAATGACCAGTCACCATTTGTATAATAATAAATTGTATTTATTCACTTAGTTCAAATATCAAATTTCTAATGACAAATACTTAACTAAATGTCTAAGTTAAAAAGGGATTTTTTTACCTTTACTATTAAATTAAATTACGAAATATGAAATTAATCAATTACTAAGCTCACTATCAAAACGGTTTACCGGAATAGGAAGTCAGAAATACACGCAACTTGAATTTTTAGCTTTCATTAAAATTGAACTAATTTTATTAAACTAACGCTTGTGTGGGGTAAGTAGTACTAAGCTAGAATATATCACCTGGTTGTACTTATGATCTCTCCAGGTAGATTAATTCCCTTAAGACTCCTTCACTGAATAATAACAGCAATACTCCAATATCTTAATCCAATTGAATCTTCTAAATCTCGTCACTACTGCTGCTTGCTCAATAGCCTTCTTCTCCGCTAACTTACAACGCTCTCCTTAAATACCTTATCTATTTTACATGTCCCATTTTCTTTTAGAGCTGATTGGAAATATAAGCGAATTTACAATCCCCAAAGACGCCTAAGAGTATTAGTGGAAAGGTGCCGTAAAGATTCTTCACAGACTTAAATTAATTAATTTCTACATCATCTTTTGGATTTAAATAGCACACGCATTTGTTTATTGACTCAACAAAAATGATATGACCTAGATAAGAATTCAAAGTAAAGAAGGTATAATTTAGCATTTTAACATAAAAAAATAAAAATATACACTATCTACCAATAAGTAATTGGACACCTGTGATGAAAGAGATAAACTATATTTATTCATATTCAATAGTTGGTAGAGCCTCCACCTGAGGTAGTTACAGCCTTAACCCTCCAGGGCATGCTGTCCACAAATGTTTGAATGATGGACAATGGTATTTTACCACTCTGCTTGGAGAAGACATGCAAGTTCTTTCACCGATTTTGGATGGTTGTTTCAGCCCTTAATTCGGGAATAAAACTCATCCCAGAGGTTTTCTATAGGATTAAACGCCAGTACAATCGGTTTACCACATTATCATCATACTAATCTATGGTGGACCTCGCAACATAACAAAAGGCGTTGTACTCCTTGTAGTAACAATGATCCAACCCGTAAAATTGCGACCGCGTAGGAAGACATTTTTGTCTAGAGTAGTTTAGTAGGGGTCGGCATTGAGAGCTTACTATGAATTAGGACCAAGGGTCCTAGTCCATATCACGAGAAACATACCAAATCATAATTCCACCTTCGCCAAACTTTACTGTTGGCCCAATGCATTTTGGCTAAAGGCGTTCTCCAGGCATGTGCCAAACCCAGACACTACCACCCAACTGGTAGAGATAGAACTTTGATTCATTACTCTAGAGCAAGGATGTCAAACTCTAAGGGTAACTTGGGCCTAACAAACAAGGTTTAACTTTAGGTGGGTCGCAAAAAAAAATCAATATTCATAGAAACGTAGATAAATTTCAAATTATGTAGTATAATAAACACATATAAAAAGAACAAGAAAAATTTAATATTTACGTCCTGACACCTCTTCTCTCCTACTTTCTTTTCTATTTTGGGAGAAATTTTGTTCACAGAGATTACTTTCAAAACTGACCTAAGGTGAGCGTTCATTAATACTGTTTCTAAATGGAGACTTATATCCTTTCATAACTGAATATAACTTATCACACCGATAAGTACTCCCAAACATGGAAATAACCAGTAGCACAACGTACTCCCCCGCATCGCGGGAAGGGAACAGGCTTCCAGGAGGTACAAAGCCTGATTGACGCCAAGCACGTATTTAAATAATTGATGAAATATTCAAGGTAAAACTTGATTTTGCAGGGGAGGGAGACTAATATTCTCCGTTACGCCACTGGAAGTAATTTTATACGCGAATTTTCGAGTATTTTCAAACCTGGTTGGTAAATATTTGTAAAATTCTCACATACCTACTTCAATAAATGGTTGGGTACTGAGTCTATTTATTGAGAAAATCGAAGAAAACAAACAAAATTTGCCTTCCAAAGAATTAAAATATTCAAATCTTGTTTCAAATTCAGTTCTAAGATTTGAAAATTTTTCTGCGTATTTTTGATATACGATACAGTACCATCTAAACTTGATTTGTTCATATTGCAAGTTGGGGGGAGTGTTAAATGTTCATTTTTTCTGTTGCTTTTTCCAAAGAACTAGCTTACATTTGAATGCTCGAAATTTATCTGAGATGTTCGTAATGATTTGATCTTTTCCTTGTAACGATGAATTTAAATCAGTTAAGTGTTTGGTTATATTAACCATGAAACGTAAATCTTGCGACCGTATTGGATCGGAAAACAAGCTTGTGTATCTTGATTTTTAATTTTAAAACTCATACCCATACAGAGTTGAATGAGAATCTTAGAGTACGATAACCAACGTACCTCGGTGTAATAGAACAAATCTGAATATGCACTATCTAATTCAATTAAGGTATCCGACTGCGTTCGGAACCGTGATTTTGCAAAAGCGCATAAATGGATAATTTTCATTATATTTAGTGTTACTTAGATTAGAATACATGTATAAAATTGTTTTAAGGACATTTTGACAAAAAAAGTTATTTAAATACAATATTGTGGCAAAAAATTAACTTAGAATAATATTTTTTTCAAAATGTTCTCCTTTTGTGAAAAATGCTTCTATTATAATAATATTTTGCCTGTATATAGCTCAGATATCTCTACAGAGGCTCAACTAGAATTTTTGAAATATATAACTTAGAAGTGGGTTTATATTTTACGACAACAGAGGGGAGCAATTTTAAGAAAAAAACGCCAATAATTATTTCAATTGGTGGTAACTCTGAAAATAATGTGAATTTTTCAAAAATTATAGTTGAGGCTCTGTGGAGAGGTCTGAGCTATATGCAGGCAAAATATTATAATAGAAGCATTTTTCATAAAAGGAGAACATTTTGAAAAAAGATTATTCTAAGTTAATTTTTTGCCAAAATATTGTATTTAAATAATGGTTTTCATCATAATGTCCTTAAAACTATTGTATGCATGTATTCTAATCTAAGTGACATCAAATATCATGAAAATGATCCATTGATGCGCTCTTTTAAAATCACGGTTCCGAACGTAGTCGGATACCTTAAGAAAGCAGTAAATTGTCGCTAAATGAAGGCCTGGAGATATAAAAAATTCATAACTTATTTTATGTGTGACAAAACATTCTCCATGTTTATTAACTTTATGTATAATACTTCTTGATGTATATATAATACGATGCGTATTTTGTTTAATAAAAGCAAAAAAGAAAAAAAAGAGTATAACTAAAAGCGTGTTTAGCGAATTCTATCTTATTTTTATTATGCTTCGGTTTGTTATTTTATTATATATTATTGTGAGACGATATATTGGTGGGCCACAAAAATGTTCTCTGGGGATTACGAGTTTGAGAGAGAGAGAGAGACGGCCCACCCCTGCTTTATATAACCTGTTTTCTCTCCTCTGCAATCCAATTTCGAAGTGGCTTGCACCAGCTCAACGGTACAGCTTGGTTGGAATTTGTAATCAAAGGCTTATCGGCGGCAACACGACCATGGAAACCAAGCAAATGTGCTTCCTTGTGGATGGTAATTATCAAAACAACAATTCCGGATGCTTGTTGAGCTTTTGGTGTATGTGGGGCATCGGTTTGGTACCGTTTTTCTGAATTTCTTTGAGCATCACTCTTCGGTCTCTATCTCTAAGTTTCGTGGGTCTGCCGGGTCGAAGCACATTTCGACCATCACCATCCACCTTCCACTTTTTAATCACAAAAGCCAATACCGATTTTGGAATGTTTAACTCACTAAATCTGTCCCTTAAGAATTGGCCATTTCTGTTCCGACAATTACGCCATTCTCGAAAGCACACAGCTCTGAGTTTCGTGGCGTCTTGCATGCGATTAATGCCTATGTTTCCTACTCGATAATTAAGTATAGGAAGCGTGACATAGATTAGGACTACAAATATCCTCATTTGCATGGGTGTCCAAATATTTATTGGTAGATAGTGTATTTCAAGTAAAATCTATAATCGAAACAAATTAAGTTTATAATATGTGATTGTATATAAATGACTTTACATAAAGACATAACCATCGCTTTGTTGTCAGGTCTTTTAGATGGCTTTTCATAGAATTTAGAAAAATTCTTTTTTGAAGCTTAGGTATGATCATAAAACGAAATACTTTCAAATAGAGATTCATATATAAAATAAAAACCAATTAACTGATTGTAGTAAACTTGAAGAAAAGCAGCTCAACATCCTATAAAAACGTTGATTTTGGCATGCTTTATTTGATTGCGCAGTGTTAGAGATGCGTTATATTTTTCTTGTTTATTTAACTGAAACGATTATACATTACCTCCTCTCTATGTTGATTTATTTTCTATAAGTCCCGATATCTACCTTATAAATCATGCACTCAATGAAAGAACAATATCTGCTTTATTTTTTACTCTGTGAACACATAGCAATTATTTAAACAATATAATTTGATCTGTTCAGTTAATTTCATTTTGAAGTATTCGTATAGTAACAACCCACTTTGGGTTGTTGATGTTTGGGGGTTCGAGCAAAGAGCAGCCATAGTAAGTTATAATACAATTTTTTTATCCCTTTTACTTAATAAACATAACTAAAGGTAGGAAATGCACTTAATAAATAACCGGAAGAGCAACCGCATAGGCTTAAGGCTACTAATGTATAATTAAAATTTACTTATCTGCTCCTGGAGCACTCTTGATTCCTACGCTTCATATCTCCGTAAATATCTTGCTTAACTATACGACATCCGGTCGTAAAACTTGTTAACAATTTAATAACTTTTATTCGTCAACTATCAACTATCGACCATCATCGCGTACACACATGCCAACGAATAAATAGAAGAATTCATTAAACTAAATCTCGTCTTCTTCTTCGAGGCAGTTTTCGACAGAAATTACAGTTAAAAAGAATAATTATACCCCTAGAGGATTAGTTGAAGATTTTGCAGTATCTTTGTTTCTTAGTTGCATAATTTCTTAAAACCTTTTCAATACTAGCCCCACGTTAGATTAGGTCCCAGACTCTATCGTGTTTACTATAAATTCCAGATGGTTTACACAAGGGAAATTTGTCAAAATTGTTGTCAATGCTACACTTCCTTGAAACGCATATAGTATAACATATAAAAAACTGTAGAGAGTTAGTAAAAATATATTCTACTCCCTATTTAAAGCTTAAACTAGTTTTAGGTGTGTCACATATATTCATCATACAATGAAATTAAAGTCATTTTCTGAAAGAAATGCAATTAAAAATATTAAATTGCTTATTAGAGTTGTGTGATGATCTATTTTCCTATTTATACTTCCATAATAAGAATAAAAGGATGCCCAAGAATCAGTATTACTTTTTTTTTCTGAGGTGAAAAATATTCCAAAAAGAAAATAATTAATGCATTAATTTTGACTGAGATCACATATAAATGATATGTGTTTTAAATTTTGTTTATTCTCTAAAATTAAATAAAAAGGTAAAGTAATTATATGGATTAGTATCGAAAGTCTAGTTATTTATGTCGATTGATTACTTCTAGTCCTTTGGGTGAACAACTTTATACTGTGTATAATGCAGTGGCTCTCAAACTTTAACTACTGGCGACCCAATTTTCAATCATAATTTTTATCGCGCCCCCCCAAATAATAATGTATTGAATGCAATAATAATGCATTTGGGGGGTGCTAAAGCTACAATATGATCATAATTATAAACCGTACAAATTAACAAGATAAGTATTAAATTTTGTATATGTTACTTTTAAGTAATATTTATTTTTATTTTTTTACTTTTTAGTTCAATTCACTATAAAAGCGTGTTTTTTTTAAAATTTTTTTTTTAAACTAGAATTTATTTTATAATTATTTTTTATACACGATAAAAATCCCAATTCCAGTGAATAATTTAATTAAGAGAAAATATACTTACCTACTTTCAAGGACTTTTCAATTTTTCTTTGATTTTTTGAGAAAAAATCCAATAAAATTAATGAAAATGTTCCAAATCTGGCTGCCCTTAATAAAGGACATAAAGCATGTTCATAGAAAATATTTTGAACAAAAGTGGTCGCGCAGAGAACTCAATCAAAACTAGTAACTTGATTGTAAGAAAAATGTTTGAAACTCCCCAAAAAAAGAGGGCGAAATGTGATAAATTCATTTTAGTTCCCATTAAGACTGTCTTATTGGAGGATACTCTGTCAAGGTCATTGGTAACAAATAAACAGTTTTCCTAGAATTAATAAATTCGTGAACATCTGATGACTCTGCGCATCGCGCGACCGATCCCGTGTTAAAAGTGTATTCAATAAAACATATGGATATTAGTTCTAAAAAGGAATTGCGTAAAAAGTTTTCCGTTATGCATTGTATGTTGGCCAAATAATCCTTCTAAGTACTCAATATGCTTATCCATGTATCATATAACTCATTCACATGGAAAAAAAGCAACAGAAAAATATTATTTACAACTTTCTTAAAAGAAAAACAGATGGAGTGAAACATACCAGTAAGTTTGAAGGTCAAATATATGATACTCAAAAGTAGCATTTTAGGGGTTAAAAGGAAACGTAATAAAAAAACATCTCTCCTCGTGTAATTACAGTAAAGCAAACAAAATGCCTTTTTTTATTTGGTTATAGGATCAAAGATAGCTAATGAACGTTTGAAGTGGAATGTTTTATTTTTGATGATCACCAGATGATATATATAAATTACATCAGTGTAAATGTGCATTTTTTATTAAGTCAGAAAGCATTTTGCTTTTCTTCATTCCAAAAAATTATTTTTTGAAACCTTTTATTTTCCATATGCTCGCGCCCCCCTTGCAGGAATACCGAGCCCCCAGGGGGCGCGCCCCACAATTTGAGAAACACTGGTATAATGAAATAATTAAATCAGATAAGAAATTTACAGATTTTTTCTCAACTTCATGCAAAGAATACAATTTTAAATGTGACTTCAAGAAATATAAGTTCCTATATTCGCACTCGAAAAACATTAGCAAGCTATGATTGGTAATTTTTATGTGAATTAAAGGAAAAGGAACTGAAATAAGTTTGAGAACATTAAAGAAAATTTTTAAAGTACATTCATTGTGCCAAGTATGAGACAGTTCAAGAGTACAAAATGAGATTTTGAGTTAAATTGTTGAGAAAAAGTTTCTAGAGTAAAATATTAAATTGCTGAAGAGTTGTTCTAGATTTAGAAATGAAATTCATATAAGCTAAACGAGAAAGAGTACCAAAAAAGTGATCTGCTATCACGTAATTGGTTTAATTAGATGTAGTTAAATTTCTGAGAAGAAAGTTGTACAAGTTGCCAGACACCTAAAGAACCTAATGCTATTCCAAAAAGAACGTTCGAAAAAAAATAGCAAAAATGTAAATCCAGCTTATAAGAAGTGAAAAGATAAATTAAATATAACGGATGAAAGGGAAAGAGGAATGTTTTGGAAAGTGAGAATCAAGTTAACTCTGAACAAATGAAAAGAAACAAAAAGAAATAGAGAATTTCATAAAAATTATGAATATCACTTTTAAAAAAACCTGTGAATAAAATAATAATTAACTCTTTTTAAGGAATTAACTATAATGATGACTGACAAGAATTTTCTGTAAATAACTTAGTTTGATAAAATATCAATATATTCAAATTTAGAAGGAAAAAAAATAATATGTTTGAATTCAACAGAGTAAAAAGGGATTTTTCTTTGTCTATAAGAACAATATGAATCATGACAAGAAGAAAAACGAAAGGATAATTATAATCTTTAGTACCAAAAAAAAGCAGTTGTTGATTACCATATTAAATTAAAGAGAAACCAACAAAAACAATTCATATTTGTCAATGGCTCTAAATAAAATAAATGTTTCTTCAAGAATGTTTCTTAACTACATCACTATTTTAATTGTAAAATAATGGCAATCATTTTTTAGGTCCATATATATATTTTAGGATGAGATACTTCGGAATTTTTTTTTAAAATTAAAAAAGTAATTGTAAATCAAATCTTGTTATAAATTCAGTTTTGCAAAAAAAAAAAAAAAAAAAAAAAAAAATGAAATGGAATTTTTGAATGCAGAAAGAGTTTCCTTTCAAACATTTTATCTTCAGTAGGAAAAAAACAACTACGATAGATCAAATTTCTTACGGTTGGATCTTACATCGTCAAATCAAAAAAGAGTTTTATCGGAAGAAATTCTTCGATGACTTACCGAAAGAAGTACTACTTTATATATAAGTTAAATTTTTGCTCATTCAGTTACAGATCTTGATTCATTTCAAATTCTAGAGAAAATTTTTGTAGAGATCATGATTTATCTTTTCTTTCAATTCCACAGCTACTGCAAATACAAGCCTCTAGATAAAAGGCATGCCAACCAAAATATGTTGAAAGATGTATGAGAAATTATATAAGTAATGCTAAAAGTTAAATTGTGCTGTCTAAAATTTAGACAGACTTGCAGTTGTCTGTATATAAACTGTTGAAAAATAAAGTAAATTAAATTGACCTACTTGTGTGTGTGGTTATATATAACAAAAAATAATAGTTAAGAGAAATATTGTTTTTAAACTCACCCATAGCACACACTATTGTCACATAGCACGTTGTACCCTGTACGCAATTTATTTTTATTTATATATTTATGAGAAAATTTTTTACTTGTACCCTATTTGTGAACACGCACCAAATTAACATTTTCAGAACAAAAACATGCTTAAAAATTATTTAAAATTAAAAATTTTTAAAATTATTTCAATATTTCAAAATTCCTACTTCTGTGTGTGTGTGTGTATTTTTACAAATTTTAATACTTTCGGCCAATTTTTTTTGATAATATTCTTAAAAGTGTTCCCCACAATTATGTGCGGGGATTGATATTACAAGTGATATTCTTATTTTTGCAATTTTGGTTCTGTTTCAGACACTGTACGAAACAGTAAGAAAAGAACTATATCTATCTTCAATGATTTTTTAAAAAGCAACTAGCCATACATAAATCCTTATTCCATGCATAGAATCATAAAACACATACAAAACAACCATAAAAAGTTTCAAAACCTTATATTGAATATAAAAATATCATTAGCATTTTAAATACATGCTTATCATGAAAGATAAAAACCTAAGAAAAAGCCATTTAAAGATTTAAAGGTTATTAAAATAAATGGAAGAGCTAAATGCAGACGTCACGTACCCTAGTTTCGGTTTTAGTTTCTACATACTGCTAAAAAAAGTTAAAGAGCTGTCTAAATTATGTAGCTAGAGCTATGAAATCTTGTAGAATATTTAGAAAAGTTACACAGAGTTAAAATGAGGTACCCTCCCCCGATATTTTGGTAATTTCTAAGGTAATGCGTCGCCTTGGGTAATGTGTTGTTTTATAAATATTTAATGATTTAATACTTAATAGCATTACAAATGAAATGCAATCAAGAATGAAGTATTCGTAAAGGCTTAAAGGAACAATTTTTCTGAAGAAACATTACTTAAAAAATTCTATTTGTGGTTTCTGAAGTCATGAGATTATTACTCCTTCATGCGATGTGTGTGATTTATAAATTTTTTCAAGCGCTTTAGAGAGAAAAAAACCCGGTTTTTAAATGGGGAATTCAAACAGAACAATAAACCACCGGCAAAAAATACTTTCAAAACTGTTCAGAAACATAAATGAGAGAACATTAATTTTTTTTTATTTGTGCAATGAGTTGCCCTTGAGCGTTTTAATTCCAGTGATGAATTACAGCATTAGAAGTAACATTTTTTTTGCATTGCTTTTCATATATTACTTAATAATTTACAGAAGTGCTTTTGCATTTAAATAGAAAAGTTATATACATATATATATAGTCTTCTTTACAAACAAGAGATAAACATTCATCAATCACATTCGAAAAACACATAGACAGTAGGAAAATCACACAATGAAGGACACATGAGCAACCGAGATTAAAAATTATAAAATGGAAGCTGCAGTATTATAAACATTGCTGACTTAGGATAGCTAATATATAAAATAATTTATATAAAAGTTTATATAAAAGTGGGGCTATATATGTATATATATATATATATATATATATATATCAGACGGAAAATAATTAGAAATAAAGCATATAAATTAGATTTCTCCTATATTTTATTGTTTATTATGCAATATTTCTCTTCCAATTTAATTGCTATTTCTATTGCGTATTTGTAAGTTAAACTAAAAAATGTTAGCTCTAATGCAGAGTTCATTGAAATGTGATATTTATATAATGCTTAGTTAAAGTGGCTAGTGAGATTTACTGTTATAACATCACTTATCTCAATTTATTGAAAATAGTTGTATTTATATGTTAATGATACTCTACATTATTTATTTGTGTAGAGATTTCAAAATAATACTGAGATATATTGTGAAATTCGTCTACCTGTTGAGAATCTTATTAGTTCGCTGATGTATCAATATAAATATTATCTACTGATCAAATAATTTAACTGTACATATTGTTATTTTCATATAATTTTAGAAATCTGATTATATTATAGAAATATCATCTGATCACACATATTATTTGAATATTGTAAATCTAATATGAAAGATAGATAAATTTAAAAAGAGTTTATAAAAACTATTTCTTTAATATACGAAATGTATTGTAAATTTTATTTGATCTCTTTGTATTTTCGTATGAATTTCGAATCTTGATTGTGAATCCGTATTTTGAAAGCAACGAAATTCATTTAATTTCATTATAAGCTTTGACATATAGTATTTCTCTTCTTTTTTAATGTATATATACACATTTATTTATAAGCCATATAAAAGTAGAAATGTAAGTTCTATTAAAAAAGTCCAATTGAAGAAGTATTCAAAAATGCTTTATTAATACGGATTATGAATATGAGAATGCTTTCTATTAATATGACAATAATTTTAATATAAGTGGTAGCATGAAATAATTGCAAGTTGTTATTGAAAAACTACATTGTAAATGGGGGAAAGAAACGACTTATGAGCATAGAAAGTGAAACAATTTTTTAAAATGAATTGCTCATTATGTGTCTTTAATTTTTACCTTTCGAAGGATTTTCTTGATAAAGTTTAACTAACCACACACACACACACACATAGTTTAAAATAATTATTCAAATTTACTGAATAAGAAAATTAAAAGGAAAGTCGAATTTTTTTCAGATTTTTCGAAACAGCTTTCTTTTAAATAGTTACACCGTATATTGATTTGATAGTTTATTAGCATCACACTATGAAGCTACAAGCAGATCATAGTTAAAGGACTTCTTAATTTTGACCAATGGTCAAATGAAAAGGATGATCCCTGATTTGTTACCTCACTTTCCATACTCATCTCACCCCGCCAATGTGAGGAGAGTTTAAGCGTCCAAATTTAACATGCCTCAAACCCTCAACAAAACAGGTTTTTGCTGTTACCACGAAACGAATCAATGACTCGACACAACGTCAGCCAGGAGTTACCACGGTCATGAATTCTATTCCATAACCAATGATGAATATTTACATTACAGGTGAAAAAGCCTCCGCTTTCTTTTATATCTCTTCAACGACAGATTAACCTCTCAGGGGTGGATTGCATATACAGCGTACGGGCTACTGAAAGTTGGCCGCAACCGGTTTATCTGTACGCTGCACTGGCACTAATATTTTCTATCTTTGATTTGCGCGTATTTTTAATTCTTGTGGTGATATTATTTAGTGCTAGTGTTTTAAAAAGGGGATGCAGTTTGATTATATATGATACAGAAATGCTTTTAATCTGGCATTTTCTTTGGGGGTGAAGATAGAAAATTTTCTTTGATGAAGACAGGAATTTAGATCCTTAAAATTTGTGTCCTATTGTATGCAATGCTTTTGAATTCAGACCAGTGATTATTGAAATTACGGAAAACAACAACAAAAAACTTTTTTTTGTGAAAGGATGAATTAAATTTGGATACAGATTGAGAACTATCTGCTGATTATTTTGATTATTCTTCAAAGAAACACAGGCAGGCAGGCACGCGCACAGACTTTCATCGTTTGAAAAAGTACGAACATTAAATATTTTTAAGATACACGAGAAAAATTCTTCATATCAAGTAGAGTGTACATACAAAAACAAACAATGGAGAGTTTTTAAATTCCACACACAATTGTAAAATAAAATATGGAATAAAAACTTTAAAATTTAAAATTAAAATAAAATTTTCCCATTTTCTAATTCTATTAAGTACATTGTTTAATTATTCGCAATAAAAAAATATTCCTTTTTTTTAAGCATTTGGGGGGGATGACCAGTTAAGAGGTTGAAATACTTCATTGAAAATATAACTTCCAAACATTGATTGATAATTGATTTTTCAAGGATTATTAAGTAACATTTAAATTTTTTTATTATTAATAGGACAATTTATTTGATCATACCTAAATAAGGTATGACCAAATAAATTCCCTTTTCATTATAGGGATTGCATACTTCATAATAAGGTAGCCTTTTTCCCCTTAATGGATAACTAAATGCTAAAATATTCTATAATAATAGGATAATAATAGGAAGAGAATGTTCTTCTTTTACTTTTTGAAATAGCATATAATTTTAACACAAATCTCATTTTTCTTAAAAAATAGAAAGTTTAACTAAACTATTTAAAAAAATAATGAATCTTAATTTTCCTTGAAATTAGAAGTAGTATTTTAAATGCTTTCTTTTCATTTTAACTTTTTTTTTGCGAAATAAATCAGGGTATTATAATTCATGCCCTAGATTAAAGGAAAAAAATGTTTAAGAAAATCCTAGTATGAATATATATAATATAAAATAATTAAAATCAGTATGATGAAAATATCCATCGTCATGCAAATTTACATGTTAAGCTAAGTACAAAATAAATAATAAATAATATATCTTTGTATCATTTTTATTGTTGATGATAATTAAGAAAACAATTCTTATTATTGTTATTCTAATTCCATCTGCATCGCGGTACTCGACATCAGAATTTTCATCATCAGGGTCATCTTCTGATAGCTATTTAACTTCTCACTTGAGCAAGTAGTCTTCATGTTCCTCTGTTCTCTTTGTCTACAAAAATAACATAAAATAAACATATTGTAAAAAACATTTCATCATACATTAGAAGTGAAACAACTGCATATAGATGTAAATTTCTGTCACATTGATTTGGGATATTCGGTATAAATTGTATAGGAAATAGCAGAAACACACACACACAAAATCCCCTTTTTACCGCTCAGTATCACTTTTATTAGTGCAAGAAAAAAACCCCACTCAGATTAGTTAAAAAAATGTCCAAGAAATCGCACGTTTCTTCCAACCACAACGAACAACGGAATGACAAGTTCAAACTTGCTACAATGTTTATGACATTTGATTTTCTTGACAGTTACGTTTCTTATTACACAATAATCGTGAAAAAAGTTGGTAGCAACAACCAAATAATAGTACACCTGTTTTAAGTACAATTTTTTGTTCACTAAATGTTATGATGAAAATTTCCATCATCATGCAAAGATAGATTAAAAGGTTTCAAACTTACTCTCTATTTTTATTAAATAATAGTTTATATATAAGACTAGTTGAAAACTATATAACTAGTATTATAGATTGCAAGAGTCAATTATACGCAATAAATAGTATTGGTGTTCAATAAAAAACATATATTACATGTGTGACGGGCTCACGCATCTTTTCTTTAACATGTCCTTTGGGTTCATCGGGGCCAAAATTAATGGCAACTCTTTTCCAACTAAATCCAAGAAGTGAAGCGGGAAGGAAAAATGCAAATTAGGAAGCTTTTAAATATCGGAAGTTAGAGTAAGCGGGGTAGCAATTTGAGGAATGTAAAGATAATCCGGGGTTCAAGCGTGAAGAGGTTTTGGAAAACATTAAGTGACAGCTATCGGAAGTTATACGTGATATAGAACCTTTAAGTTAAGGCGCATACCATTGCACTCGAGTAAATACGCAACTTCTTCAAGGATTATTGGGATCGCTACTTCAGACTACATCAAGGTAGGATTGACTATTTAATATTAGGATCTGTGATAGTATTGGAATTGAGTTCAGGCAAGTCAGTTATTGATAGTGGTCCGAGTTAAGTAATTTCGGTAATATATATATATATATATATATATATATATATATATATATATATATATATATATATATATATATTGTGTGTTTTTGTGCCACCGTAGATTTTCTCACTTATATTATTATAATCTAATTTGTTAGACAATTAAGTTAAAGATCTTAATAAAGTCATATTAAGACAGTGTTTCTCAAACTGTGGGGTGTGCCCCCCCTGGGGAAGGGCGCGATAAACCTACAAGGGGGGGGGGCGAGCGTATCGGAAATAAAAGATTAAAAAATTTATTTTCTGGAATGAAGTAAAAAAAATTACTTTCTGACATAGTAAAAGAATGCACATTTACACTGATATAATTTATATGTATCATCTGCGATATTACGTCATCAAAAAATAAAAGCTTCTACTTCAAAACCTCATTTTTTAGCTATCTTTGATTCTATAACCAAATAAAAAACATTCTATTTTATTTTTTCTGTGATCCTATGATGAGAGATTTTTTTTATTACGTTTTCTTTTTAAACCTAAAATGCTACTCTTTCAGAGAAAAAAAAACAAAACCCAGACCCATAATCAAAAAAAAATTTAGGAAGATAAAAAATTCATCCCAGTTATATATTATTGCCATCAGCTGTAGGCAGCAGAATGTATTTGCTGCAGTTTGACCTTCGAACTTACTTGTACGGTTAGTTACGTTCCTGCTCTTATGTATTTGTTTTTTCATTTAGGGAAGTTGTAAATAAACTATTTCTGCTGCGCTTTTTTCCTTGTAAAATATTTTTATGATTTTTGGAAAAGCACAGAGAACACTTTGAAGGATTACTAGGCCAAGATTTATCTTTATGAGTATTCCCAAACATATAAAGCATAATGAAAAACGTTTTACATAATTTTTTTAGAACATCCATATTGTAACAAATACACTTTTAATCCGGGAGTGGTCACGCTGAGCACAGAGTGCGCGAATCGGTAATTCTGGCAAAACTGTTTAATTGTTTCCAATGGCCCTGACACTATCCTCCTGTTTGACAGTCTTAACGTGAACTAAAATATATTTGTCACATATCTCCCTCTTTTTGGGGAGTGACAAACGTTTTTTTACAATCTTAAGGTACTTGTTTTGACTGAGTTCCCGGTGTGATAACTTTTTTTCCGAAATATTTTTTGTGTCCTTGAAAGTAGGTGAGTATATTTTCTCTTAATTAAATTATTCACTGGAATTACGATTTTTATTGTGTACTAAAAAATAATTATATAAAAAGGATTGGGGTGATTCAATAACCCCGCTCGACCATTAGTATCGTGTGCGTGCCTCCTCCAGGGTTAAAACATGTTGAAGTCTTTTCGCCTTAAATATTAAAAATAATACAATTATTTTTCATCTGAATTTTATATTATTGTTCATTATTCAACATCAATTCTAATTGATCATTCTGTGAGGCTTAAAATTACAGTTCCCACTAAAACTAATTATAATTTGAACAATCATTTAAAAAAATCATTTTACATTTTTGTAAAATATTGTCGCGCACTTGGCTTTACTCTCCTTACAATTCAGAGATTATATCAATAACGTTTTATTTTCTTATAAATGAACTCGTGCAAAGAGCGGGTACTCCAGCCGGTACACTTTTAATATATCAGTGCTGCACAGAGTATTTTATAATTAATTAATTAATACTAAATTAAGTACAAGTTTAATAAGTATTAGCGGCTTTTCCATGGGCTTGTCTTACAGAGCAAAGTTTTCCAAAGGAATGCTTATGATTAGAAATTGACCCTCTCTCTCTCTCTCTGTGTGTGTGAGCTCATTTTCTATAATTAACTGATATCTATATTTTTTCTTCAAAGCAGCCACAGCATTTTCAGTATGTTCCAATTTAAAAATTAGAGAAAGGAAAAATATCAATAATTATCCTATTATTTAATTTTTTTTTTGTGCTTAAAAGTAACATATACAAAATTTAATACTTATGCTATTAATTTGTACGGTTTACAATTAAGATCACGTATTGTAGCTTTAGCGTCAAATTGCATTATTATTGCATTCAGTACATTATTAATGTATAAGGGGAGGTGCGATAAAAATTGTGATTGAAAAGGGGGGCGCCAGTATTGAAAGTTTGAGAAGCACTGTATTAAGATCATGACGGCTCCTAGTTCTTCCTTTATTCCTACACCTCTAGCTCACGCTGATAATCAAAGATATAGTCACCCGAGGGGGGAGACATCACACATGGTTCTTCTCAAACATTCCTATTTATATTTCTCAGGTAATATGGTGGCAACACATATAAACATTTATATAACGCTTCTATAAAAGATCAAAATAATATTGTCTCGCTCGATTTTTAAAACTAAGGCATTTTATCGTAGAAGCAAATTGTGGGGGTGTGCTATGGCTGCTAATTGAATGAAAATCTCCAACTTTCTGAAAACAAGATCTTGTATTTTCCCATTTACACTGCTAGTCCCACAAAATGCAACACTCTGAAGAAAGCATGTAAATTATGTGAAACTTATATCATGCGCTGGCGGCGATGTAATAAGCAAATCATTAGCATTAAAGCGCATACGTGCATCACGGGTGGCCGCAGTGCCACCCACAACAATTGAATTGGCAATTTGAAGTATGTGTTAATTGTTTCTTCGTGGTTTTTTTTTTGCTTAAGCTGTTTGTGAGAATCCCCCTGGATACCACCTTGAACAACAAGATTGATTTGAGGCAAAGGACGACCAGAAGACATTTTTACAATAACAAATTATATTTATTCACTTGAATCAATTATCAACCTTCTAATTACAAAGATTAATCGATATGCCTACGTCAATGTAATTGAACCTTACTATTAAATTAAATCACGAAATATGATACTAATCAACTATTAAACTCAATATCGAACATGATTACCGAAATAAGAGGATCGAGAGATACACGCACAATTTGAATTACTAGCGTTTATTAAATCACTACTAACTTTATTATATATTTACTCTTATGAACCGATAATCTAGATTTAAATTTCACCTTCCCCTTACCACCTCACTCTCCAGGCGTAACAAACTTTCCAATTGTAGATCACTGTCAAATGATCAACGAGCCGCTAATCGCACAATCAACTTGAATCGCCTTAGAACACTTTCAACCTATCTCTTAGCGTAATAGCCTACTGTTAACTTAAAATACTCTCCTTAAATACTTTAACTAATTTACATATCCCGGTTTCATCTTTTAGAGCTGGTTGGAAATATACGCGAATTTACAATCCCCAAAGACGCCTAAGAGTATTAGTGATAAAGTGCCGTATAGATTCGTTACATATTTACATATGCCTCATGGAAGACATCGAGCGTCTTTTGATCAAGTTTCTGAATTCGACTGTGGAAGGATAGTAGCCTATAGGGATTGTGTATTATCCTTCAGAGAAATTAGTTGACGTGTTGGATGAAACAAAGCAGCTGTGATGCGGATCTGTCATCGCTGGATGCAGGAGGAAACGGCGCACCGAAGAGGCCGATCACACCCACCTCGTTGCACCACTGCCCGTGATGACAGGCGGATTGTGCGCATGGCTGTGATGGATCACGTAGCCGCATCACGAACCATAGCACAGCAGATTCAGCCTATTACAGATCATTCGGTGTCCTCTCGTACCATTCAACGCCGTTTGCAGCAGAGTGGAATATCCGCAAGACGTCCATTGCATCGCTTACCTTCGACTGAAAACCACAGGCGTTTGCGCCGCCAATTGTGTAATGAATGGTGGACGACAACGGAATGGAACGACATTGTTTTTACTGACGAATCCCGCTTCTGCCTGCAACATCACGATGGTTGGATTCGAGTTTGGAAACACCGTGGTGAGAGGCTGCTGAACTGTTGCATTATGCATCGCCACACTGGTTCTGCACTTGGTATCATGATTTGGGGTGATATTGGATTTTACTGCCACTCTCTAGTACGCATTGCCGATACACTGAACAGCCAGCGTTACATGTCTGAGGTGTTGGAGCCCGTGGTCCACCCAAACATTCAGCGCTTGCCATCAGCCATATTCTAACAGGATAATGCGCGACCACACGTGGCACGCAATTTTCGAGTTCTTCACCCATCAGATTGAATTGCTTCCTTGGCCTGCTTGTTCTCCCGTTCTATCGCCAATCGAAAACGTGGGGTCCATGCTTGCAGAACGACTAGCCCAGGATACACCACCCACTGTTACACCAGGTCAACTTTGGTAATATGTGGGACCACATGGACTTCTGTACCCCAAGGATACATCCAAATCCTCTTGGATTCTATGTCGAGGTGAGTGAAAGCGGTTGTAGCCAACAATGGCGGCTGCACTAACCACTGTTTTTGTTATTATCCACGCGTCACAAGAAGCTGTAATTTTAATCGTTTGATCTTTGTACAACATCTTTTCTGCCAAATTAATTTTGCTGTGATAACTCTGGTCCTTCTTGGTGTTGCATTTTGTGTGGCCAGCAGTGTATTATGATTAGCTTAGCTCACAGGTATCGATCAACGAGAGATAGAATTATAATTGTGTTTAAGATCAAAATCTAACATTGAGACTGTGTGATTTTTAATTCATGTAAGCTAAAATATTTGGTTGAGGCAAGAGAATAAATCCGATAATTACAATATATTCAGTCTTGTAACAAGATGAAGTATTTGGGATGTTATTTAGTTGGATTAGAATGTTCAAAATTAGGAATAGGAATAGAGATTGATGGTGATTTCTATTAGATATTCTTTCACATAATACCGGTGCTATTCTCAGAGTTATAACTTCATCGGGTTTCATCGTATTGTAGAGGATCAGGAAAATTATGCAATGAACCAGAAAGTTATGGATCCATTGAGTGAATGAGAGTTATATTAATGTCACACTATAAAGCAATACTAGGGCTATTGGTGACGAACGTAATTTGGAACTACGTAACTTTCACCTTGTAAAAAGTAACGAGGAAGATAACAAAGTTTCCACTACCCTCTCCAAACTTTCCCGTCACTCCAACGTTTGGACTTTGAGCCACGACAGTATTACCGTACATCAGCCTCTCTATAGGGCGCGTCTTCAGTGGGAATAGGGCTCGAACTCATGACACTCCAGCCAAGGGTCTGAGATCTCATGTCCAATAGGCTATTGCGACCACACTTAATACAAGGGAAGCAGTATTACATCATTGTTTTTAAGAATAATTTTGGCATTATTAATATTTATGCAATACTAGACTTTAACTGTTCTAAGGACTTGGGTTTCTGACACCTCATTTTTAAGAAAGGGGGATAATAAATTAAAAACTCTCTCTCTCTCTCTCTCTCTCTCTATCCATTATTCTTCTTTACAGAATGAACTAGATAGTTGATAAGGTTTTATTTTCGTATAATATTTCAAGAGAAACTAGCATTCTTGTTTTTTTTTAAAGTAATATGATAAGAAAAAACAAGTTCCCCAATTTTTCAACCAAACTACCACAACAAAGTCGAAGCGATAATTCAAACTTTATTTCTTTTTATTTTAAATGCGTACTAGTTAATGCGAAAGAGATAAATTTCTTGTCAATATAGTAAAGGACAAAAAAAAAAGAGTTTTCCTCATTTTTAAAAGCAATATCAAGATATATATTTTTTTCTCAATTTTTCAGAGCTTACATAGGTTATAAGACTATAGATTAAATTTTCTTCTGCTTACAAAATTGCACTAAAAATTTTGAATATTATGCCATTAAAACACTAAGTAATAGAGGTTACGAGTTCTTTACAGATTTCAACCAATTTATTATTTGTGTCAGTTCCGTAAGAATAATTTTCAGAAATGAATTTATGTCTACGAATTACTATTAGTTATAAAGGGTGTTTTTTTAGAGGTATAGAACTTTAAATTGCAATAAAACAACGATGTATTATTCGATTGACATGATTTTTTTTATTCGAAAGATAATCTTGTGGCATTACATTTTTAATATGATCAAGCAAGGCGTAGATTCGTCGAATGGGCCCAAAACGAGATTGCAGTTGTTCCCGATTTTCATAAGTGAATTTTGTTTACCGATGAAGCGCATTTCTGGTTGAATGGCTACGTCAACAAACAAAACTGCCGCATTTGGAGTGAAGCTAATCCACAAGTGTATGTCGAAACACCGTTACATCCAGAAAAACTGACTGTTTGGTGCGCTTTATGGGCTGGTGGAATCCTTCTTCAAAAACGATGAAGGACACAACGTTACAGTCAATGGTGATGGGTATAGAGCCATGATTACTAACTTTTTCATTCCTGAATTGAACAATCATGATGTCCAGGAGCTGTGGTTCCAACAAGACGGCGCAACATGTCACACAGCTCGTGCCAGCCACAATCGATTTATTGAAAGACACGTTTGGTGACCGCCTAATTTCACGTTTTGGACCTGTGAATTGGCGTCCAAGATCTTGTGATTTAACACCGCTAGACTATTTTCTGTGGGGCTATGTAAAGTCATTGGTCTATGCGGATAAGCCACAAACGCTTGACCATTTGGAAGACAACATTCGCCGTGTTATTGCCGATATACGGCCACAAATGTTGGAAAAAGTCATCGAAAATTGGACGTCCAGATTGGACTACATCCGAGCCAGCCGTGGCAGTCATATGCCAGAAAACATATTTAAAATGTAATGCCACAAGATTATCTTTCGAATAAAAAAAAATTCATGTCAATCGAATAATACATCGTTGTTTTATTGCAATTTAAAGTTCTATACCTCTAAAAAACACCCTTTTACTTTTGAATATCTTTAGACTATTGATTGTTTCATAGTTACAAACAGACATGCTTGTATTATAACACACTTTCACACACAGGTATTACGTTTTTTACATAAAAACATTATTTGGAAATATCTTCAGTAAGTTCCTGATTATTATATAAAATTCCTGGGATATAAGCTATTGCTTAAAAATTCTGTGATACTGTTATACTCCACTAAGACCTTCAAATGGCTTATTGAAGGATTACTTTTTCGTTACATTAGAGTAAAATCTTTTTCTGGGTCATGCTTTGAGTTATCACTTGTAGGTTTTCAATACATACACTGGTGTGCAGAAATTAAGGACGAGACGGGTTTTTTCAATATAACTTTGTACAAAAGCTTTCCAAATCAACACATTTAATACCGTAAGATCCCCAATACGTAAGGACATGTGTAATGTAAGCAACACTTACTAAAAGAGAAATCAGAGGGATAAAAAAAGCTTGATTGAAAAAGTAGCATGGAGCGCAATGCGACTGAAGGCCGAAACATCCCTGTGATGGGTGTCCAGCAAGAAACATCCGGTCTTTAGTAGGGGATATGATCTCCCCTGACTGCTAGGCAGGTTTCACAGCGTCTGCCCATGCTGAGAATGAGGGTGTCAATGAGTTGTTGAGGCATTGCTGCCCATTCGTCTTGCAGTGCCAATCGAAGCTCCCGAATCGTTACTGGTGGTAAGGCACGAGCTGTCAAGCGTCTGCCTAGAAAATCCCATACATGCTCGATGGGATTGAGATCCGGAGATCGCGCCGGTCAATCCATACGTTCAATATCCTCACTCTCTAAGAGCTGTTCGGCAGCTACTGTGCGATGACATGGTACATTGTCGTCCATGAAAAGGAACCGCAGACCCATAGCGCCTCTAAAAAGACGCACATATGGAAGAAGAATCTCGTTACAATAACGGGTCCCGTTGACTGAACCTGCGTCGAAGATGTGAAGGTCTGTTCGACTACCAAGCATGAAGCCTCCCCCAACGAGAACACCGTGACCTCCATAGCTGTCCCTTTCAATGATGTTCGAGGGATGTTTGCGGCTTCCCCGCTCTATCCAGATGAGTATGCGATGAGAATCGCTACTCAAACTGAATCTGCTCTCATCTGTAAAGAGTACTCGTCCCCATTCATTGTCTCTCCAATTCCGGTGTTCCCGGCACCACAGAGAATGCCTTCTCCGATGGGCAGGCGTTAAAGGTACACACCGTACAGGGCGTCGTGCAAACAGACCACCACCGTGCAGTCTTCTGGCCACGGTAAAACGCGATATCGGTCGTCCAGTCGCCTGTGTCGTGGGTCTAGCGATTTCTCCCGCTGTCTGCCGCCTGTTTCTTCTGGCCTGTAAGACAATGTACCGGTCATCTGCGGGTGTGGTTTCTCGTGGACGACCACTACTAAACCCCCGGATAGCTGTTCCTGTAGTTTGAAATTGTCTCCAAAGTCGTGAAACGATGCTGTGAGCAATTCCGAACTCTGCAGCCACACTTGTCACTCTGCGGCCTTCCTCCAACTTCCCAATGATTCGACCTCGGGTAAAAGCTTCCAGATGTCGTCTAATAGATTGATTATTCGCCATTTCTCGCTGAGGCAGCAACTCGGTGTGATTTTAACTGCTATACGGCGTGCAATCTCTTTGCCAGAAATACTGATCTTACACCGACAACATGCTTTATACTACTCAGACACTTCCCCATTACGTCTACCTGCATATCTGCGCATGTGCTACCGTACATCACCTTGCTTAATCTCCTGATTGGTCTTTCTGTTCGCTCTGCCTCTTCGTTCAGCTGATATGCTAATTTTTCGACTTCGTCCTTAATTTTTGCACACCAGTGTAGTTACATTTCAGTTAGTCAAAATGGGTAAGTAATAACATGGTTACACGTACTAGAATCAAATTTGAAACTGAAATGAAAAAAGAATTGAATCTGGTTTTGGGAAATTTTTAATAAAATTATGTAATATACCCCCCCTCCCCCGTAAAATCCGGCATATAACGCGCCCCCATACTTTCAAGCTGCATTTTTTTTTTATATATTTAGGTATATTCGTCGTATAACGCGCACCCCCTAATTACAAAGAATCCTGAAATGTACATGTGCAATGCTATTACGTATTGAAGTCATTTATTCAAGATACTATCCTAAAAGCATTGGAAAAATAGTATATTTCTAGAACTACTACTAGTTCGTAAAGAATATCATTTCTTTTATATATAATCATATTTTAATATATGTAGAAGTAAAAAACTTTTTATACTCACCGCTTTCTTTTATTTTTAAAGGTCTCATTTTCATATCCGGCGTATAACACACACGCGCTCCCGTAAATTTCTATCTTATTTTTTGCGTTAGAATTGCGTGTTATACGCCGGATTTTATGGTAAATAGAAGTTTTTGAAATTAAACTCTCAAATAATAGAGAGAGAAAGAGAGAAGAAGGGGGGGGCAATTATAACAAAATTTTACAAGAGCGTGTCTGTGTAGAACAGAATTAATTTAATTTAAAATGGAATCAATTCAAGTTTTAATTTGCAGAAAATATGACAGAAAATGTATGAAAAAATGTTGGCTAAGATGCTACACCTAAATTCATTTGCAGGCATACCAATATAAAAAAAATAAGAGCAGAAAATTATACTTTTCTTCAACAAAAAACTACGTAGTGAAATGCACACACAATTGCTTTTCATTTTTAATGAAAAATTTTAATACTTTTTATTTTTAACCGGTAATAAAATTTAACCTATAACACACTCACATGATAGATTCTGCAGTGATTGAAAAAAAAATTTCCTAAAAAAAATCAGGATCATGGCATTTATTACTTATCTATGGTTATACTGAATTTTCTCTATTTCAGTGATTGGTGTCGAATCCACCATTACAATACTGATTGTCTTTTAGAATATTTTAATTACCTCTCAGAATGCAGTTCTCAGTAGGAAATTACAGCTTTAAAAGATCCTTTTCGGGACTTGTACTAATTATCTTTCTCCTTCGCTATGTAAAACTTGTAATTGATCACGTCTCTCCACTCTCTTTGACTAAAGTAGCGTTTTCTAGCCAGGGTTCCGCGAAATAGGGAAATAGGGAATTTACATTAGAAAAGGGAAAACTGTACTAGGGTAACTTTGTAATGGGAAGTGGGTGAGAAGGTGTCTGCCTTAATTTAGGATCATGTAGTTTGTTAAACAAAGAACTAGTGCTTATTTTTTATTTTACAATTTCATAAGTATTCTATTGGGTTATGTGTTTCTCATTTTTTAAAATTCTACAGATTTTAAAGGTTAAAATGTGAAATAATATGCTTGAAGATAAACAATCCAGATAACTCAGAGTGAAGGGTTAACTAGTGTTTATTAGGGTCTGTAATATCTTTTTTATATTATTTTTCTCAATTCTTCTCAACGTTGTACGCCGTGTACAGAATCATCTAGTTTCTCAATGCAATCAAACCAAGCAGTCCATCGCGTTCAAAAAAAAAAAAAAGATCTATTTTTTCTTAATGCAGAAAAACTAAGCCCAATCTGTCGATCTAAGATCTAAGCCAAAGAATTTTTCATTTAGACAAAATTTAGTCTAAAAAAATCAAGGGACTATCTGTCTCCGCTCCATTTCAAGGCCAACGCCCTTCCCTTTCTTACAAATGGCAACATCCCCCCCCAGGTGTGGAGAATGGTGCCAAATACTCAATACTCAATAATCGAACACCAATAGTAGCCAGATACTACAACGTCAATCTCTACAGCAACGCGAGAGCTATTAGTGACGGCAATTTTGGACTTCGGTCAAGTGACAACACTTGAGCTGACTCCTCTCTCTTCTGACTTCCCCACCATGCCAAAATGAGGATTGAGTCACCACATATTTAATGTACATCAGCCCTTCTACATGGTGGCTTTTCAGAGGAAACAGGATTCGAAACCGTGACTCGACAATGCTGACCATGATTGCGATTGCTAGCTTATCGCGGCCACAGGATAAACCTGAAGAGATATGATGAAAATTTAGACTCTCATACAAAATTCAAATAGATCGATCAAGAAAGAGGCTTAAGGCTGTCTTCGGTTAATGTTATAGAATAAGATCCGAATTTGGAACATTTTTTCAGATAAAAAGGAAATGAAAAATTAATATTATAATCTGACTTCGCTATCCTTTAGATAGCACTACTTTTTATCATACTTCCCATTTTTAATCGAGTTGATCCATTTTTTCTGGTGTAAAATGTGTTTCGCGTTTTTCTCCTATACCGTCATGTTAAATGAGCTGTCCCTTTACATATTCAAATGAAAAAAAAGTATTCATGGAATATTTTGAAACTTTTAAAAACATTATATTGTTAACAGATGTATGAGTTATAATGTTGCAAATTTCCATGAAAATTGAAGTCTTTTTTTTTTGTGTGAAATGTGCTTCGAGTTTAGTTCAAGCTCTCGTATTTTTGCCGAAAACCTCCTTAAAAGTATCATCATTACAATGAAAGTTATTGATGGACTTCATATGCATTAGGGATCTAGAATGCCCTCTTCCAATATGTCTCGTTTGTGGTATAAATCTTTCGAATACAGCAATGGCTCCAATGATATATTAATTAGAGGTGACAATATTCTTGATTTCAAAATATTAGGAAAATATCATATTGTAAAATAGAATCTTGATATATTTAAATATACTACTGGTGTGACTAAAAAGTTAAGATGAATATAAAAGAATTTCGAATTTTATGTCAGTCTCCATACCTGTCAACGAAACTTTGCAATTGTGTGGGTGAGGTATCCGTTCTCTTGCACTTCTGTTCATCCAAAGAATCAAATGAAAAGAACTTTGGGATTTACAATTAAATGGTTCATTGAAAATGAGATTTAATAAGGTGATTTTGGATAAATTCTGGATTTTCGTTAAAAGTGAAAAAAAAAAACTATTTAAAAAAGAACATTTAATACATTTCTACAGTTCTCAATATGGTACATATGTGAATTAGTTTTTTCCCGTTCAACAAGTATTAAAAATTAGGATACAAAATGCCTTCATCCGGTGAAAGAGGAAATCAGCATATATATTTAGAGAGAGAGAGAATTAGACTATATATATAGTCTCTCTCTCTCTATATATAAATATACACTGCTGGACAATTGCTAAGGACGGATCACAAATTGCTATGTAGCATAACATTAAGCGAGACACGAGGCCTAGTAGGATAAAATATAGTTGCCACACTGTTCAGACATTAGAATAAAGAATATTTATTGTTCTGGAAAGTAAAAAAGCTGTGAAACATCTGAAAGAAAAAAAAATGTTCATTTGATCTGCGTACGGAGAAAAATGGAACAATGCATCTTAAAGTCCGAAGGCACCTTAAAGAAAGGTATCAGTACGGGATATGTCCACCGTGGAGTGTGATACAACATTCCACACGTCGTACCATACTTTGCACAACATTATCCAGCAGCTGTTGAGGCAATTTATCCCATTCCTCTGTGAGTGCACGGATGAGGGTGTTCTTGTTTGTCGGAGGATAGTTTCGACCAGCAACTTGCCTCCCCAAAGCATCCCACACATTTTAAATGGGGTTTAGATCTGGAGAACGCGCTGGCCATACGAGACGTTGAATACCCTCGCTGTCTAGGCAATCCTGAACAGCGAGTGTTCGATGACATGTTGCGTTGTCGTCCATAAAAACAAATTTATCACCGACAGCACCGCGGAAAAGACGAACATGAGGAAGTAGAACTTCATCAATGTATCGTTGGACCGTCATAGTCCCATTCGCAACCACATGTAGGCGCGTGCGGCCATTGATCATGTTGCCGGCCCACACCATGATACTGCATGTCGGATATCGGTCCTTTTCCTGGATATTTTCTGGACGATAAGCAGTACCACTCTCGCGCCAGATCAGTTGGCGTCTACAATCCGATGACAGACGGAACCTACTCTCATCTGAGAATAGTACGCATGCCCAGTCCTGTTCAGTCCAATTGTGATGCTCACGACACCATTGCAAACGGGCAGTACGGTGCTGTCTGGTCAATAGGACACACACAACTGGTCTGCGTGCGTATAGTCCTCCTCCCCTCAGACGTCTGGCAACAGTTTTTCGGGAGATCTGCTTTCCTGAGGCAGCAAGAAACTGATTTGCCACCTGCTGAGCTGTGGTGCGCCTGTTCCTTTTTGCTGATAGAACGATATATGTGTCTTCTGCAGGCGTCGTACTTCTAACACGGCCTCCCCCGTGCCGTCTACTACACATTCCAGTAGTTTTAAATGACTTCCACAGCTGTGAAACAACGCTGTGAGCGATGTCGAACTCCCTGGCAACATCTGTTATTTTTCGCCCTTCTTCGATCTTTCCAATAATTCGGCCACGCATAAAATCATCTATGTGATGTCGGGAAGACATGCCAAAAATTTTAAGTTCGTCTATTAAATCTTTCCTGTAAAACTTTGACTTGAAACAACAACTGTCCACACGCGTCAAAACCTTTAAAGCTCTTATGAACGCTATCACGTGATGAACAGACGGGAAAAAAAAAAAAAAATGCATACTCTTACTTCTTACTAATATCCCGCACTTATTCTAATTTTCCACATTTTGCTTCCTTTCATTTTGTGGTTGCTATGGATGATAGTGTTATCCGTCCTTAGCAATTGTCCAGAAGTGTATAAATAAATAAATATATATATATATATAAATAAATAAATAAATATAATATATATATATATATATATATATATATATACATATATATAATATATATATATATATATATACATATATATAATATATATATATATATATATATATATATATATATATATATATATATATATATATATATATATATATAATATATATATATTGAAAATCAGACCATAAATTCTGTCTTTATGTTTCAAAAAATGGTAGATTTCACATTAATATTTGTTATGAATATTTATGCTAAATAAAAAAATTATTATTTGTCTATATTAATTTGTATTAACAATTATAACAAATATATGTGATTGCCTTTTTGTTGTTTTTGTTTTGAAATAAACGAATGCAATGATAATAATTTTTTTTTTGTTTCCATTAATGTTCATTATTAAAATTATAAAAAAATATTGTTACATGGAAGCTGGATTTCTCCTCAGAGCTCGACCTTTGTTATAAGTTCCAAAAGAGTGAAAAGGTTGGGAAACGATGTTCTAAAGTAGGGAATCACGAAAAACTCAAAAAAAATCCATTCTTTTGTAAAATTAGCAATATTTTGTAATTTTCAACTTAAATGAACAAAATTTTACAAGTGAAACAGATTTTCATTTCAAATGTTTTTTCCCCTTTTACCACAGTAGGCTTCATAGTTCATAAAATTATCAAATATTTTTGTTAAAAAAATACACTTTAAAGTCAGATTTTGGAAAAAAAATTTCTACATTATGATCTTGATGAAGGAGTTGCCCTAAACATACCCTTTCTTGCCTTAGCAGCCTTCACTTAGATTCTTTGGTCACAGCATTCCACTTCCACCTGTTAGGTGTGACAGGGAAGCTTTGGATATCGTATTTAAGTCATTTATTACATTTGATGGACAGATTACGCATTCGTAGTCTTCACATTAGTGTGGTGTGAAAGTCTGAAGAATAGTGTACCAGCTGAGATGTCATCCTCATCATTTGAGAAAGATTCAAAATTAGAAAGCCTGTTGCTGAAAGACCAAGTTCAGCTTTAAAGTGATACTTAAACCAATCTTTTGAAGTCTACAGCTATCAGTACTCTTTATAAATATATTCTAACTTTGTAATTTTATCTCCATTTAATAAAAGATTCAAATAATGCAAAAATAAAAACTGACATCACTTTTGGAAATTTTGATAATAATTTTTAGAAATGTACCAGAGGAGATGATGAAATGGAAGGTCTTTTATGGCTGAAAATGTGGAACATCCTGGTGGGGAGAGTTGTATCTTCCTCATTTTGAAGGACTTTAACATCATTTCTCATTTTGCACATTATACTCAAGGTCATCTAAAACAAGAAAATTAATTAAAATGGACATGGTTTTGCAGAAAATTCTTTTTAACAAAAACCGAGTGAGAACCGCACTGTAAAGCTGCACAAGAGCTGTTGGTGGCGGACCTCATAATTTTGAATTACGGTCGAGTGACGAGGACACTTAAGCTGTGTGGCACTCTCTTCTCCTAAGTTCCACACCACACCAACGGAAGGATGTTTGAGCTTCGACAGATTTAACATGCAGCTCATGATACGCTAGTCACAAGTCCGTGACTTTGACCTCTAGGCTACCAAAGGCTAGGTCAAAAAAAATCACGGAGAAGGTGGGGGAAAAAATGGGCGTGTAATGTGCTTCCATGCATAGTTCTATTAAAAATCTACAAAAAAAGACAAAAAAAACCAGAAATTTAGCCAAGTACTATACAACTTCAAAAAACATGTATTATTTTTTGGGTAAACAAGAAATAAACAGAAACAAGTATGAAAAAAATTGCAAAAATGTACATCTTATACCTAAAAACTGGACTCATATATATATATATGTGGCATGCAGCCAAAGCCAAGCAGTCTTCGCGCGCAGGCGCAGCAAACAAAAACTAAAACTCTTGGACATTAGAGAAAGAAGAACGCGAGAGGTGCGCGAGCAGGCGTTACCTTCTGAATATCATCGTCAAACTTATCTGTAAAAACTTATCTACCTTTTTAATTAATTTTTGTTTAATGTTAAATAAACCATAAGAGAAACGTATTGGACCCCTTGTTGTCTCCCACAAATTATGGGGGCTCGGCCGGGATCGATAAAATTTCGATTTTGAACCAAAGTCTGGACAATGAACAACAGCGTCCGTGAAGGAGACGCGCCGCCATTTTTCGAAACTTCGTTCAACCTGTGTAGAGGTTGAATTTTTCAACTTCATTCCGCCTGTGTAGAGGTCGGAACAAATAACAAAATAACCTGTGTAGAGGTGTATTTTTCAACGAACCATCGACAAATATTCCGCCTGTGTAGAGGTCGGAAAAATAACAAAATAACCTGTGTAGAGGTGTATTTTTCAACGAACCATCGACAAATATTCCGCCTGTGTAGAGGTCGGAACAAATAACAAAATAACCTGTGTAGAGGTGTATTTTTCAACGAACCCTCAAAATCCCGCCTGTGTAGAGGTTGGAACTAACTCAGTGTGAATAATCCGCCTGTGTAGAGGCCGGAACCACAATTTCAACTATATTACCTGCGAAGAGGTGAAATCAGTGGATTCACAACGTTTTTTCTTCATTGGATACATCGTACGTGCGAGCAACAAGGGAGCCAGAAAAAAAAAAGGTAGGATCTTTCTAAATTTTTATAAAATGTATAAAAACGCTCTTAAAGAGGATCTCATAAGAGTTGTTGAGGAGCTAGACGGTACTGTCGAAAGTACTGACACTATAGTTAAACTAAAGACTAAAATTGAGAACAGTAGTACATTTGAAAGTGATCCAGATTTCGTTAAAACTTTAATTCAAAACTGTATAGATGAGAGAGTATCGCAAAACGAAAGAGAGGTAACTTCAGAACAAAAATTGAGCTCGCGAAACTTCAGTTAGCAAAATTAGAAAAAGAAATCGAACTTCAATTAGCTAAAAATAAAGCATTAAGTTTAAATCCTGCAGCTAAAGTCGAAGAAAAACAGTTCGAAACTAACATAGAAAATATGATAAAAAGTATAAAAACTTTATCTCTTCCTGTTCCCACCAGATCTGAAAATTTTAATCTGTTCTTCCAATCATTAGAACGCGCATTTTTAACCAAGAAAATAAATGACGAATATAAATCTGAAATTTTAATAAATCTTCTGGGCGAAAGAGCTCATAACGTCTTACTGTATATTAAAGAAGAGGAATTAAATGACTATGAAAAACTAAAATCTTTAGTACTCAGAGAATTCCAATTAACCCCTCGCGAGTGTTTAAACTCATTTAAAAATGCTGTAAAATCATCAGGCGAGACATACATCCAATTTGCTGCAAGATTGACGGCAAACTTCCAATATTATTGTTCGTTAAGAAAAGTTAATTCCTTTGAATCCCTATGTGATCTTATAATTTCTGATAAATTATTTGAAACTTTAAATAAGGAAACTACAACTCATATTGGCATTCGAGAAGCAGAAGATTGGTTTAGGCCTATTGATTTAGCTAAAGAGTGTGATATTTATATTTCATCTAAAAACGGATCACATAAAGAAACTCCTATTACTTATGGATATACCCAAGACCCCTTTAAAAATAGATCACAAAACTTTAAACCAAAAGATTAAAGAGAACTATCCCCAATATCTTGAAAGAGAAAATAAAAATTGCTATATATGCGGTGATTCATCTCATTACGCAAGAGACTGTAAGAAGCGTTTTAAATCTAAAGAGTCTAACAGCCACATCCGTAATAAAATAAACGTGAATACTTTGAAAGTCAAGAGCGAAAAACAAAATAGCGGTGAGATCGCAAATCTTCAATACGTAAGCATTTTTGTAGAAAATCAGCCCGTAACAGCCTTGATTGATTCAGGTTGCCAGATCCCAGTTTTAAATTCCTCACTAATTAGAGTGCAAACACCTTCCGAAGAGATCATAACATTAAGTTCATGTTTTGGCGAACAGCGTATGGTAGAAGTTAAACCCATAAATATTTCTCTTAATCAACACTCTCCTAGCTTAAGTGTGAGAACGGCAATATCACCGACCTTGACCGAAGAATTTATTATACATCCCAGTGTATATTCTGAAATAGAGAAACTAGGCCACGCAAAGAGCGATGTTTTATTGAGTGAAAGTGGATCCTCTTTGAGTGCAGATTGTGGTGTTTCTTTTCCAAATGTTTCTGTTTCAAATGTGATAGAAAACTCTAGTTATGATTTGTCACATGTTAAAAACTTTAATACTAGAAATGATTTGAGTTCTCTAATTAAGGATTATAAATGTAATAAAATTAAGAGTACTAAGTTAAAATTGAGTATTGTAAGAGAAAAATGTTCTGATATAGTATTGTGTAAGAAAGCCAATTGTGCCATGAAAACGAGTTCCGTGGAATTTATCTCCCGATCTCCTACCCCTTCACCTATGAATAGTAATTATCGACGGTTTGTGTTGCTCCAAAGAATCTTTGAACCTTGGCAGTGGAAACGAAGGAAAAAGAGAAATCGTTTTGAACAGACGTCCAGAACTCTACAGAGGAAAATATCGATGCGTTCAACCAAAGATCAACTTGTTAAAAAAGACGTTCTTATGCCTGTGAAACAATGTGTTTTCCTGTGGAACCTTCCGGATGTCGAAGAGGTGCCTTCACATGATGGAGAAACTGTCTAGTTCAACAAAATTATGATATGTTTAATCTCTATATATTTGTCGTATAGTCCTTGTCTGTTCCGTTTTTTTTTGTATGTTTCAGATTCTCCTCTGGTCTCCATGGAAATACCGCTGCGGACAGCGTACAGTCAGGCTGGCCGTTGTGGCATGCAGCCAAAGCCAAGCAGTCTTCGCGCGCAGGCGCAGCAAACAAAAACTAAAACTCTTGGACATTAGAGAAAGAAGAACGCGAGAGGTGCGCGAGCAGGCGTTACCTTCTGAATATCATCGTCAAACTTATCTGTAAAAACTTATCTACCTTTTTAATTAATTTTTGTTTAATGTTAAATAAACCATAAGAGAAACGTATTGGACCCCTTGTTGTCTCCCACATATATACCAGCTGGTACACTCATTCTTTGCACGGGTGCACTAAAAATAAAACTATAGAGCTTGAAGGATAAAGAAGTTTTAAGTGGGTTAATTTAAGTGAACTGCAAATTAAACACAAGCATATCTCTCTAACTTTAGCATATCTCTGATCACCAAAAATTCCTATTTGCCAAATTTTAAGTCTGTTGGTCTAGTAGCTGAGAAAAGGGTTTTAAAAAAATTATAATGCCTTCGTAACCCCTTTTGTAGCGTCCCGTCGACCGCGGGTGTTGGAGGGTTCGAGTAAAAATCAGCTATTTTACACAAATTTATTGACTATATCACTTAATAGCTTTAAACAACTTCATTCAGAATCCACTTAAATCACTAAACCTAAGGAGCAATCAGCCTTAATCAATTAAATATAATAGAAATAAAAGTATTTATCTAATCTCCTGAGCGCTCTTGAGATACTTGACTAATATTCCACTTGATTCAACTATACGACCTCCGGTCGCTAACGCTATGTTTTCTTCTACCTCAACTTTCAACCATCATCTCGCCTATTCTACGACTAACACTTAAATAGAAAATTTAATTTACATGAAACCAAGTCTTCTTTACAGAAAGCGGTTTTCAACTGAAATCACAGTTAAAAAGATTATTTCACCCAAGAGGATTATTAGTCGAATCATGAATAGACCCGTTACACTTTGTGGGTCGATTTTTGAAAACACCCTTTCTTAGCGGATATCTACTTAATGAAAGAAACACTTCTAACAAATTGCAAGTCTGCAGGTCTAATATTTTCGAAGATATTGTGATGAGCGAGTGAGTGTGAGAGTCGCTTTTCTCCTTTATATACACTCAGGAACATTGAAAATAGCGACCCAAGAAGGAAGCTAAGTACAATCTCGAAACTTTGAAAATAAGTACAGCGTAATGTGATATGCAAATGATCCAAGTTTTGTGCCAATACGCATGCTGATACACTCCGAGGTGGCGCTACAGTCAGGAAGAGGGTGCTATATAAGCCAGCACAAATTCGAAGATTCATAAACGTGACGATTACCCGCCGATTGTAGGAAGACTTTGGTAAGCGAAACATGCCAGGTAAACATGCTAGAAGACATTTCTCACAGTTAAGCGAGTTTGAGAGAGGCCTGATCATCGGGATGAAAACTGCAGGCTTGTCGACGCGCTGTGTTGCGGGCCAGGTGGATCGTTCGGAGTGTGCTGTTAGAAATTGTTGGCAGCAGTGGACACGAGAAGGTACCCACGCGCGGAAAACCGGGTCTGGAGCGACCAGGAAGACCACGAGGAGAGAGGAACGAAGGATCATGCGGCAAGCACTTGTGGACCCCACAGTGACTCGTTCAACGATACGAGCAGACGTAGGCGTTTTAATTGTTCCACAAAAAATTTCCAAACACCTTGCAGAAGCAAATCTTAAATCCAAGCGCCCTTTCCGTGCACTCCCTTTAACACCGGAACATCGGCAACTGCGTCTACAGCGGTGCCAAGCCAGATCAATGTGGAATGTCACAGATTGGCAAAAGGTTGTGTTTAGTGATGAATCCCGGTTTGTTTTGGGGACAGATAATAATCGTGTACGGGTGTGGAGGCACCCTGGTGAGCTGTACAATTCCCCCACACTGTTCTACGTCACACTTCCCGCACAGCTGGTGTAATGGTCTGGGGGGCATAGCCTATGATAGCCGGTCCACTTTAATTGTGATGCGTGGAACCTTAACGGGCCAACGTTACGTTGATGATATTCTTTGACCCCATGTAGGACTTTTCCTAAATGGTCTCCCAGGGGCAATTTTCCAGCAAGATAATGCTCATCCGCATACAGCAATAGTTGCTCAAGACTTCCTACGTCATTCTCAGACTCTTCCATGGCCAGCCCGCTCCCCCGATTTGTCCCCTGTAGAGCACGTGAGGGATCAGCTAAAACGGCAGATGCCATCGTGTCACTCTGTACATGATTTAGAGTTGGCTGTTCAAGATTTGTGGGCCCATCTGCCTCAGGACAACATAAGGTGTCTAATCAACTCAATGCCGGACCGTGTGGCGGCATGTATTGCAGCTGGAGGTGGTCCAACGCGCTATTGAAGTTGCCCAGTATTTGTGTCGTTGCACACCTTGTATTCGTTTAATTGTCTTGTTTTTGAGATCAAGTGAATCTCTCATCTGTGTCATTATGTGTATTAAATTTCATTTCAATCCGATGCTTTCTTCTTAGGTCGCTATTTTCAATGTTCCCGAGTGTATATAAATTTAAAAGTTGTTTTTAAAGATTTAAAGTTATAATATTTTATCTAAATTATACTCATTCTTCTATAGAAAACTCCTACCTTTGAGCCTCAGCTATATGAAATGTATGCAAATAAATTCCGGTTGTTGGAAATTAAATAATTAATTATATGTAAATCTGATTTCTCGAACTTCTTTGAGGGTTTTATATTTTAAAAAAATCTTTCAGCATTCATCACTTCTTTAATTTTTGAAATTTGTGGACGTAAGCTAACGTACTTAAACAGGATTTAAATATACGGTTTCTCTCAAAATATGGAAGTCAGATCAATCAATCAAATGAGTTCTCTAAAATGATGAAGCAGATATTTGTGTTTGTATGGCTTCCCCAAAATTAGGAAATTCGTGGTTGGCATTACTACGGTTTCAATACCTTTATTTTTTGGCAGAGCAATAATTAATAATTTGGCAGAGCAATAATTTAATATATTTTCGAAAATTTTCTTATAAACTACTCTTTCACAATACAATAACACAAGAAATAAAATTATATTTTTACTTACAAAAACGTTATTTATTACTTTTTATATATTAATTGTTCTTTAAAACTATAATAACCTAATAAAAGTTTAAAAGGCATATTAACTGTTTTATTTAAATTCTTGTTATATAATTTCAATTTTTAATGTAAAGTGAAATGATAAAATACAAGTTATATCAAGTACAGTTATGTATATTAAATGTATTGTTTTTCAAGAGGTATGGAATTAAAAGTATCATAAAAATAAAGCATAAAAAGAGATTATAAAAAAACTTAATATGTTATTTATTTTAAAATAATTAGAGTAAATTTTTGATATTTGTTTCGAAAATAATACATGTGATTGAATACATATCCATCTCTTTTATAGCAATGTGACAACATGTACTAGTGGTCATCCTAAATACAATGCGAAAAAAGACATATAGCAAAACTAAATGTATTAGAGACACACATTACCTCCCATTATATATATATATATATATATATATATATATATATATATATATATATATATATATATAATAGCGAAATGATTGAAAATACAACCTTCTGTGAGGAGAGAAATACATTGAAATCATTAATGGTTTTTGCCGCCATGGCTGGAAATAATCAGCCGTGGCATTATAGACTTTTCATTATTGAATGAAAAAGGCTTTCAATTTCTTGTTGGAGTAAGATAAACTATGCTGCCTCCACACAACTAGAGTTGATTTATTGTAGAAGCGAGTGGTATATGATGAGCTAGTTGACCTCCACTCAGCATCAACACTTATTCTATAGGCAGTAGATAGGGAGGATTGACAGGCCAAAGTAGCAATGCAATCTGGTAGGTGAAGAAGTCTAATATTACATTCTCCGTATGGACATACTTTTTAATGTGGCCTCAGGCAAGCTCTGAAGGTATGGAAGGACAACAGAATTTAAAACCTCAGAGATTGGGATACCCCCCGGGCTGGGGGTATCATCTCTTCCTCATCCACACGACCTAAGTTTGTAAGGATAAAAGATTGACCACTCAAACCTTCCATAATAAAACTCGTTTATTATTATCTCACTTTATATTAAGCAATGCTACACAAGTCTTAGAGGTAAATGATCCGGAGTGATACGACATAAATAACAATTCCTAGCAAATAGCACATTAAATCCTACTCACTATCTTTATGATAAATTAACCACCGAATCTATATCTATAGCCGATTCCTTAACTAACTAAAGTTCGCTCTATCATTAAAGTTTAATATTATATTGCTTACAGATATTTCACTGCGAACAGCTACCAATCTTTATATTTTCTGTATAATACTGTAATTCAACTTGATCCGGCAACTGGGCAACCTTCTGGCTTCGAACCCACATCTATATGACTCTTATAATACTTCCTAAGACTTCTAAAACTCCTCTTATCCTCTATCACGAATGCTAAAGCTCCAATATTTATAATCATTTCTAATCTGCATATCACGTTTTCTTCTTGAGTTAGTTGGAATGAAATGCCATTCTGGTCCCAAAGATTTCCCAAGAGGATTTTAGTGAAAGGCGCGATAAAGCCCCGACACAGCACTAGCTGGTTATTGTACCGGCAAAATGAGCTATGCGGTGTGGGAGGAGAATCCAATACAAGTCCCAAACATAATACCGGCTGAAGGACCAATATGGTGATGTGAAAAGCGCCAATTATAAGCAACCTCTCTCTATGGTGTCTCCAGACTTTAAACGAACATTATTACTTCTCACGTCCCAAACTTCACAAGAACAATAATGTTACGACATTTGTAAATGATAAAAAACTAACAAAAGCAGCAAAATGTCTCCATTTCTCAAAAATTTAAGGGCAATTTTATGTGAGTACATGATACTTCTTTATTCGGAAAATATTTCTGACATTTTACTTAGCTAACTAAAAGGCAACTTTTCCAGGGTATAGCGAAGTAATCGAAAAAGAAAAGAAAATTTTCGCCTTACCCTATTGCACAGAGTTATATATACCAGAGTTAATATATACCATCTCGTACATTCGGAATGTTTTGGAAAATATAATTCATAAATTTAAAATTTGTAACAACAAGGATTTTAGAGAAAGACTCATATCAGAATGGAAAAAAAGCAAAAAATGTTTGTGAAAATCTGGCAAAATCCATATCTAAAAGGCTGATTGATTTTTTGAATAACATCGCTCTTTGAAGCACCGCGGATGGCAAACCAGTGGCACGCGTACCATCAATGGCACGCGACACAATATTTTGGACACTCCAGCAATCAAAAAATGGTTTATATTTTATTTCAAAATAACAAGGTTCACTATGAAGTACCTGTATTACGAACAAACGCGGCCGGGAGCTCACTCGTTTGTTATTGTCCTGCTTTAGTTACGTCGGGGACTACAGTTGCTTATGATGCAAAATTTGTCTACGCATAGCATAGTCAATTTCGTAGAAACTACTGTAGTTCAAAGTTTATTTGTATTATATTTACGATTTTTGACTGTTATTTAACATGGTTAGTTCAGCAAAAGAACAAAAAGTGCAAGATAGTAAGTGTTACAAAGAATTTCAAACTTGGTGAATCAAGAAATTGGTATTATTAGTAAAGACGATGCGCGGTGTGCGTTTTGTGTTCTGGAACAATGGTATGCAGAACGTCGTTTGTAAAGTGGCATTTTGAAATAAATGAAAAATCTTTCTGTCAAAAAAGTGAACCACAGCAAAAGTAATTGTTTAGAAACCATTTGGCAGAAGACTCCGATTCAGCATGCATTCTACTAAAAGAAACATCTTACAATCTTAATATAAGCTATTTATCATCCAATCTGGAACAACGAAGTCATACGAAAGATACTTTAATTTGAATTACACGTATAACACTGAAACATTTACAACTATACAGTGCACAAAAGGTACTTTTTCGTAGTAAATAACGAATTTTGTGTTGTTAGTATTTAGTTTTATTATTTTTTCACAAATTACAAGTCAAAATTATTTGACGGCACGTCTATACTTCATTAAGCCTTTCTTTAGAAAAAAATGGCACGTTCATCCATAAAGGTTCGCCACCCCTGACTTAGGGGGACGGATTCCGGGATTTTGAACCGCGTTCAAGTAAAGTGCACCGCATTCTCTATACTTCTACAGCCCAACAACGTGAGGGTTTTGATCCTCGACGGATTTAACAATCATCAATACCTTTACATGGTGGAATTTTATTAGCATCATGACTATAAACTTCATGACTCAACAGAAACAATGCTGACCAGGAGTTTGTGACTATGACCTAAAAGGTTGGATAAAGTTATAGAATGTACAGAAGCCTCGACATTTTTAGAATATTTACAAATTTTTTTTATAAAAAAACTATGTTTACGACCCCCAATACTTTTTTTTTATCACACTCACATAAATTTCAGTTAGTACACGAAAGGTACATAATTTTATAATCAATTAACAATACCTTAAATTAAATATGAGAGCTTTTAAAATTTATTTAGTCATCATTTGTGACACGTAAGAAAAATATTTTGTTAAAATTAAGCAGTTGATTTTTCCTTCAAAAATGTTTTAAAGTTTGTTTTGCCCAGTATTTAGTTGAGCTATTGTATATTGAAGAAATTTTATTCAATACTATGTTATTCAATATAAATGTAAATACACTGAATAGAGAGCATTGCCTGAAATTTCAAATTAAAAGAAAGTAGCAAACTTTGCCTTTATAGATATATCTGAAGAGTCTAATTGACACTTTAAACATCATTAAACGAATTAACTTCATGCTTATGGAATCTATTTGTGTGTGTGTGTGTTTTATTTTTAATATTATCTACTTCTTGATTAATGCTTGGAATATGTTAGCAATCACATAGAATATGAACGAAAATAAATAGGAATTTAATCAGAAACACCTAGCTGAATACATATTAAAATGATGTTAACAAAAAATAGCCTTATTTTGTAGATTTCAATTATAGTAATATATAGAAACTCATTAAAATTAAATATATTAATCATAAATGAATATCTTTATAAGCAGGTTTGTTATAATAAAAGAATGAAAATTCTCTTTTAACTGTAAGATAATAAAACTAAATATTCTACGAAAAATTCCAATAATAGCCAACCATAACTGTAATTGTTAACTAACACATTCCTATTTTAATGTAACTGAAAAGAATAGAGTAATTGATTCAGGGGTATGTAAATACAATTTTAATGAAAATAATCAGAGCGTCATATTATTTTATAAACTATTTATGTTACTTCCTTTAAAATATCCCTAATGATTAAAAAAATACACTTTTTTGTACTTTGAATGGTTATATTCTATCTTTAATGTTTTAATAATAGAGAATGAATTTTAGGAAATACGATTTATTTTAACAATAGAATAGTTTTAAAAATTTGAATAATTTTTTAATGCCAATCTTGATTTGTTTTCATTTTATATAGCCTTGCTACTGTACATTGAATATAATTATAGATTGTAACATTTGACTATAATAACGTCTATGTTTGCAAACTATGTTCTAGAATAGGGTTTCTGAAACTAAGGGATGTGGCTTACAGCTGGGGTCGCTAAAAATTTTAGAGTTTTGATATATTTTTTTGAATAAAAATAACTTATTCACTATTAACAAATAGTTAATCACATTGCATCTGAAATATAATCAAGATAAGAAAACACACAACAGTGAAAAACATTTTGACTTAAATTATAATAAAACCATTTATTTCATTTGTTTTGACAAATATTGCTGTAAGTTCGTCAAAAGTCTTGCATATGCGAGACCTGGTTGCTTAGCCAACGTAATTTCTTACGTCTTTTCAGTACATATATGCTTGGCTTTATAGATTGTATATTTGATCAATTATTAAAGACTCCCTTTTTCTCGAAAAAATGTATGTTAAATTTTTTTTACGAATAACGGATAAAAAGTTGGAAAAATCAAGTGTAAAAATTCTGAAAAAAAGAAACATCATCATCGGTATCTGGCACAAGCACAGCTAAAATACCGACAAAATGAAAATACGACAAACCTTGTTCGGAATAAGGTTTTACTTATAACAATGATGGAATTGAAAAGCCAGTTAGTGCTTGATTTGTAAAGAAATTTTGGTTGCAGAAAGCATGAAACTTGCCAAATTAAAACGGCATCCTAATACAAAGCATATTACGCTTAGCCAAAAACCAAAAGAATAATTTGAACGACTTATGAAAACATGTAATCCGCGTAAAGTTGCCCTCGAAAACTTTGTCACTGTGAATATACAAAGTATCTACTTGCGTTTAATGAGCTGCCTGTTTAATCGCAAAATAAATAAAGGTCTATTTAACTGAAGAAAATTTAATTTTGCCATGCTATCAAGATGTCCGATTGATTGATTGATTGATTGAATATTAACGTCGCACTGTTCAGCTACACGAGGTCTTTATCAAGATGTCCGAAAGAGAGTTCACGGTAAAAAGTACGTAGACGAAATTCGTAAAATTCCATTAAAATAATCAAGTAAATTTTTGTACAAAAATGTTGCCGTCACCCCGAAAACTTTAAGAATCCCTGCTCTATAGAAAATAGTTGGAAAATGAATAAAGAGGGGAAAAAATGTTCATTTTTCTTAAAACGGGAAAAGATAAGCTTATACATTGCATATTGAAACTTTTTTGATCATTTGTTTATGTTAGATTATTATGAGAGGAAAGTTCCTAAGAAAGTATTACTATTTCAAGATTTTCTTTAGTTCCTCAAAGAAAGAACTATTTAACACATTACGCATCAGTCAATAGGAAAAAGATGATAAATTTTTTCAAGAATAAATTGCATAAATTTATCATTATATATAAAATATGACTGTTTTGAAATATTTCTCTCTTTATATAATGTGTCTAATCACATGTTACAATTTAAATAATTATATTTTATACTTAAGATGAGGTACATTTAATAGGTATTTTTGTTATAATTGTGTGACAGGCCTTTAACTTACAATAATAAGTACACAAATGCAGAGGAAAATTTAATTTTTTTACTTCTCCAATCCAAATGAAATCAGTAAATACGTTCTAAAAGTGGATCTATAATTATTGTTTATAAAAAGAGGTTCCAAGAAAGATCAGTATTGATTTTTTCATTAAACTAACAATTTCGAAAGTTCTGAGAGGTACAAATGCTCTAGGCGCCAAGTTTCCCTATATGAATTGATTTCAAAGTGACTACAATAAAATTAAGAAAAAACTGAATTTATCTGAATTGATGATTCGAATTGGTATTGAAATTTTTTTGATACCGGTTTCATGAATATCTTTATTCGATAAATAATGTGGTAAAATAAATTTGTGAAAATTTTATTTTGAGGTAAAGAATTAACTAAAACGTTTATATATTGGTTATGTATGATAAAATTCTTGTATACAGTAAAATAACAGTAAATTTTATCACTTATAAGAATTTAGCAATACTGACATTTTTTCGGTGTAGGAATTTAAATGGAAAAATATGATAAAAGTATTTTTTTTAACAAAAATTAAAAACTAAATTGTATTTTGTTGTTGTTTGTTGTTCCCAAAGTCCTTTGGATTGATTTTGCTCCAGTTTACATTTCTTTTCGGTATCCAATCAAATCGTACACTTTGTACCACGTGAAGGCGCAAAACGCCCCCTACAGTATCCCACGTGCGCTCGATATATTCCAAGAGCCCACATTCCCGCCAGAGCATCAAGACGTTCCAGAGTTTTCTCTGTTCTCCGAACTCAGACCAAATGAGTTAAGTCAGAACTATGCAGTTCTCTGATTCAAAATAGTTGATCCGTATAGGTTTCAACGTAAGTTCAACTTTTCGCTTGTTGAAGTAGACCAGAGTTTTTTTTTCGAAACATTACATGTTCGATAGTGTTGGAAAAAAGTTTTGTTTCCTAACTTTGTGTAGTGTCAATGCAGGAAAAGTTTGCATCAATACTTTCTTTTTTAACAAGACTGCGATTCAACCGTCAATACATTACAAAAACCAAACATAGGATGAAAAATATACAAAAAAAACTCATTATATTTTATATGGAGATTATTTTTTTATAATTAATTTTGTGCTTATTAATTATTTTAATTTTTAGATGCAATATTGAAAATTGTTAAATGCGAAATAGAAATGAATTTTTTTAAAAAATAAAAGCTATAAATTAGGCTTTATTTATAAAATTAAAATCTTCAAAAGAGCTGATGTTACTATTGATTATGCCAAAGTGAGATTCATATTCGTAGCAATGAATAAAAATAACTAAAGCCGCATATTCTTGTTTAATAAATTTTCTGATGCTTCTACTGAATCAAACTTGCTTTAAAAAGTTTTAAGGATAGTTTTTGGTTGATATTGAAAAAAAACTTGCTACTATACACAAAGTTAATGATACATAAAAAAATCATAAATTATTATTGTAAGAAATAAATTCTGGTTTTGTGTGCATCGAGTGTTATTTCGTCGAAATGACTTGTGCATCATAATACATGGATTTGATCAAGTTTATTTGAAAATATTCGTAAAACAGACATATTCATATTCCATAAATATCTAAAACATTAAATAACTTACGTTTAATATGACTGTTCGTCTCATAATCATCCTAATAATTATCAAAACCTTCTAAAAATATTCAAAGAATTCCTATGCAACTGGAATTTTTTAATTAAATATTTGAGTGCACTCAAAATGAACTGATCATCAATCAACACAAAACACACAATATTTAAACTTTTTATTTATATTTTTGACAGGTCACAGCTGAGATACCATGGCTTTGCTAAAATCATGTTGTTGTTGGAGGTCCATCAGAAGTGGAAGCTTCGCCAGCGGAATTTATACGATGGTAAGGTTCAAATTCAGTCTCATTTTTCTTTGTGAAAATAACCATTTGAAATAGAATCAATGCTTTCAAAATGTTTTAATCTACTTTGAAAAGTTTCCTGTATTGAATAGTTATGTACTAGAATCATTTTTTTTATTGTAAAAAGTATATGCTATTTTAGAGTTGGTAAATAGAATCTGCAATAGAAAGTGGTAAAGCAAGTTTTTTCAATTTTACAGTTTTTTTAGTAAACTCATGTTGTGAGGAGTTTTAAATCTTCAGTATATTTGTAATTATATTTATCGCAAATTCAGTTTGGAAGTTAAAGCATGCGGAAACTAATTATTGCGTTGTTCATTTTAGTTCAATGAAAGGTAAATGTATTATGTTAATTGGAAAGGAAAAAAAATTCTCTAGAAGCAAGCATATACATAAGTTGAACAGGACAACTATTATTCATAGTTCCATGAGCAAAATTTAAAGTGCACCTAAATATTTCGAGTTATGTATTAAGAGATTTCTATTTGCAAGGTGCAAGCTTCAATTTATTTTTTCTCAAATTCAGTTATTTTCTTTAAAAAAATCAATCAACTTTTTCTATTGAATATGTTATTACAATTTATAGTACTTTAAAAATATTGATTTATTTTTACATTCATGTTGTGTACCTTAATTAATCTCTGGATATATCCTTTAAAAATTTGCTTTTTCCACTAAAAAAGTAATGGACTTTGCACTTAAGTTTTTTAAGTGTGAAATGTATATATGTTTTAATGTATATGTTTTTAATGTTAACGAGAAACGAGTTAGATCTAATCAAAAATGTAATAATTAAAAATACTTAATTTCAACTTACAACTAACAGATTGAACATAATTTGAGACTTAGTTTTTATCTTGTTAATGCAATTTTTAGCTTCTTTATTACAAATAAATAATCAAGAGTCAATTCTTTCACTTAAAGTGACACATACCTGAAAATAGTAAAACGGGTAGAATGTGTATGCTAATTATTTGAAATGAACATATTTCAAAAGGTTTTAAATATTCTGCAATTTCAACACATTTTATTTAGATTTGCTATTTTAAATTTTAGTTCATCTACAGAAGACTAAAATGTAAAGAATTTATTTTTAATGATTATAGTAATTACATTTACATCTTGTAAATTATTAAAAATATTGTATGTGTTCAATAAAGTTACGGGTAATCATTCAAAATCTTAGAATGAATATTGGTTTTAAAATTATTTATGGCATCTTTAATTTCTTTTTAAAACTAAACTTTTGAATTGATTTTACACAGTTAATTCTTAAAAAGAACTATAAATGAAAAGTATTTAATTATAAATACAAATTTTGTGAATGTTTTAAATCTCATTTGTATACAAATATGTGCTGCAATTTTTTTCTTAATAAGAGATATTCAGACATTTTATCACTGCTTTAGATTAATAGACGAACAAACATTTTTTGATCAGGGGCACAGTAAGTTTTAAAAATATTTTATCGTCAATAAAATGATTCGAGGGTCGATATACTTAAATAATCTGCTGTTTTAACTTGAAGTGTAAATTGTAAATAACGTCGACTAATACCGGTTGCTAACTTTGAAACAAAAAAATATTTAATCTTACTGGAAAAATAATTAACCAAGCTCTAGATAAGAATCTTGGCATCGCGTATAACGATAAATTAGCTGTTTGTTGAAGTACATTTTATTGCGTGAATTGGTGAAAATATCTGGCAGACATTTTTGAAAGTTTTCTACGTAGAAGAATAAATATAAAAATGAAGTATATAAGTAAAATCTATGAAATATGAAAGAATTACTTTTTAATAAAAAATATTCCCGAGTGATTACATATTAATCCAGTAATACACAATAGAGCTTGCATTAAAAAAATTCAAAATAGTTGGAAAAATTCTTATTTTTCGATTTTCTGTTGCACAACTAGAAAAATATCCTGAGGCAGTCAGTCATTTATTTTCTACTTGCCTAGGTCTTGAAACGAGGTATTTTTATTTTCTGTCCTTTTAAATTTTTAGTAAGTACTGAAAAGCAAAGATTCACTGCAAAAAAGATTCTTTCATAAAATACATTTCATTTTGAAGAACTTTTTAATTTTCACGCTATTATATATATATATATATATATATATATATATATATATTAAACGAGTTTGGGTTAACATTTTATTTTATATACGTCGTACAGAGAGTTTTATGCCTGTTTTTCTTTAAAGTGAGCATATTAAAACATTTACGTATAATAAAACGTTCGATCGCGGTGTTGCAGCTAAAATACTGAATTTGAAAGAATTTCCTACTGACTCTTTTATTCCTTTCAATTGCGTCATTAAACACCTACACATTTCATGTCTGAGTTGTAAAGGTGAAACTGATACATTTTGTTTATTATTTCGATTTGAAAATCTCAGGAATTTTTAGATTTTTAAGGGAAATTGAAAGATCTTATCATTGTATTTTAAACTTTTTGTTTAATCATTTAAAACTCGCTGTTCATCACCATTTCAATTCTAAATTTTCTGTTGAATATTAAATTCCTTTGGAAAACATTTATTGTTTCATGATTTTGAATTCCTGTTTAATTAACCAAATCTACACTACTTTTTTACTTGAATAAATCTCTAGTTATCTGGAAAGTTCTGATTCAATACTATCTTTAATAAGAAATATTGGAAGAGAACGAATTCATTTCACTTTTTTAATTCGAGAGGCACAGTAATTATATAAAAAGCAGGAACTATTTCATTTTTTTTAAAAAAAAATTACTGCCGCGCATTTCAAAGGTGATGTATTATAATGTTTAAAATGCATCAGTTAAAAAGTATACAATTTCAAATGAGGTCTTTTAATTTAAAAGTACCTAACAAGTATAGTTACATTTAGTCTAACAGAGTTAAATGTAAATTTGTAGGGAATAACGAAAAAATTTTAAGTATTAAAAAAATTTAGATTTTTAGACACTTAAGGTACAAAAATGAAGTGATAATTTAAGAGAAATATTACTTGCAAGAAAGGCAATGATACTTACTAATGATAGTTGCAAGCAAATATAGGGTGTTTTTTTGAGAGGTATAGAACTTTAAATTGCAATAAAACAACGATGTATTATTCGATTGACATGAATTTTTTTTTATTCGAAAGATAATCTTGTGGCATTGCATTTTAAATATTTCTGGCATAGGACTGCCACGGCTGGCTCGGATGTAGTCCAATCTGGACGTCCAATTTTCGATGACTTTTTCCAACATTTGTGGCCGTATATCGGCAATAACACGGCGAATGTTGTCTTCCAAATGGTCAAGCGTTTGTGGCTTATCCGCATAGACCAATGACTTTACATAGCCCCACAAAAAATAGTCTAGCGGTGTTAAATCACAAGATCTTGGAGGCCAATTCACAGGTCCAAAACGTGAAATTAGGCGGTCACCAAACGTGTCTTTCAATAAATCGATTGTGGCACGAGCTGTGTGACATGTTGCGCCTTCTTGTTGGAACCACAGCTCCTGGACATCATGATTGTTCAATTCAGGAATGAAAAGGTTAGTAATCATGGCTCTATACCTATCACCATTGACTGTAACGTTGTGGCCTTCATCGTTTTTGAAGAAGGATTCCACCAGCCCATAAAGCGCACCAAACAGTCAGTTTTTCTGGATGTAACGGTGTTTCGACATACACTTGTGGATTAGCTTCACTCCAAATGCGGCAGTTTTGTTTGTTGACGTAGTCATTCAACCAGAAGTGCGCTTCATCGCTAAACAAAATTCGCTTATGAAAATCGACCATTATTTTCGAAATAAAATTGCACAATTTGAAAGCGTTGTTCAGGCGTGAGTCTATTCATGATGAATTACCAAAGCAAACTGAGAATAAATCACTTGACAGCTGTTAAATCGGTCGCCATCTTGGAAAGTAATGCCAACTTAAACTTCTATACCTGAAAAAAAAACACTCTGTATATATGAAGGACTTCATATGTTGCTCGAGGTTTGAAGCTCTAATTCAATATCAAATATTGATTTTCTGTAATTTGAGTAGCGTAGTGGTTGAATTTCAAGCTTTGTATCTAATGAAAAATATAATTTATAGTAATTTTATCTTTTCCTCGATTTCTGTGATTCCTCACCTAGCACATTTTATTTGTGTAATTATATACTGAAGCGCTTTTTTAGACAAAAATTAAAATAATTTCACAATTAATACCCCATTCTGGATTGTTTTTGATGATCTATAATGAGTTTTGAGTCAATCAAAGAGAAAGATTTTTTTTTTTTGAAAAATGTACAAATAAAATTCAATTAATCTGACGTGATATATACTTTCATTTGCATATCATACAATGCTTCATAAAATCCTTTCAAGATCTTACAGTCAATAAAGAGTACATCCATTTATAAAAAGGGTAGTCAAGGAACTATAAAGAATTAAAGATCTATTTACTTTGTATGTGATAAGTATGCTTCCTTCGGATCTATAAGAGATAAACCAGACGCGGACAGAATTGTGTGGCAAGAAATTATCATTGCCTCTTTTACGAGGGTCTAACGTGTGGGGAGCGTTATCACTTAACTATACGGCCTATATAACCTCAATTTATGTCAGGTATTGACTGGACACAAAGCTTCTCTTTGTTATAGCTGGTTTTTTTACAAGTAAATTTCTTTTAATGATGCATTTGAATAGTTATAACTAGAAGATGTATTTTACTACATGAATCATATGTAATATAATTATTTCACAACTGGCATTATATTATTTAAGAAATGCATAAATTTAAATAAGTTTATTTATAAAAATTTATTATAGTTTAAGTTCACAATATAATTTCAGATTAAAACATACTTAACATTCTTCAAGAAGCAATCCTATTATTTTTACCATATGATCACGAAGAAGGAAAACTGATTTTCAAATAAATTTTTGTTTCTTTTATTAAAATATCGAGAAAAAACTAGAATATATATAAATTTTCTTTGGAAGCCTTGTTGATATTTATTATCGGAAATCATCAGCATTTATTGCAAGAAATTGTTAGCATTTCTTTGTCATACAAGCAAAGTGCGACGTTAATATTCAATCAATCAATCAAGTCATACAAGCAATCACATCAATTAATCAATACTCTGACATTTTGAAGAATAATGTATCATTTCAAAATGTGGTTCTCTTTATTTTAATGTGCACGCTAGTTTACGTAGTTCTTAAACTTTAGAAGGTAACTATAATTTAATACTTAATATTAAATGCTTTTCACATACACATAAGAGCAGTAAGTAACAGTAAAATAGGATAAATAATTATATTTCATTTCTTATGAAAAATGTCGCAATTTAAATTCTTTTCCGTCAAATATAGTTTTAAATCTGATATTTGAAAATTAATCACTCAATAATTGTCGTGTAATCAGGAAATAAAATGATTGTACATGGGAATTTTTTAAAATTCTGAATAAAACAGCAATAAAGAAAAGTATTTTCACACATATTAAAACATTTGGATTGAGAAAAAAAGCATTGAATATATATTTTTTAGCATTATGTAAGCTTTATGTATACCGTATTTATTCGAATCTAAGCCGTGTGTCATCGATTCTGAGCCGCACACCCAATTCTCTACTCGTTCTTGAAAAAAAAAATAAAAAATTGCATAAACTGTTCATCTCTCGATATTTGATACTCAAGAAATTTTTATGAGTAATAATAAGATGTTACTAAATTAATTTATTTTACTAGTATTAAAAACTATCAAATGCGTACATGAACCTATAATTACTCTATACGTCAGTATCATGTTTCGAAAATGATTCGTCACAGCTGACTTCGGAATTGGTGCCGGTGTCGTCTTCCATTGAAAAAATGCAGTTATTATGAAACATTTCTTTTAAAAGAAAGCATTATAGAAGAATGTAAAAGAATTATTAAAGACTATATTGAACATTTAAAAGCAAAAATTTTCCGTTTTGTTTAAGGCCATCAACGTATACTTGTTTCGTACGTGTCAAATTTTCAGTGACCGCTACTCTGTTTCTGTTTTTTCTGCTTATAAAATTGCTTCCCTTTTCATACTTGCGTCATAGTAAACTCGTCTTGATGCTATTATCGATAGTTAGATGATCAAAGAAGGCGTATATAAAAAAAATTCCTGAATACGAACAGATAATGATTGTTAGTATAGACTGAGTTACTGGAGATAAACTGCGCAATGGGAAAGTCATTGATGCAAGTGACCAGAATAGACGCGGTTACGTTTTTACTTTTGAAAGGGGTTGAAACACAATTCCCCCCACCTAATAAGTGTTTTGCCTTCGCTTCTAAGCCGCACCCGATGATTTTCAGTAGCATTAACGCTGGTAAAAGGGTGCGGCTTAGATTCGAGTAAATATTGCACTTATGATTTTCTTTTTGATTCAGCTTAAATGGGAATACTATTTTAATTGCAACTTTAGTTCTTAATAAGTGCCGAATCGGCAAATTTTATGGTGGGCTGACGTAATATTGCATCAGCCTACTAATCAGCGCACTAAGATTATGCGAGAAAAGAATTTTCTTGAAACTTTCGTGATATGAGATTATAAGCTGAGAGAGTACTTTTATCCATTATAAGCTTTGCGCGTGTATTTTGCTGCTATTATGTGCGAGTACGTTTTTTTTACAATGTGTAGCCGAGATTAATCGTAAATAAATTCCTATTTTTAATCAACATGTCGTGTTGAACTCCTTTCGGTCACAGCTACTTCAAAAATATAAGAAGCTGCGATCTTCAAAATTATCAACTCCCGATTACATATACAGTCGGACCACTAGTTTACAAACCTCTATTTTGTGAATCTCTCTATTTTACGAACTTTCCCTGGAACCAAGCATATAAAAAAATATCGAAAAGGAATCCTTATTTAACGAATTTTCCACATAACGAACTTTTTTGGGGATTAGCTTCGTTAAACAGAGGTCCGACTATATATATATATATATATATATATATAATTAATTTAAAAATTGCTCAAATTATGAAGAAAACGAAAATATTTGCTTAGGGGAGTTAAGACCGAAAACTAAAGGAAACTAAAGTACATAAAATATAGCAGTATAATAGTGTACATCGATCCTTTTATCCTCATTATTGTTTTTAATCATTGGAATATTTAACCCTCTAACGCGTTTAATTTTCATCATTTCCTGTTATATTTTAGATATATTTTAGTACCTGTTTTGAGATGTACTTTTTAGGCAAGTTTTTTCATTCCAGACAAACAACAGATTATTAAAGAGATTGAGATATGGTGAGATTCTGAAGGAATTTGAGATTGTCTTGTATGATACAGTGGCCATTCCACACTAATTGTAACTACGGGCTTAGGATCGTTATTATGTTAGATAGGAATGTATTCTCGATAATCCGGGAAATAAGGTCTTACAACTTGAGAGAGCTTGGCAACAGGGCCGAGAATGTATTCTCCAGGTTTAATCATCTGACTTAGTAACAAAGCATGTCACAACCATCGATTTATTTCTAGGCAATTATCTTGTTGTTTTTAGTTTCCTCGCTGACCAGGATCTGCAATCATAAGACGTACATTTCTAAATTATGAATTTATCTTTTTCATAATTGATTAAAAAGGAAACTTTTGCCTCTTAAATACTAATATTTCTCCATCAAACTGTCAGAAGGTTTAAAAACTAAAACTTTCTCTCATTTCAGTAATATAATTTTTTCTTATTCTCAAGATTCATATCTGTATTAAAAGCGAAGTTGGGTGTTTTCTTTGTTTATGGGGCTTTCAAAAGTGAAAAATGCCTTGAAATAAGAATGAAAAACAGTTCTGATTTTTAGAAATGTTAAAAGTATATTAGATTCTGCAACGATATATTACCATTTTAAGTCCTAACAATTTTTAAGCATAAATCTATGTAGTCCTTAAAAATATCTACCCTGCATCGAAAATCTCTTGCCAGGTGCCAGCTGATCTTATTCCAAGGCAAAAAAGAATAAATGAGAAACGTATGAAAATAAATTTAATTCCATAAGAAAGAAATTACTATATGTACCTAAAATTCTTTGAAAAAGGTTATTTAGTTCTTGTCCCGCAATATTTATGATGAAAATATTAAATTTTTCTAACATTATTTGTCACGTTTAAGCTTGTTATTAAGTTTATTGGCGTATCAATATATTTTTAATAAATTATGCAAAATAGTCGAAGCATTCGAGAAGTTTATCACAATAGTATATTATTTCAGCGTATAAAATGGTTTCGTAATTGCCTTTCAATATTATTCAGGCATAATTATTTGTTGCTGAAGGGGATACTCTTTTTGAGGCCCTTAAAGTTATTTTTACAGCAGTTCCTTTTTGCACAAAGTAATAATTCTATTGAATGTAAAAAAAAATCTTCAGTAATTAATATTTAAAACTTTGATTAGTAAGAAAAGTAATATAAGACGTACATACTAGTACTACTTCGAAATCTTATTAAAATGAACTGCGTGGATTGTTGAAAAAATGTATGATATTTCAAAAAAATTTTAATTCATTAAATTAAGTTACTATAGAGCTGTAAAGCATTTTAACAATTGCCAGAATTTGCTCGTATATTAAATATGTAATTTCCTTTACACTTTTTTAAGGTTACTGGGATTGAATTCCTTTTCTCATAATTTTTTACTATTTTCTGGAATAGCATCAATACATGCTATAAATACAAAATCAAACTCTTGATATTTTATGGTTTCACGATGCATAATTACAAGATTTTTCAACTGTTCATTTTAGAGAAAACATTATCGCAATTTAAGGAACTATTTGGCGCTCAAAAATGAAAGATCAGTTACACTAGTTAAATTTGATTAACATTCAAAATTAATGAAATATATATGATAATAATTAAGTACGTTAAATTATTTTAAAAACAACAGTTTTTTATGAGTAATTTTTGAAGAAATTGGGCATATAAAACAAAAGCAAAGAAAGCTAGGATGTAGCTTAATGTTGAACGTTGCAATGAAATGAAAGAGAACCAGTTTTATTTTTTGTGTAATGTTAATATCGTTTAATTAAGCTTGATTAAAAAAGATAAATTTTCATATCTTAAATCTGAAAGTTTAATTGAATTTCACACCGTAATCAGTAATAATAACAAAAAAAAACATAATGCACAAATGCCTACTTTATTATGACACATGATAGTTTTACGCAACTGAGCTATTGTGTCACAGTGTTGCCACTACTGGGCTAAGATGGTAAAACTAGTATAAAAGAGGAAGCTGCGTTTCAGAGACAATAATATGGGTGAATTCTTTGTCAATATACGGATAAAAATGTTATTTGACAGACTTTGAACATACGGGATGTTTGGGGCAAGTATTAGCGAAACTGCCGTATTTGTGAAAGTATGAAAAGAGAGTAACAGTTGTTGACGTATTTGGCGTTTCCTTCGCACTTGTCTCGCTAATTAATTACGTGATAAACTTGTATTTCGTATCATGTGCATGAATCGTTTAGCTGCGCGTTCCTTGCAATTTTCATAATTACACCAACAAAATTCTAAGGTAGTCTTTTATGTGAAGAGTGTATATGGTAAAGCTTTAATTATTACAATAAATAACCAAGATAGGAAATTTAACTTTTATTTGTTCTTAAGATTTCTCTACGCAGTCACTTTGGTCGTGGAAGTCTAATAGTCATGGTAATGAACGCGAGGGTGGCGTGTCATGTGTTCGAGCCTAGTGCTTCTGAAAGATCGCCGTGTAGAGTGCTGATGCACATTAAATCTGTCGAAGATCCAACTCCTCCCGTTGGCGTAATTGGAGGCTCGGAGAGGAGGTGCCAGCTCAAGGGTCGTCCACGCCCCTTGATCATGGTTCAAAATAACGAGGTCATTTGCCAATAGCCCTTGTGTTGCTTTTTAGTGTGACGTTGATAAACGGTTACTCATTCGACACAGTCACTGTCCAGAATTATTTATTCATCCCAGCATTTCTGGCTAAAGTAACCGAGTAGTCATGGTCACAAACTCATAGTCAATTTTGTTTCTGTTGAGTTGTGGGTTCGAGTTTTGGTGACACTAAAAACACGTCCTGCTGAAAGACTACTGCATTCTCAGTTATATCTGTCGAAGCTCAAAATTTTCACTTGGCGGGGTATGGAAGTTTGCAGTGTGAGGTACCAGCTCAGGTGTCGTTCTCGCTCTTAACCTAGGTTCTCAAAATTACGAGGTCCATTGCTAATAGCCCTAATAGAGCTTCGAAACTTGATGTTTATCGCCTGTCGTTTCTTAACCTTTCGAAGGTCGCTATTGTAGAACTGAACAGATTTTGTCGAAAATCATTGTTCCTCCACTTAAATGTTTAAGGGGCGTTGGAAAGCTAAAATCTTGTTTTTTTTTGACAATTTAAGATTTTTACATTTTTAAATTGTACAGATTTTAACCTTTTTAAAAATACCTTACTTTAACATCTAGGGTATTTAGAAGCCCTTAAAAAACCTATCTTTAAATCGTTGAATCTGGGCCACGCCCCTTTTAATGGCGAAAAATGTAAACAGAGTACTTCTTTTTAGCTTAACGTCTGATATAAACCAAAACATGTATCTTTTATTTTAAATTGTGAGCCTTTTATTTTTTAATCTCCTAGCTTATTAGAAGTCTCACTGTATACATTAAAATCAATTTATCTCAAAATGTAAATTTTAATGTGCGATATACCTTTTCTGAGAAATTACTGTTCACAAGTACGTAAATTTTTTATGAAATATTTATAATGATGTCTAATATATTCTAAAATGAGCTTTTTGTAAAAAAAAATCAAAAATTTATTTTTTACAAATTTTAAGTGAAAAATGGGTCAAATTTCGCAATGTTTGATAAAATATTTCATAATTTATTAAAAATCAAAATTAGCTAAAAGCTCATTTCAGTATAATGAGAGAGATGTACTTTAATTGTATGAAAAATTTCAAGCATGTACATGCAACAGATTTTGAGAAAAGGTACATCGAAAACAGCCAATTTAACATTGTCAGTATAGAGAGAGGTTTCCAACTCCTCTTATTGACATTATTTGTGCTGTCAAATCCTTGACCACACAATGTTTTTGTTTTGTCTGGAAATAAAAAAAAAGTCACTTTTGTGGGAAGAGATCAGAGGGACATATATATATACAGCGGATGCGGCGCCATTTCAAAGTCGCTTTGACTTCCGCATCTCTTCGCTTTGATCATACCTTGAGATGAGAAGGAAGGTACATTGTTGACAAGAAGACGAAGGCCTTGGGGATTATACCACGCTGTTTTTTAATCACGACACATTGCAATTAGGGCTCATCATAGTGCAGTGCGTGGCTGGGTCTCAAAGCCATAGTGAATCTTTATTATTTATAGTTAGGATCATAGTTAATTCTGTATGTGTACGTATATTTATTTCTTTAAAAAAATTTTTAATTAAAATTTTAAGTCATACGAGGGATGGTTTTTAAAAATTAACTTTAAACTATTTTTAAATTAATTTTATATATTCCATAAACTTTGTATTTAAATTTCTGTACATCGTTTAACCAAGCTTTTCATTACAAAACACTCGGAAAAGAGAGCAATTTAATATTCACACTTAACTCATGCAGAAAAAGATTCTCCTTTTAATTAGAATTTGTTCACTCAATTTTATTAATAAAATTTGTAAGCTTTATTTTCAAGCGATTGTACTCCCTCTCACTCGCATTTCAGGCATTCAGTTTGAGAAACCCCATTACATTTTATTACAAATTATTAATAATCTTATAAATAATTTGATAATTCAACTATTTCTCTCACTAATTTTGATGAAGTGATATAATCCTCTCTGGAGTTGGAATAACTTTAAACGTATTCGCCATTATCATTGAAGTTTATATTTCTCACTCCTATTGCATATTTACCGTGGGAATACTATGATCAGATTACATACAAATGGACTTTTACGTCTGTCAATCATTTAGCTTCAAACATGAATATGAACTCAAATTCATTTCACCATTAATAGCTATAATATGCGTTATGTACACAAGGATCAACTAATGTATGTAATTAGTTTTATCACGATATCCTGGGGATATTGCCAAGAGTAGTAATTAAAACTTTACACTATACTTTACGTGTATTAAAAAGGCGTGTTTTCAGTATTTACGAGTTTAAGAGAAGTTTTTTCCCATAAATTTTAGATAAGTTAGAAAAATATAATTCCAGGAGTAGGAGAAAATCGATTGCTGTAAATATTATGTAATTATAGTTTCATTTCAAATTTATTTCCGATGAATTTACAGATTTTTATTGATTTTAAAGGAATATACGTAATAAATAATGAAGTCATATTAGAAAATCTAGTAATAAAAAGGGAGGGGGAATTGAAATCTTTATCATAATTTGTATTAATAATTTGATGCCTTTTGTAAGTCACGATGTATGTCATGTCAAGTTTTTCAATGTTGTCACATGAACATAGCGGTTTTCAGTGATAATGTCTGAAGATTCACTAGGTAGAGATTCGAGTCATGGCGGCAGTAGCCAAGAGGTCCTGGTTAAGTCCTCGTGGATGGCGTGTCATGAGTTCGAGCCCTACTGTTAATTGAAACTTGGCCTCCAAGTATTCACTTGAATGGTGTGGAGTGTAATTGTTTCTGGGGAGTGAACTATCGCACATACAGCTGTAATTTTATTATCTGGCTCGAAATCACACACACCGCCGCCAAAAGCCAGTGCATAATTGTGAGATGACACTGATTTAAACAAATAAAAATAAATAATTCATACTGAATTATTATTGGTAAATCAATGAATTTCAAGTTTTAATACATTTTTTACTGTTCTAAATCATCCAGCTTGGTTTAAATGTTTGAAGATATAAACATATAATTTTTTTTCTCAAAAAGATAACCGGTTCATAGACTTATTTACAAACGAACTTTGTCACTTAGTAAAAAAAAGCTCTCATCCGATAGATATAATTTAAAAAAGTAAATTGATTTTAAAGTAAAAACTATTTTATAAAATATAATACACAATTTTCATTAAAGATAACTTATTTTAAATTTCATACTAACGTATCACTGTGTAAATTGCCAATTGTATCAATTACTAATGTATTATATACTATAAGCTCTTAAGTCAATTGAATGTAGTAAATTTTAAAATAATGCAATTTGATTAAAAAGTCGCAAATATTTACCTTGATTTTTTTGTTTAAATGTAACCGAAAATTCATAACTTTGCGACAATCATATATATATATATATATATATATATATATATATATATATATATATATATATATATATCAGTAGCGCACACAGGAATTTTTCAAGGGGGATCCGGGGTCGAACGTTCACCATTCTTGTATCATACTCCTTTTGATTTTGTTGGTTTTCGGGAACAAAACACAGTAAAAAACTAATTATTGTATAAATAATTAGCATTAATTAATAAAATTAACCATTAATAACAAATAATTAAATTTTACGTACTATATACTTAGAATTATAATCAATCGGGAAAAAATCAAGGGCTTGGGGGCGGTCTGGACCCTCAGGACCCTCCTTGTATGTGCCACTGATATATATAATTAATCAAGGCTGGTTAAAAAAGAAGTAATTAAGAAGTAATATTATCCAACTATGCACTTTTTGTTAAGGTTTTTTTAAACTCTTATAGTGTATTCAGTGGAGCTCTTATACTGTCTATATAAACATTTGTGCAGGGGTTTTTGGAAAAAATCATTACCTCAGTGTTACATCACATGACACACACACAGATTTAGGAGATTATATTTTATTTGGATATTATTATGGGGAAACGGAACTTTCTGAAAGGACGACTCGATTAGTATTGAAAATTCTGAGTATCATACCTCGCAATTTTAAATGGATCTTCAAATTTCATTCATCAAGCTGATAGATATTGAATGTAAATATAGCTTATTATTTTAAAATCAGAAGTTTGAGAAAAAATGAAATGTTTTTAAAATTGAGTTATAATATATTTTATATTTCAGTATTTTTTCATAAAATGAAAGTATAAGATACAGCTTTCATTTGTTAATGTAAGTGTAAGTGATACCCCAGAGAGGTACATTACTCCATTCTGTGTATATTTCAAATATATTTGAGGCTCTTTTGCACCATAAACCTCAACTCTCACTCACTCCAAATATGTCTGTAATTCAACCCCTCTCTAACTATTCACGTTGATGAGTTGTAGAAGTAACTTTAGCAAATCCTAAAAGGACAGTGAGCATGCTTCAACTAATAGAGATAGATGCATTTCATGCTGGAATTGTAATATCCAGGATTATTCGTGACCTTGATTAATTGATCTTGGCTAGTGATAAGTTGTTGCATTGTGATGTTTGTTTGTTGAGAGGATCCATCCGTATTTTAGTTCCACAGAGCATTTTGTAGTTCCTTTTTGAAAGTGTTATCTCTGTGATCAAGAGTTATTCATCAATTTGTTTCCTCATTTAGAGGATGTAGCGACTATCCGCTTCCATGCATTAAGATTCCTATTTCGCAAACACAGATGCATGATAAAATATTTATTGTTGTGAATCATTTTTTAATTCAATTTTGTGTGTGAGATACTTTCTTTCTTCCTAGTTGTCTGGAAGAAAACAAAAAGGTTTTATATTAAGCAGGTTTTTTCATCTGTTAGTATTCATTTTTTTTATCGTATACAAAACATTTTGAGGAATAAGCAAAAAACAATTGGGTGAAGAACTATCAATTTTATTATCAAATAAGGAATAATTGATTTGGTTTAATCTTAGAATAAGTTTCCTGTTAGAACGTGTTGTGTAAATATTTTTGACCTTCATAACATTTCAAACAGAACATGGTTTTAAAAGAAAGCTATGATTGTGGAAAATTCATAGCAACTGTATGTATATTTTTTACGCGCATATTTAATGAAATTTCTACGCCACAGGTCCGGGGTTCAAATCTGGGCAAGGTCGACTCGACTTAGCCTTTTATGTCTGCAGTGGGTCGATAAATGAATACCAAGCCTGCTTGGGAATTAAACACTGGGGGGTTTAATGTCGGACTGACCATCTGACCGGAACATTTGCGCCCAAGGTCACGAAAACTGAGTTGAGCGCAGTGGTCCTTGGCTGTTGCACCACCGAGTTTAGCTTTTTTAATGAGATTAAAGCTTTTTAAAAATCCCTCCTAAGTCTATTTTAGTTTTGGTAAATGCAATTACAGATTATTATAAATAGTAATTTTCTTTGACAAAAAGTAAATTAGTTCTAAAATTACTTACCTTTTGTTCTGATCAGGCAATGGACAAAATGGCTAACAAAAAATGTATGGATTCTACGTAAAATCACTAATACAAGATGTTTCTTTATGTTGCAAGAATCAACTTTTTTATTATTGTGAAGTAGGATAAAGATCCGAACCGATAATGTGATTGATTTAGACATCATATTCATGTAACTCGTTCTCTCAATAGTTATAGGAATCACTTTAAAAGGACTTTTAGTTTTTACTTGCGAAACAAGATCGAAATTAAAGTGCGTTTTTGGGGGTATATAGAGAGATTTTTTTAAAAAAGAGGAGAGATGCTCCCTCTCTTCTCTCTCTCTTATATCTAATTACTAATGAAATATTAAGAATTATTTCATCAATATAATTCAACTTGTTTCTTATTATAATTGTGCTAAGATAAATCTTTAAAATATCTTTTAAAGAATTTATAAACTTAAGTTTTTTCTAAAAATAAAAACGTAAATTATAATCAATTCACAATTTAATTTTTTTCTCAAGACACTTATATTTTTTCTCATTTTAGTACTTTATCTTATTTTCAAATCATGTACATATTTCACGAATATCATTTGTATATAGGATGTATTTTGTATGCAGTAAAATTAATAAACCACATTAATATAAAATTTTTTATTGTAATTCATATGTTACTGGTAACACAAAATGGAAAATAATGTCAACCTGTATCTATTATGTGTGTTTATTAAGAAAATATTTATGCACTTCTCTATCTTAATTTATATAATTTGTAATGTAGCATACAATGTGTGTAGTGTAATGTAATGTCACACTGAAATTATAATGTGATATAATATGTATTATATACATTATATTATATTACATTATATTAAGTGAGATAATGTAAAGGCGAAAAGTGACTCGTACTCTCATTAAGGAATCTCCACAACTATAAAACAAACAGACTTGAAATTAAGCAGGCACGTCTCTTTTGTTGAGTATAGATTTACTAAGAACGGGTTTCACAAAAGTTGACATCCAAGAGGGAGTTGCGGGAGCGTTATAGATAGTTTCCTGCAATTAGAACTAAGGACTTGCAGTTGGGCCGGCATGTTTCTTTTGTTAAGAGAATACGCACAGAAATTGACTCCAAAGGGAGTTTCAGGAGTGTTATAGATGAATAAAGTTCCCATTTGTGAGCTATTAAATCTACACACTTGAAATTTGGAAAGCTTGTTTCTTTTGTTGAGTAGAGATCTGCTAAGAATAGGTTTCACAGAAATCGACTTTCAAGGAGGTGGAAGGTTACTGGAGCGTTAAAGATAAATAAAATTCTATTTTAGAAATTCAAATACTATCCTTTTTATTTCAAGAAATGAGGATTACCAAAAAACTTGTTTTTGGTTGCAATCAAAAGCTTCATGCTAGGACTTAGATATCAATGATTTAAAAACAATATATTGTTATAAACATCGAGAAATACCCAATGGAACGAGTGGGTTTTATTAGACAAGGAACTATTAGACATACATACTTTATATTTGGCAAAAATATTTCTTTTCTTGAGTAGAGATCTGATAAGAAAGATTTTCCAGAAATCGACTCCCAAGAAAGAGGGAGGAGTTCAGAAGCTTTATATACAAAAATTTCGGTTTTTGAACTATTTGACAACAAACTTTAAAGTTTGAAAACATGTTTCTTTTGTTGAGTAAAGATCCGATAAGCTCTGTTTTGCAGAAATTGATTACCAAGGGGTGGTGTGCTACAGGGTGGGTTTAAATATGAATATGTATCGTTTTAGAAATTCAAATTCTGTCCTTTAAATCAAGAGGTGAAGGATATAAGAATGTTTTTGAATATAATCTAAAGCTTAATGCTAGGACTTAGATATCAGTCATTTAAATATACTATATAATCATGCATCATCTTGTAATAACCAGCGACCGGTATGTATATACCGGTTGATTAAAAAAAAAGTGTGACCTTTTGAAAGCATCATAAATTTTTATTGAATAAAGTTATTTACTTGAAATTTTCAGTGTGGCTTCCTTTAGCATAGTACACTTTAAGTAAACGTTTAGCCAAGCCAAAAGAGCTTCCTCGAACATTTGGGGGGGAGTTTTTCTAACTTCCCCTTTGATTGCTTTTTGAAGCCCTTGTAGAGCTCTTACTTTACATCTATTTAATTGTTTTTTAAGCATTCCCATAAAGAATATTCGCAAGGAGCACAGTCAGGGTGATGATAGCTATTTCTCATACGGAAAAAAATTTATTTATTATTATTTTTTAGCCTTTTCATAGTTGATTTTGCAGCATGACATGGTGCAGAATCTTTGTGGGAAAAAAAATTTTCTTCGAAGGTAAAGACGTTTGCTTTCTTTGATCATGTGCTTCAAAACTTTTTGTTGATAGTATGTAGCATCACTTTTAGCCTTTGGTTTTTTAAAAAAAGAGGGTTTTGTGTGTGTGTGTGTGTGTGTAAAGCCTTGAGAGAACATTTCATCCATACCATAACACCTGATGGCTTATTAGTCTTTTCCAAAAGAGCTGCGTCTTCGCGACGTTATTCACGTGGCATAGGTTATATCTTCGTTTCGCCAGTTGTAAATGACAGATGAAGCAGTGCTTTATCCGAAGTTATTCATGTTTTGTACGTACTTTTGCGTAATATTAAATACGGAGGCCAAGAGCGTTTTCTTCGTTTTTCTACCCTCTTTGTTGACATTTGACGACAGACTGATTTATTCTTTTTATAACCAATTTTCTTTATCTGACGACATATTGTCAATAGTGATACCTGTAGTTCCTTTGCCAAAGTTCTTTGAAGCAGAGGATTTTCTACAGCGATAATTCTTTTCAACTTCTTTCTTTTTCTTTTTTATTAAAGACTTCCTTTCATTCACAATTTTTTCCTTGGGCTTTTGATTGCAGGTCAAATTTTATTTCATTTCAAAGTTTAAGGCTACACGGTACCCTTTTCAAAAAAATTTTTTGGAGACAGTTACTATAAAAATAATTCATGTTTTATATTTAGATTATATTATTAAGCTGATTCTGTAAGCAAAAAGTCAGTTTGACCAGCCATTATTTTACAATTTTAAAAAATTAGGAATTTTTGAAGTTTTTTCAAATTTTTATAAAATACTCAATTTTTAAATTTTTTTAGAATTTTAAGTTATTTATGATTCTTAGATTATTACAAACAATATTCAGTATGGATTTGAAAATCTATTCCCTTGTTGATTTTTAATAATTATTTTTCTAGAAAAACCTGGAAAAAACACGAAAATTTTTAAAATATCAACTTTGGCATTTTTTAGAAAAATAACTAGAGTTCTCGGCCCTAACTCCATACTAACTGTTATAGAACATACATTTGGGAGTATATACAAAAAATTCAAGGCTCTATCTTGAACAGGAAAAAAGCCTTAGGGATTAGAAAACACTTATACTTTCAAAATTAAAAGTCTGAGAAAAACGCATTTAAAGTTTGTAAAGTCATAAAACAAAAACTTATAATGCCCGTAAAACTCTAATTTTTTAATATGTTATTTTCCAGTGTATGTTCTACATTAAAACACTATTTTTATTAAATATGACTGAAAATTATATTTTTCATTCAAAGTATATTTTTGCATAATATTGATAGCATTTGTTAAGACGTCAGTTTATTCAGCTTTATCTTAACCTAATATTTCACAAAAGTTTTGAAACACGAAGCATTTATGTATAAAATAATAATGATACTAAATTAAGGGGTGTTGGAAAGCTAAAATCTTATTTTTTTGACAATTTGAGTTTTTTACATTTTCAAATTGCATATATTTTAACCTTTCTAAAAATACCTTCTTTTAACCTCTAGGGTATTTAGAAGCCCTTAAAACGTATTTTTATATAATCGTTGAATTTGGGCCACGCCCATTTTAATGGCGAAAATTGTAAACAAATTACTTTGTTTTTGCTTAAAAGTGTAACGACTGATATAAACCAAAACATGTATCTTTTATTTTAAATTGAGCCTTTTATTTTTTAATTTCTAGCCGATTAGAAGTCTCTCTCACTGTATACATTAAAATCAATCTATCTTAAATGTAAATTTTAATGTGCGATGCCCTTTTCTGAGAAACTACTGTTCACAGGTATGTAAATTTTTATGAATTATTTATAATGATGTCTACTATATACTAAAATGAGCTCTTTGTAAAAGAAAATCAAAAATTTATTTTTTACAAATTTTAAAGTGAAAAATGGGTCAAATTTCGCAATGTTTGATAAAATATTTCATAATTTATTAAAAATCAAAATTAGCTAAAAGCTCATTTCAGTATAATGAGAGAGATGTACTTTAATTGTATGAAAAATTTCAAGCATGTACAAGCAACAGATTTTGAGAAAAGGTACATCGAAAACAGCCAATTTAACATTGTCAGTATAGAGAGAGAGAGATGTTTCCAACTCCCCTTAAACTAAAAATAGTCAGGTTTGCTCATAAAATTTAATTTTTTTCAGTTTTAAATTAGGGCAGTTTAGGAAGTTTTAGCTCTTGTCGTACAATTTTAAAATACTAAAATATAGCACTACAATATGTTTAGTATAATGTAGTTTGGTACATCAAGGAAATATTCAGTTATATCTGCAGCATTTGAATTCAGAATACTTGTATTCGGAAGTCTAATTGCAGAATCAGCTGAGGACTGTTTTTTAGATACATCCTTTTCAGTAGTATTCCATCTCTTCGAAATATTGTTTCTCACAGAATCCCAGAACGCATTTGCCATGGCATTTTCTCTACAGAAAAAAAATAATGATAATGCTTTTAAGTTAAATAAACTATTTTTAAAGAAAAAATTGGCCATGAAATTAATCTTCATTAATTAGTTATGAGAACTCAAAAAACTCAAAACGAAATCAAGCAGATATGATTTTAGTAATGAAAATTGGAATTAATAACCATTTCAAACTAAAAGCTCAAAAATATTTTTAATTAATTCAACTTAAGTGGGGAAAAAAATGCTTTAAAAGGAAACCGAAACCAAAACCATAGCTCATAAAACTTTAAATATCTTAAAAACTAATTTGCTAACAGATCTGAAATTTCGTGGCAAGCATCTCAATGATATGGGCCACCAAAACATGCACACAAATAAATTTCGGTAAAAATAAAATTTTTAGGGTACTGTGTAGCCTTAAATAGTAATACATTAGAAAAATGTCTTTTTTCATTTTTAAATGCTTTATTTATAACAGGATTTCAACAAGAATCCTTCAAAAGCCTTAAAATTTTGTTCTGGGTTTGAGGATATTTCGATACTATTACTTACTTCAACAAATAAAATGGTTTGATTAGTAATTTGAATTTTTTTTAAAAAAATAAAACCATTAGTAAAACGATAGAAATTCACTATAGTAGTTAGATACTTTTAAAATTGATCACACTCATTTTGGATCAACCGGTATAGATATATATATACCGGGTGGGCAAAAGTCCGTAAAAACTTTAAAAATTCATAAAATCCGGGGAAATGAACGAAAAAAAAAACTGTTTGCAGGATCAGCATTAGTATATCACGGGATTTTTTTTAAGCTAGAAAAAAAAATAATTCGAAAATCATCCGGTAGGTGGCGCTGTTACAAGCGTCTGTGGTGGAAATATGCAAATTAGACGGCTATAAAAACCTTTGCTCTCAATGAATCCACATTCATTTCACCATTACAAACAGTGAATGTGAACAAGGATGCTCAGTGCGCCAGATAAAGCTTTGTTGGTGAAGTTATTTTACATGAACGAGGAATCAGCGACCATTGCCTTGCGTAAATTCCGAGTTCAGAAAAATGCGAAGAGTGGAAAAGGCCATTTAACACCTGCAGGTCTCTTAAAGCTTGTTAAATGTTTTGAGAAAACTGGAAAGTTGGAAGATCGAGCACGAGCTGGACGACCATGCTTGAAAGATGAACGTGCACCCTGCATTGCTGTCGAAATGGAAGCGATTGTGTCCAAAGTAGCTTCAGTGACCAGCAGTGCTCGTGAAGCTTCCAGACGATTGGGCTTACCACCATCATCTGTCCGCAATATTCTTCGTCGAATCCTCCAGCTGTAGCCATACAAATTGCAATCGTGCCATGAACTTTTGCCAGCAGATACCGCACAAAGGGAAGCATTTGCGAAGTGGGCCTTCTCTAAAATGGAACAGGATCCCACCTGGGCTTTTAACATCTTGTGGACAGATGAAGCTCATTTCTCGCTTCATGGTGACGTTAACAACCATAACTGTCGCATTTGGGCGACCTCTAATTCACGTGAGTACACACAGAAGCCATTGCATTCCCCAAAAGTGACAGCATGGTGTGGTTTCAAGGGTTCATTTATCATAGGACCCTTCTTCTTTGAAACGCAGTGCCCAGTAAATGGATGGATAACGGAAACGGTAAATGCTCAGCGTTATCTAATGCTTCTGCGGGAGACTGTCGTGCCATGTTTAATTCAGCGGGGTCAGATTTCGAATGTCACGTTCATGCAGGATGGAGCAACCAGTCACACTGCTAACCCGGTTAAGGCATTCCTGATACAGACTTTCAGGGAAGACAGAATCTTTAGCAGTTGCTGCAGGTACCCATGGCTCCTCGGTCTCCAGATTTAACACCGGCAGACTTTTGGTTGTGGGGATATTTGAAATCTCGCGTGTATCTAACCGGTCCATCAAGTCTGTCGGAACTGAAAGATGCGATCCACAGAGAAATATCCTCCATACATCCGGACATGTTGCACTCTGCCGTTGCTGGATTTGTCACTCGTCTGGAATGTCTTCTCCCCTGTGGTGGTGGCCATGTGGAACATATTCTGAAGTAATAAAGTTGGGAAAGTTTTCTTTTCATTATTTATGCATTGTTTCTTTGATTTGCGTACATCAGCGCCACCTACCGGATGATTTTCAAATTATTTTTTTTCTAGCTTAAAAAAAATCCCTTGACATACTAATGCTGATCCTGCAAACATTTTTTTTTCGTTCATTCCTCCGGAATTTATGAATTTTTAAAATTTTTACGAACTTTTTGCCCACCCTGTATATCAGGTGCTTCAAATACTACTCCGTGTGGTTTTAGTTTTGCTCGTATTTATGGAGGTTAATAATTATTCTAGAAACTTTTCAAACAATGGCTCAAAGACAACGCCTGAATGAAGGACTGAGATGGAGAGTCCTTAGGTTATTATAGTTTCAGAAAAATCTCTAGGGCACAAAGAAAGATAGTCCCGAAATGAGATTTTCACTTTATAGAATCAGTTTCAAGAGATCAGAGCAATATCCAGAAGATCAGTTACAGGGCTCCCAAGAGCTCTCACAAGCCAGAATACCACTACTTGAACTTGAACTGCAAGTCAATAAGGAAATTCTTGTTATACTCAACTCGCAAACGAGCTCTCCGCTACTTCAAGGTATACTGTTTACCTAAGCCTTAATGAGGCAGAGATTTATGGCAGATCAATAGTCCGCAGCTCAATCACTATAGTATTAAAAGATCCCGTATATGGCGGTGCATATAACATCCTACAATATGGGAGAAGTGGGACTGTTTACTTTTCACTATTTCAGAGAGAGACTGGAGAGTAGAGAGATTCAGACTGGAGACTGATTTTCAACGTGTTCAAATATGGAGAGAGCGGAAAACTCGTTACTATTCTTAAGCGTCAAAAAAGTGGATCATCATGAAGGTAGTAATATTATGTTCTGGGCTTAAGTAATGTTGGATGGTAGCACACAGCTGCATTTTTCAGGGAGGGGGGCACGGTGAGTGCTCTGTGGTATCGAGTGAGTTCTTGCCCTGTGTGAGACTTTTAAGAGAAGCAGTAGGCTACCAGTTTTTTTTTTGGTGATAACACTCGCCCACACAGAACTCAGGGGGTCAGTGAATACTTCAAAACTGAGGATATTCTGAGGATGGTATGGCCAATCAGATCTTCAAACCTGAATCATATAGATAATGTTAGTTATACTCTTGGCAAATTAATTGCAGCTAGCCAGCTCCTTTCAAGAACACTCTCGGAGCTAAAAAAGTACCTTGATGGAGGTTAAGATTTATTGTCCCAAGACTTCATACGTAAAGCATTGTTAACTGTATGGGGATTCGTTTTAAGAGCTGCATTGCTACCAAGAGTGATCATACACCATATTAAACTCACCACAAGTGCCATCTTGATAAATTAATTTATAATAAGTTGCTTTTATATATATAAACATATATCATGATTATGATTTAATTCTGTATTATCATTTTCTTAGTATAATACTTTTATATATATATATATATATATATATATATATATATATATATATATATATATATATATATATATATATATAAGTATTTTCATACAAAAATTTCTCTTGAATTCTCGTAGTTGTGTATGAAAAATCTATGGAAATGCGTTTGTTCCTTAACTCTTGCATAATACATATATTTTTATTTAAAATCTTGTTGGTAAAGTAAGTTTGATCTTAACTATTTATCATTTTTTGTAAAATCGGATATCATTATGAGTATTCTCAATATTTTCAGACATACAAAAAAATAAAAATTGCGCTTTGTGTCAAATAGTAGCATTTCAATCCCCAGAGCTCAGGCTTAACAGCTTAGAAGAGAGAAGATTAAAAATGAAAAATAAAGTGAATAAAAACCATATCGACTTCCAAAGGAAGATGAAATAATTTTTCACTGTCTGATTTTAATTAACTTTGAAGATTAATATTGTTATCGACAATTTATAGTCAGATTTTGCAAGTCATTTTGTCTCTGTAGGGTATTAAGGGTTGTTGACTCATCAGTGTCTAATGAAACTCTCACTCTAATTGCTAGACAATTAGAAGAGCCTACGCATACATCTAATGAAAAATGCATATTGCTTATTATTCTTATGATGACAATAAACATACTAAGTCTCTTGATAACGCCTAAAACAACACCCTTGAAAGTCTGAGCCTTGGGATAAATTTTAGAATCAACTGCTATAAATTAAAATAAACTGATGATGAAAGACAAGGCTGCGGAAAATCGGCTTTCAGTTTATTGATTGTGTCATAACACGAGATAATGAAAGCTGCTTAAGTGAAACTCATTACCATTTTTTTCTTTTTATGATCTAGAATCCAATATTATAATGAAAATTATAAAATTATTTTAATTTGAAAAATAAACTCTGTACTTTGTAAAAGCAAACTTTTTTTCTGTCTTTATAAGTGCTCTTTATTATATAGCCTTTATTATTACTTTCTTAAATATTTGTTACATTCAAATTTTCATATAAAGGGGAATATATTTGAAGAAAAGGGATTTATATTTTGTTTATCTTAAAAGATACTATATTTTGCTAATGGAATAATTTGTGTATTCATAGTTTAGCAATCCTAGACAGTAAAATATGTCTTTCTTTACCTATATTTGCACAATGGTTTTTAGTAAACATTCTATATCTGTTTCATTGTTGAAAATTTATTTATGTAAATTGACGTACTAATGACACCTCATTACTGGAAGATAATTTAGTATTAAAGTTTTTATTTTCATTTGTATAAAAAAAAATGTGAATGATTTTTTTTATTTAATATGCTATAGATTATACGAAACAGGTTAAATTGTGTATTTATTTGATGAATGCATCCGTTTAAAATATTTTATAAAATACCTGCACCTGTATGATTGTTTTAATCCAAAAGGTACCGAAAAAACATTTGAAAGATTACTTTTTTTGTCATTTAGGATGCTTTTAAATGTCAGATGAAGTAATAAACATTGTGAAATTTAAAAGCGACAGCTTAATATATATCATTATTTTTAATATTCAAAACATTGAAATTTTTTTCGTAATTAAACCAGGTAAAAATATTTATTTAAATTTGTGATGGCGTAAAATAAGAACAAAAGAGGTAATTATCTTCCAGTTTTTAGAACATGAAAGGTTATAAGCCTTTAATTTTATAAATGATTCATGACGATGTCGTTGAAGTAGGGTTTCTTCTTTAAAAAAGAAGCTTCACATATTACCAATGATGCAGCTTACTTTTACGAATTATATAAGTCACTAGAGTTTTAAATTTTAAAATACCAATTATGTATTATAAAAAGAGGGTAACGCCATTGTTTCAGGAAACATTTTTTCTGTTCTCTTTAGCATAAATATTTTATCTATATTCATTAACAATAAGTAGAAAGACTCATTTTTATTTTTATTCATCCATATTTTACAATTACTAAGACACTACTATACGTCTATTGTATATTATATATTCCTGGCGTATATACTAATGCACACAGAGTTTTTCATTATAGTATTTTAGTGCTTTTTTACTATGAACAAGAAGAATCTGTTGAATTCAATGCGCCCATTTAAAAAAAAATCATATTACAATAAAGGGATCTAAGGGGTATTAATTTTGTTTCAAAAGCTGAAAATATAAACAGTTTTCGATTAGATATAATTATTTGAGGTTAAAATTGCATAATTTGATTCTTTTACACATTATTTATAAAGGAATGAAGTTTTGAAAAATGTAAAATGTTTAAGATATAATCATAATTTAAAAAATTACAAGCATACGAAAATAAGAAGCATTTCTGCAAGAAATATTAATTTTTACTTTGTGCACGATATTTTCTAAAATAGAAACTTTAATTACAAGAAATAAATTGATTTATAAAGTTAAATATACCTTTATTACACACACAGCAGCCTTTTTTTTATAAATAGAATAATAAATTATACTTTTTAAAAATAAAAAAAATATATTTAATTTTTTTTAAATTTCAATATTTTTCAAATTTTTTTTTTTTTAAATAAAAGACATATGATACTAAAATTAGACAGGGTTTAAAAATTACGATACATTTTATAGTTCTACAAAGTTTTATACATCAAAGGCTACTATTTTCGAAAATATGCACAACGTAAAATTTACTTAATATTTGTTACAGGAATGTTTATTTTCATATGCTTATAATTTTTTAAATTATGATTATATCATAAGCATTTTCCCTTTTTTCAAACATCATTCATTTATAAATAATGTGTAAAAGAATCGAATTATTTAATTTTAACCTAAAAAAATTATATCCAGTCGAAGAGATTGCTTATATTTTCAGCTCAAGAAAAATTAACACCCTGATACCCAATTATTTTCTTTTATGTGAATAAATCAACAGAGTATTTGTATTGTTATGAGGAAGAGCACTGTATATCGCAATTTAATTTTGGATTTATTGAATATAAAGTGTGAGAGAGAAAGAGTCAAAGAGATTATTTGAACGAATACATTTTATTGTATTTAAACACTATTAGCTGATTTGAACAAAGACGCTATAAAATCTTCAAATAAAACATTTTCCTTTTTGGGAACATTTATTATTAATATTAAAGCATAAAATTTTTAATTATATTTATAAATATTAAGTTTATAAAAGATTGTTGATATTAGAAAATTAATTATAATTTAATATATGTTAGACAAAATACTTTTTTGTATATGCTGAGAAACCATTTTTCAATTTTCTAACGAAGTTATAGATCTACGAAAAGCGCTTGAACTTTGAAAGAAACTTGTGAGTTTTAGACAAAAAAAGAATAAAGATAGTTTAGATTCACTTTTGAAGCCGTCAGTAAAAATCGAAAAGCACTCAAGTTCGGGCTGTACTTTAAGTAAAAGAAATAAGGGATTCTTCTTTAAAGCCCATGGTCAAAGAAAAATGTTTCCTGAAGTACAAAAATGAGAAAATATTCTTCAGACGTCTAGAAATTAATATTGGAAGTAGATTCAATCTTTTTTCACATAATTTTTTACTTCTCAATTATACCTTAATTGTTAAGTTTTTTAAGTAGATACACAATTTATGTATAATTACATACCATTATTAATACATTTTATTCACTGTTAGAAGATTTGTAACATTTCTATCGAATTTATGTCGATTTCTTATTTATATCATATTTTCGATTTGTAACACATTTAAAAAAATATTTTATCAAACTTGCACCAGATGAATGATAGTCATAGTCTATACCCGATAAAACCAATAATATTAATTCAATTTTATGCAAATGATTTTGAATAATGCTTTTCTAACCATTAATTATGTTTTTGGGCAATCTGCATTACATTAATGAAGACATTACATTTTACGGCAAATGAATCTTTAAACACCTTTTGCATATGTTTTTGTATTATGCAAAAAGTTTATTGCTTTAAAACAGCACAAAAATTTTAGAAAATTTAAACTGATACATTTCTTTACCGTGTATTTTCGCAGCTAAGACGATAACTGAGTTATAAAAGTAGACTAAAATTTCCCGCTTTTGAGCCCAAATTACCTACAGACATGAAAGTTTGCAAGAATCTATCTTAGGTTGGATACAGATAAACTAAGAAAGGGTTTTGTGGAAACTGACTCCCTTTGAAAGGTAGCAGGGGCGTTATAAACGAAAATTCCCGTTCTTGAACTATTAGACTTAAAGAAATATTAGATTTATTTGGTAAGAATTTTTCTTTGATTGACTATAGATTTTACTGAAATCGTCTTCCCCTCAGCGGCGTAAGAGTTTATAATTGACTTAGATATTATTTATGTATTGATTGACCGAACCTGGGATGGATACATATATATACACTCTTTTGCAAAAAAATCGGAGCACCATGAAGGAAGTGAATTTTTTTAATGAAATTAAATATGCGTACAGCTTACACACAGATTATAAGATGATAAAAAATATCAAGGCCATAGGGCCCATCCACGGCTCACGATTACAGCTTGAGTGCTCAAATCAATAGTTGGTGGATCTGTGATATTTTGGGGTGCTCGAATCTGGCCCCCTACATGTTCAAGACACGCTCGATTGGTGAAAGGTGTGGTGACCTTTCTGGTGAAGGACGAGTATTAATGACATCGAAGCAATACAGGGATGTGACGAATCTGTACGGAATCTTTCCACTAATCTTCTTAAGCGTCTTTTTGGGGAATATAAATTCGCGTATATCTCCAATCAACTCCAAAAAGATGAACGGGATATGCAAAGTAGATAAGGTATTTAAGTCGAGCGTTGAAAGCTAGCAATATAGATATGGAAGGCTATTAAGCCAGCAACTTTAACCTCCATCTCAGAGGATTCCAGGATATTAAGATAGTGAAGACGTATTGCGGCTATTCTACGGAAGTACCAGAAAGCTGATATAGCCAGCGGTAAATATAATTTACGTACGCTTAAAATAAGCGTTAGTTTAGTCGAATTAGTTAAAGTTAATGAAAGTTAAGAATTCGAGTACGTGTATTTCTCGGACCTCCTATTTCGGAAGACCTTACTTGATCTTGAGCGTAATTATTAATTAGTTGCATAATTCGTAATTTAATTTAGTATAAAGGTAAATCCATTTATTTGACGTAACATAAAAGTATTATATAGGATGTTTTTTTTAGAGGTATAGAAATTTAAATTGCAATAAAACAACGATGTATTATTCGATTGACATGAATTTTTTTTATTCGAAAGATAATCTTGTGGCATTACATTTTAAATATGATTTCTGGCATATGACTGCCACGGCTGGCTCGGATGTAGTCCAATCTGGACGTCCAATTTTCGATGACTTTTTCCAACATTTGTGGCCGTATATCGGCAATAACACGGCGAATGTTATCTTCCAAATGGTAAAGCGTTTGTGGCTTATCCGCATAGACCAATGACTTTACATAGCCCCACAGAAAATAGTCTAGCGGTGTTAAATCACAAGATCTTGGAGGCCAATTCACGGGTCCAAAACGTGAAATTAGGCGGTCACCAAACGTGTCTTTCAATAAATCGATTGTGGCACGAGCTGTGTGACATGTTGCGCCTTCTTGTTGGAACCACAGCTCCTGGACATCATGATTGTTCAATTCAGGAATGAAAAAGTTAGTAATCATGGCTCTATACCGATCACCATTGACTGTAACGTTGTGTCCTTCATCGTTTTTGAAGAAGGATTCCACCAGCCCATAAAGCGCACCAAACAGTCAGTTTTTCTGGATGTAACGGTGTTTTGACATACACTTGTGGATTAGCTTCACTCCAAATGCGGCAGTTTTGTTTGTTGACGTAGCCATTCAACCAGAAGTGCGCTTCATCGGTAAACAAAATTCGCTTATGAAAATCGGGAACAACGGCAATCTCGTTTTGGGCCCCTTCGACGAATCTACGCCTTGCTTGATCATATTTAAAATGTAATGCCACAAGATTATCTTTCGAATAAAAAAAATTCATGTCAGTCGAATAATACATCGTTGTTTTATTGCAATTTAAAATTCTATACCTCTAAAAAACACCCTATATGTTATTAGAGTGTTTTTTTTAGAATTGAAATAATAAATAATTATTATACAAAATGGCTCTTGGTGATTCTTTGCCTCAAATTAATCTTGGTGTCCAGGGTGAGACCCAGGGGGTCTCTACAGGGATATATGAGCGGTATGGAGCCTGGCATTATCATGTTGGAAACTGGCCCCCGGATGACGGGCTATGAAGTATAATGCAACCAGTCGCAGGATGGTATCAACATATTGTTGTGCCGTTCAAGATGTATGGAAGATGATTAGAGATAACTTGTTGTCGTATGAGATAGCACCCCACACCATCACACCAGCGGTTATGGCTGCATACATTTGTAAAAGAAAGGCTGATTGAGACCACTGGTCCCTGCCTCTTCAGACATGGAGATGTGATGTTCATCTGCTTCAAGAGTAAAGCGAGATTCATCGTGGAGCACTATGCGATGCCAGTCCGATGGCAACTATGATGATTGACTGCGAAACCTCTCCAGAGGATTCCGCCGATGTTGTGGGGTCAAAGGCCGCTTTGAGCATAACCCTGCCTCAGCCAAGCGGCCGTAAAATGGTGGAAAGTACCATGGGGGATAGTGAAGAGGCTGTAGTACATTGAATAGTAGACAATGATACCATTGAAGCAGTTCAGACCTATCGAACAATCATCCGATCTTGCCTCCCATTTGTGCATCTGAACCTTCCAGAGCGTTCATTTGGTCGGTAAGTTTTTCACAGAAATCATTGCGGCCAGCAGTTTTGCACAGATATGTCTGGTACGTAGTAGGTGACGACTTATTGCTCCGTATGACCACCCAGCTTCACGCATTCCAACAATGCGACCACGTTCAAAGTCATTCAGTTGTCTATAAGGTCATCGAAAACGTCTCGATGGCATCATTCGTTTTTTCTCAAAGGAATCACAAGGTGAAAGCAAAAAAAGATAAATTTCCTGCCTCTATTACAGGTTTTCAATTTTGCGAGTTGTTCAGCGGAAATGCGCACTGCAACCGCAATTCATGTTCATTGGCCTTGAAAATTTTATCATTTGCATGTCCAATCATGATGTCTTTGTCTATGAAGTTTCGTCATAATAGGACAAATCCTTCTTGGTGCTTCGATTTTTTTGTAAAAGAGTGTATATAAACATGATACATGAAAGAGAATTCAGGCAAATTCAAAACATTTAAACATGTAATAATAAAATGCGCATATAATTATAAGTTCAAATACAAAATTTTTTTAAGCCATCATATTTGTTGAACATCCTATACAATTTAAAAAATGAAACTTTTTTAAATAATTGAGTTTAAGAACCGATTTCAGACAGATATTTTGATGTCTCAACTAGGAAAATAACTGTCAGTTATCTTTTTTAAATGGCTGGATGAATCAATTAAAATCCTTTTTTAAAAAGACATTACGTCTGGATGAATCAATTTAAAACATTGTCTTTAAAAATAAGACACGACGAGGACTTGGGTCACCTCAGATGTTTTTGACGGATGTGACATCTATGTTTTTAAACTTTTAAACTTTGTTTGAAAGTTTTTTAAATATATTATATATATATATATATACACTCTGTCGCAAAAAAATATATGCACCCAGAAGAAATTGAGCTACATTCACGAAATTTGGTATGCATGTAGTGTATATGAAAATAAACAAATGATTAAAAATTCAGAACAAAATATCCTTTTATTAAGCGGTTACAGCTTGCAAAAGGTTAAAAATCAGTAAGTAGTAAAGCCACCCCTCCTGGCAGCTATACAAGCCGAAATTCGGCGTGGCATCGATTCAATTAGATCACTTATGACCCCCTGTGGAAGATCCTGCCATAGTCTTTGCATCTGCGCAGTTAATTCTCCTGTATCTCAGGACGGCTGCAGTTGCCTTCCCAGCGCGTCCAGACATGCTCTATTGGCGAAAGATCTGTGACCTGGCAGGCCATGGTAGGACGTCATATCCTTGAAGACATTGTTGGGAGAGTCGTGCAGTATGTGGACGAGCATTATCCTGTTGATAAATGGCACCTGGGCGACTTGATAGCATGGGTAGCACAATCGGCGTTAAAATATCGTCCACGTATCTGCGAGCTGTCAAAGTGCCTTGAAGGACCACTAAACATGATCGTGTGTCCCAAGAAATTGCTCCCCACACTGTCACACCTTGTGAAATTGCTGTATGCCGCTCGACAATAAATGCCGGATCGGACCGCTGGCCGGTGCGCCTCCAGACACGTGTGCGGTGGTCATCATCACTGAGACTGAATCGGGATTCATCACTGAAGATGACACGTCTCCAGTCTGTCACACTCCAAAGCTGCCCGAGGTCGGCAAAAATCCAGTCGACACTGCCTATGATGTGGGGTCAGTGGTAAGCGTCTTAGCGGACGTCGGCTCCTCAAGCCAACTTCGGTCAGTCGTCTCCTTATGGTTTCTCTTGATGGCACTGGATGTCTGGAAGGAGGTAAGTGGTGTTGAATCGATGCTAGCGACGTTGTTGGTGCCGAAGTAGCCACTCTTCTGATTGCACGATCCTCGCGATCATTTGTGTTCCTGGGACGTCCTGACCCTCCGCGACGGTACACTCTACCTTCTGTGATCCACTGTTGCCAACACCGAGCAACTACCATATCGCTCCGACCGAGGTGGCGGCCGATACGTCTATTCGACCAACCTGCTTCTCTGAGACCTATTATACGGCCCCTATCAAAGTCCGTCAGCTGCTCGTACTGCCGCCGGTTACGTCTTAGAGGCATCCTAAGTCTCAATATCGTCTATCAAAGTCATCAGATTCGTTTGGATAGCCGTACGGCGCTCGTACTCATGCTTTTAAACTCTCCCAGTTGCGCAACTAATATGCGCATAGCACACTTAGCCTTGTCTCATTGGCTTCGAAATTTTAATCATTTGCATATCTCTTACCAGACTACATTCTTGCCGAGTTTCGTGATTGTAGCTTGATTTCTTCTGGGTGCATATATTTTTTTGCGACAGAGTGTATATATATATATATATATATATGCAAATTATATATATATATATATATATAACTTCAAAATAAAAAACAAGGAAATTAACCGACAAATGTAATCCTTTTTTGTTCGATGACATGTTTCAACAAAAAGACTGAGTGATTTTTACGATTTATAATAAAAGATTAAAAATCTGTTTGACGATTAAATCGCTTTTCTGTGAGTCTAAATCTCATTGAGAAGCATGAAGTGAAATTAATATTTCTTTTGTGGAAATGATGTTTAGAATTAACTTGAAAAGATTAATTTTAATTCATCGGCTTTCTATGAACAGAAAAGTATCAAATGAAATCAATAATCCTTTTCTAAGGGAGAAAAAAAGAAGGCAAAAGCATTAATGTAACTAATTATTTCTAATTCCTAAAAGCTTAAAGTTTCTAGTTCGGTTTTTTTTGCATAAAACTTATTTTTTTGCTTGAAAATACGTAGTTCATTTTTAAAGTTATCTAATGTTCTCAAACTTTTTCAAAAATGCATAATTCGACTATTTTTTAAAATTTTGGCTCCAATGATGTTTTTTGAATTAAAAAATAATTTCGAATATATAAGTTTAAAGCAATTTTTACATTCGCTTTTCTAAATCTCTAACCATACGAATAATTGGAAAGAGGGAATTTAGAGATTCTGGAAAGGAAAAGGGGGTGTTAATGTTTTTTTCCTGAACTTGCTCCATAAGAGAGCTATAGATAAATAGATACTTTATTTTATTTTTTTATTTTTTTTTTTTGCTTCAAGTTATCTTGTAAAAGTTAAAATATCAAGTCAATGTTTGATTTAATGAGATAGATTATTTGTGGTTTTTTTTTTTCTAAATTACTGAATAAATGATAGAATTAATGCTTCCTTTAGCAAAGATCCAAATTCTTAAAAGTGATCACGCAAGCGTACACATGCGCATGAGCTGCGCATTTAGAGGAAAATACCTTGTAAGCATTTTTGACTCTTCTTTTGTATCATTGGTGAAATTTAAGAGCAATCAGTTAAAATGAGGATTCATCAATGCTCGGATAAAACATCTTGAGGTAAGGTAGTTTAAAATTCAAATTGCTCATAGATTAAAATGTAATATCTATAGCACATTGTATGCAACTAATGGAAGTAATTAAATAAGAATGATTCACACAAAAAAAACCCAGGAAAGAATTACCATTGATGATTGATATTTTCCCACAAAGTAAGAGAGAAGCACAATAGTTTCTCAACTGTTTCGTGAGCTTAAGGCTGTTTTCGGCAAAAGTATGAGAGCCTGAACTAAACGCAGAGCATATTTTCAGACAGAAAAATGCTTCAATTTTCTTGAAAATTTGCAACATTATAACTTATACATCTCGGTTAACAATATATCGCTTCTAAAAAATTTCAAAATATTCCTTGAATATTACTTTTTTTATTTTAACACGTGAAAGGACAGCTGATTTAACATCACGGTATAGGAGAAAAAACGCAAAACACATTTTATACCAGAAAAAAATGGCTCAGCTTGGTCAAAAAAGTGAAGAATAATAAAATATGCTGTTCTCTAAGGGATAGTGTGAAACCAGAATATAATATTAATTTTTCATTTCTTTTATATCTGAAAAAATCTACCTAATTCGGGTCCTATTCTTTAACATTAACCGAAGACAGCCTTAATATGGTCACATAAAACCGAGTTTCAAGGTTACAGTCTGCGAAAGGCTACTTGATAGAAGTTGATTTGTCAGAAGTGCTTTTGTGCTTGCATCTCGCTCTTTTTGTCTCACATAAGAGTACGATACAGAGCAAGTAGCACATGACATTGGAGAAGTGATTAATGGAAGACCATTCTGTTTACTAATGAGTTCAAATTTAACTTAATCATAGATTTTCGACATGCATTCCTCTGAAGGCAACCAGACACCCTCTACGTCACCTCCAAAATCCGAGTTTGATTGATTGATTGAATATTAACGTCGTACTGTTCAGCTTTGGCGACGGACCACGTAATTTTGAACTATGGTCAAGTGACATGGATGACACCTGAGCTGGCACCCCCTCTCTTAACTAACACACCACACCAACGGGATTGCGTTTCAGCTCTCGACAGATTTAACGTGCATCACTGCACTACACGGCGGGTCTTTAGTGGTACTGGGCTCCAAAATCCGAGAGAGAAACTGATATGACAGCAGACGTTTGTTGGTGCAGTAGGTTTGAGGAATCATGTTGGAGACGGTTGCACAAAAGCGTCTACGTCTTTGACAGAGTCTCTGTCTATTATAAGATATAGGGATGAAATCCTGGCTCCTTTTCAAGGGTGCAGGAGGCAGCGAGGCAATGATTTCCTTTTTTATGGATAACGATGCTTTCATTTGGGGCTGTACATTTCTGGAAAGTGAGAATATATTTGCTAAGCATCGCGAAAAAAAAGTAGGCTGTCCAGCCTGCTCTCCGAACATTACTTTTATAAAGTTAATCCCTTAACCTTCGTGAATATTCTTGAGAGAGAAATTGCAATTCGCCCTCTTTCCACTTAGAATTATGTAATAAGGACTTCCATAAAAACTCAGTCATTTCCTGTATGAATCCATATTGTAAAAGCTGCTAAAGAACTGTAAAAGGAGACCATACTTCTTTTATGCATATTTTGTTCCACCTTGTAATCTCTCTTTTAGACTGTAGTGCTACTGAACCATACAATTAATAAAATTTATGCTGTCATTACATTAATAAAATTGCTGTCATTACATTAATAAAATTTATGCTGTCACCTTGTGACTCTACAACCTTATTAAAATTAGAAAATACATCTATTAAATAGATGAAATCTGGTTTCCACGTGACTAAATTTTCTTTTAAAACTAAAATCATAATTTGGTTTAATGAAAACCACCATCATAGACCTTCATTTATACCTCATGGACCCCTAAATTATTCTTTCGCTGACGTGGATCCCTTGCAGGTCGTCATAGACCCCTTGGGGGTCTATATAGACCACTTTGGGAATCACTGATGTAGAGGGACTGATGCACAATAAATCTGTCGAGGTTCGAAGTCCACACGTTGGCTTGGTTTGGAGATTGGGTTGCCAGTTTAAGTGTCGTCTTCACAACATATGCATGGCTCAAAAATATGAGGTCGTCTCCTATAGTCATTGTGTAGTTTCAAAATGCAATATTAATAACTAATCTAATCACGTGTTAGGTATTGCTAAATATGCACTCGTATTTTATTTTTCCATTTTTAAATCCTGCTCAGTCATACTTTCCGGGCAATATAATACTGATAATTAATTTTAAAATAGAAAAAATGCTAACATTATTATTGGAAAGTATATAAATGTAGTAACTTATTTTGAACGTTTATTAGAAAAAAGTATAATATTCTGAAAATAAATTAAATGAGTAGATGTCGAGAACTGTATAATTCTGTACAATTTTATTTTAAACACAAAATATTCTCGTTTCCATTTCCCACATCAGATAATATTTGCATTATGTAAGAAAACAAAGCAGACGTAAAACTATTTTCTTAAATATCATCCAAATCTTTCGATTTATTCAAAAAACATTTCATCGAATGTTTGTCAAAATTTATTCAAATTAAATTACCTTCTGTCTCAAATCTTTTTATTAAAATGCCAGATGTTGTATATTTTTTTCATTCCAAATCAAATGCAGTGATTGTTTTTATATATAAATAGAACAGCTGCTCATGAATATTGTGACTCAGCGACTTGTTTTTAAAAAGGAAATAACGTCTCTCAAATGGAAGATTATGTGTGGCAAAGACTGAGACTTTTTCTTTTGTGAGCTTGTTTACTTTAATAATATTAACTTTGAAGAATTTTGCTTAACATGTACTGGAATCTAAATTTATCATAATACTTAGGAACTGAAAAAAATAAGACTAGAAATGTCTCCGAACATATTTTCCATGTTGTCAGAATTGAAGAATTTTTGTAGTATTTAATTATTGAAACATAGAATCTTTTCCCTTTTGGCCAAAATTAATTTTTAAATCGTTTAAAAAGAAATGGGCATATCCCATTTGTAATGAATTAAAATCTTTACGTAACTGTCTTTAAAATATTTTTTCTTCTTTTATTTCTCATCTTTTTAGGAATGTTGTTTTGGTGGCTCTCTCAAATTTGAATTAAACGTTATGTTGTTGTTTTAATTTAACTTCGTTTCCTTTGTTAGATAGAATTTACCCAATTGAAAACTAGATTTTATCCTTTAATACCCATCCTTGTCCTAATCTAAGAGTAAAATTAGGCTCAAAAGGAGAATCTATATGAACAGCAATAAAACTATCGAATGTTCACATGGAAATGAAATAAGAAATAAAAATAACTTTGAGAGAGAGAGACGAGAGTTTGCGTATTTGGTAACTGCTCTGATTTCACTTTTCTAATAATTATGTTAGAAAGCCTATGCCGCAGGTGGCTTTATCCTAGCCTTATTATACAGTTTTTGGTAAACATGGATGAAATTTCACTGAAATGTCTTAGAAAATTTTAACTTGCGTTTAATTCTTACCCATTCCTATTTCTTAGATGAATTTTGCGTTACGTTGATCATTGGATCGAAAAAAGAAATGTATATTTTTTGAAGTTAATCTTTTTAAATGTGGTCATTGGTTTTTTCAAAATTTTTTTTTGTTTTCTGTATTGAGTTCCCTCCGTTTTTCATTTAGTATTTAGGTTGATCATGATTTGATTGCTATAATATAATTTAATTCTGAAGTTTAACTTATTTTTATAATAAGTGATATAATTCATCTTTTAATCAACCTGGTGATGTACACTGCTCCACTCAATCACAAATTCCTTTTTCCCTACTTAAAATTAAAAACAATTAAAATACCTGCACTGGTTTTCTTGCCATTATTTGTTGCTAAACATCTCATGTCTGCTCCTCTGCTACAACACCAAATATATTTTTAATTATTTAAGCTTATTTGCATAAGATAACCTATACTTTATAAACATACAGATGATACATATTTCACAGTTAACTGCTGAGAAAATCGCCTGGTTTTGAATCTGAGAGAGTTAGCAAAGGAATGAAGATATGTGTCAAAAAAGCGTAGTTTATATCATGCAACAATGACCTTCTCACTTCCTGTATCTAACGCTAAATGATTATACCCTAAGGGGTATTCTTATAAGCAGAAAATGTACTCTACGTAGTTTAATGCTAGCTGTTCGCAACAAACTAATGTCACACCTATCGAATTCTTAACTAGAGCAATATAAATTTTTTGAGTTCTGAATTTTTTAACTTAATATAATTTAATTTAAATATAATTTTAACTTAATTTTTTATTTAATTTTAACTTAAATTTTTTTATTTAATTTTAACTTAAATATATTTAATATTAGAAAACTGTTGAACTTAGAGAGATAAATATTTGTGCAATAAATTCTGTCAGTGTAAAAATTTAATGCATATTTCAATATAATTGTTTTAAAATTACTGAATTTTTAATTTATCTATGTAAATAATGCGCCTGAAAGACTTTAAACTATTTTGAACTGGAAAAATCTCTTAGAATTTGTATGAAAAAAGAATTCAAGATATGTCTAGTTAACTTTATTCAAAATAGCTTTCCACTTTCATTTTATTAGTTTTCCTGACTTCTTCATAGGCATTTCCTACTATCAAAAATTTTTTATATTGAAGTTGCAAAAAGCAATTTCACTTTTGCTGAAAATTTACAATTCTACAAAAACAAAATAAACTAGAATTTTTTTAAAAATATTTCTTTTTACTTAATCATGGATATCTTAATGAATTTTCCATAACTATTAAATATAGATAATACATTAAGGACACACTGTCTTCAGACAGTTAAGTTTATTTTAAATAACCATTGAAAAAATTCTGATTACTTAAATGATTTTTGTGTTATAACTTTTTCTTTATTTAATACTAATTTTATAATCATAATCTTTCAATTATGCGGGGACTTATAGCTATTACGATATAATTTCTGATGACATGTTATCTAAGCCGATGAAATAAAAATGTTAAGTGAATTGAGTAAAGCCAGAGTCTTAATAAATTTAAATTAGTTTATGTAGCCTATTTATTTATTATTCAACAAAAGATTTCAAAAATATCATCATGAAATTATGTAAAAACAAATTGTATTAAGTATGAAAAAAAGGTCTGAATTTAGAGTATAATTTTTAGATTTGTAAATTATATCTAATAACTTAGCTTTCTAATGTTTTATGATGACACCTGTTTCGTAAAAATTTTCCCTTTTTAAGAGTAAAAGAAGTGTAATATGTTAAAGCTAGTTAAAGATTGCTGAAAATTATATATAAGTCATTGAAAAACGGTCTAGAAAATGTAAAAATCTAGATTAAAAAGAAATAAATGTTGATGAAAATTGCTGATAAAGAATATTTTTCGTTATTTCTTCGGAAAGTTCATACAGAGTTTGAAAAACATCGAAATGCAGCACTTATAAATTTCGGCTTGCATTTAGTTACTTGTATAGGTGCCAAACTGTCCTACAATTTTTTTCCATCTTTTAAGCAATTTGAAAAAAATTCATCCTTCCAGAACCTCTTAAATATTTGTAAGCTAAACACACTTTTATGGTGATTTTTGTCTCGGCAAATGAGTTGAAGTTTTCCATGAACAGAGTTTTATAATTACCGATATGTGTGGATATTTGAGGATGCGAGGTCTGGAAAATATATGGTGAAGAGGTTATTGCATCCCAAATGAGATATAACAACTTTTGTCCAGTTGTCCGAGATGCATGAGGACACGCATTGTCCTGATGAAATATGACGCCCTTCCGATTCACTATTTGTGGAAGTTTTTGTCCAATTACTGTTTTTGATTCGTCTAATTTGGAAGCAATACTTTTCTAAATTTATCGTCTAGTTCAGAAGTAGCAAACTTTTTGTCTCATAGACCCCTTCCCATGTTTTTTTCGGCTTAGGGGAGACCTCTTGCTTCTCTAATATTGAATTTTTAAAAGTTTATCAACTTAAATGTCTTTTTGACAGCTGGTATAGAGGTACTTACTTTAAAGATTTAAATTTCTAAATGTAGTGAAGTGTAGCGTTTAAAACTTATGGAAAACATGTTAATTAAATTAAAATGTAATTAATATGGAAAATAACTGATCAATAAACAAATGTTTATTATGACAGGGATGAATCTGGTGCTTCAATAACTAATTTTCAACATTTGACATCAATATTTTCAAGTTGAACCCTAAATCTTCCCTTGGTTAGTAATGTCCAGTCTTTTTCTTTCTTTCTTTTTCTTTTTTTATTTTGGAGATTGGTAACCCCGCTGAAACACTTTCTCACTATGTAAAGCAATTAAAAGAATTTCTGACAATATTCCACAATGCGGGATAAATAACAGGTATGTCTTTTTAAAGCCAAAATTGCTGACATCCTTTTCTAAACTTTACTTTGAGATCTCCCTTATGCCTATTCCGTTCAGTTCCTTTTGTAATATGGCATTTTATTTCAATGTGACCATAAGAATTTATTGCCTACTGTGGTAAAACCATAGTCGAAGCATTTTAAAACCTAGTTTCATAATCTGAATAAAGGACATTTAAATATTGAACGAAGATTAAAACGTCAGTTTCCTGGCAGATTGTTTGTGACGATTAAAACGTCAGTTTCCTGGCAGATTGTTTGTGACTGGTTGAGAAACTGGGAAGATTCATGACGTCCAATATTATACTCATTTAGCTTAATTTTGGCAAGATACGTTGAAATGATGGTCTTTGTTTTAATAAAATTTATGCTATCACCTTGCAATTGCAAATTAATCTCATAAAATTTAGTAAATAAATCTGTTAAATAGATAAAATCTGGTTTCCATTTGATTAAATTTTCTTTTAAAATTAAAGTCACGATCTGGTTTAATGAGAGCCTCTGTAGTAGACCCCATTTACACCTCATGCCCTCCTCCCAAGTTATTTTATCACTGACGTGGATCCCTTGCAGATCGTCATGGATCCCTATGGGTCGATATAGACCCCTTTGGGAATCACTGGTCTAGTTGTTTGGGTAATCTCAAAATGTAGGGTTTTATTCCAGTCTTACTAGACCCAGAGATTCTTTGAACGAAAACCAACTTTTGGGATGGCTAAAGGGAGTTTTATTCCACTTCCCCAAGTCTATTTTTGCTTAACATTGTTATAAAGGATCCATTTTTCACCCCCCGGCACTACTTGCTTCAAAAATGGAGTTTCTCGTAGCATTTATAGAGCAATTCGTAAATAAAAAATGTGATCCATCAGATTTTTCTACTTTATATCGAACATATCCATACATAAAAATAGTTTATGTAGCTGAATTTCACAAAATGAGTGTGGATGGTTGATTTTGATATTTTTAACATCATTCTTGATCAACTTTTTAATCTGATCTTCATCTGTGATTGAGGGCCCACCCGTTCGTTCTTGATCTTAATATCACCAGCTTTAAATATCAAATCATTTCCGCACATTTTTTTCAACCACAGCAACTTCTCCATTAACAGTGCATATCTTGCTTGCCACGTGTGTAGTATTTTTGCCATTCACTTTCCAAGATGCACTTGATTTCTAAATTCAGATCGTATATATATATATATAAAATATTTAACAATACACGTATCGTAATCAATCTTTTTTCCAAATTTGCATGTAGTGACTTTTAGAATGTGTATGTGCATACTCAAACCTGCCCTCCGCCCGCGGGTATGCCATCTACCAAAAATTAGCATGAATTTTCCAGATGACCCTGTAAATATTATAGCTTTTTTTAATGTTATTTTCAAACAACTAGTTTTTAATAAACTTATGCTTATCTCCTTTTAAATGGAAGACATTATAAAGTATGAAAAACTGAAAAAATGTTTGAAAAATAATGAGGCAATTTATCTAGTTTATTTTTTTAAAAAAATGTTTTAAATTTGTTAAATGTTTTAAAGAAACAGTACATCGGAAAAGAATTACTATAACCTAGGTACTCTTTCAGCGCAATGTGACCGTGGTAGCCTAGTGGTCATGACCAAGAGCTCATAGCCTGCGTGTCATAAGTTCGAGACCTTGTACCATGGAAGACCCACTGTGTAGAGGATCCCACAGATGCAAGTTAAATTTATCTTAGGTCTAAGTCCTCTCGTTGGAGGGGTGGGGTAGTTTGGAGAGAGGGAGGGGCCAGCTGAGATGTCGTCCTCGTTAGCTGACCTAAGTTCAAAATTATGAGGTCCGTTGCCAATAACTCTCGTGTTGCTTTAGAGTGTGTTGATAATACTCACTTAAAGGGTGTTGGAAAGCTAAAATCTTATTTTTTTTGACAATTTGAGATTCTTGTATTTTCAAATTGTACAGATTTTAACCTGTCTAAAAATACCTTACTTTAACCTCTAGGGTAGTTAGAATCCCTTAAAACCTATTTTTAAATAATCGTTGAAACTGGGTCACACCCATTTGAATGGCGAAAAATGTAAACAAAGTACTTCGTTTTTGCTTAAAAGTTGAACGTCTGATATAGACCAATTGTAAATAAAGCCTTTTATTTTTTTTTATTTCCTAGCCGATTAAAAGCCTCACCGTATATATTAAAATCAATTTATCTCAAATCGTAAATTTTGATGTTCGATGTACCTTTTCTGAGAAACTACTGTTCACAGGTATGTCAATTTTTATGATATATTTATAATGATGACTAATATATACTGAAATGAGTTTTTTGTAAAAAATCTCAAAAATTCATTTTTTTACAAATTTTTTTATGTGAAAATTGGTCAAATTTCACTATGTTTGATAAAGTATTTTATAAATTATGAAAAAATTCAAACTTAGCTAAAAACTCATTTCAGTATAATGAGAAAGGTGTACTTTAATTATATGAAAAATTTCAAGCATGCACGTAAAACACATTTCGAAAAAAGGTACATCAGAAACAGCCAATTTAACATTGTCTGTATATATATATATAGAGAGAGAGAGGTTTCCAACTCCTCTTAAGGACGAAATATTTTACAAAGACCTGCATTCAAAAGGACACACACACACGCTCTCTGAGTTATTTTAACTATTCCAACCGAAATGCTCGTTTTGTTTTGTTTTCGAAATCAGTACTTTCCTAGGCTATAATGAAAGTAATATTAAAACGGTCCTTATGAAGCAAAACATTGATTTTTAGAAAATAAAAGAAACGGATGTTACAAATGAATTCACTTTCCTTTCATGCTCCCTCAATCTGAAAATTTAGTTCTTTTGGAGAGGAAAAACTCTTTTTCTAACTCCTTTGAATTAAAGTAATTACGTACTTCTTTCCTAATATCAGCCAATTGTCACAATGGAACTAAGGATTAAATATATATATATATATATATATATATATATATATAAACTCTCCGAAAAAATTCTTTTCTCCAAAAGGAATTTTGTTTTCCCCCTGTTTCTTCCTTTGAAACTATTTTTGAATCGATTTTCCCAACTCTTGTGATTCAAATACTTAATTAAATAAAAGTGAAGCTGAACATTTTATTTTTAGAAAAGAATGAAGCAAGCAAAATAATGGAATGGTATAGTTCGTAATTTTATGCAGGCTTTATACATCACCGACTTTCTGTCAATTCAGGGATCATGTCGGGAAAAATTCACCCCTCTTTCCTTTTATTTTCGTGACAGTCACAAACAAAATTATCATCCTGTAAAACGACAAATGCCGTTTTTTGCCGCTGGAGTGACGTTGTTTTCGTATATTGCTTTTTGATGCGTCGGGAGCGTAAGAAGTATCTATTGAAAGTAATAGTTTTTTCATCAATGCCCGATTTTCTAATAATATCTTTTAGTATTTATCTTGATTCGCATTTTAATCTTGATTTCAAGAAGCATATTTGGTACACGTCATCATAGTTTTTCTTCTTTTTAATGATATTTTCCTTTTATTATGTTACTAAAGAAGGAGATTGTTTTTTAAAGATGTTTCTTCAATTAGCATAGTAATGCATTTATTTTTATTTTATTTATAATAATAGATAAATAAATGAAATATTTAGATAATTTTAACCTTCATATTTTAGTGGAAACTTTTTCCAAGGTTTATCTAAATAAATCCAAAAACTCGTAAAATGTTTTAGATATTATGTAAAAGCAATGAAGTACTATTAATTATTTTCAAAAGTTCATTTTTATTGATAAAAATACCACCACCTGATTCTGTAATTTAAAAATATTTTCACTATTGCAGTAGCAAGGAAAATTTTACTTTGAATATATTTTACTTAAATATTTCATGCTTTTTATTCTAATACTCAGCTTTCGCAGCTTCTAATATCCACGTGTACTTGTTTTTCATTTTTTTGTATAAATGAAATAAATTCGTTTTTCTAAATCAATTAATTTTCAAATGTAATCTCCAAATGAAGATTTTCAAACATTTTTTAACTCGGTAGCAAGAGAGTTCTCAAATAAAAATGTTATAACTATTATTTAGACTAAAATGATTAAATGTATATTTCAAAGGTGTATATTTTTATGTATTAAAAAGCTTTAAAAGTATTGAAATGTAAACTTAAATTTAAAAAAATGATTTATGACTTTGATTAATATTGTATTTGTACGATATCAATTTGATGAATTTTTATAAAAATAAAATAATATAGTTAACAGTAAAACTTCACGTAATGTGTAAAATTTTAAAGACGATATTATTAAAAAAATTTGTCTAATATCGACTATTAAAATTCATTACATGTAACTGTATGTTTATAATATCAATTAGTAGTTCTTAATATCAATTGTTTATAATATCAATTCAATTTTCATGGTGTATTTAGAATACAGCAGTGTTTCTCAGTAAAGGCGCGCCCCCTGGGGGCGCGATGACCCTACAAGGGGGCGCGAGCGTATCGAAAATTTAAAGATTTTTTTTAAAAAAATAACCGGAAAGAGAAGTAAAACAAAATGCTTTCTTCCATAATAAAAAAAAAATACACAAACAACACTGACATAATTTATGTTTATTATCTGGCTTTTTCCGTCATCAAATAGCTATCTTTGATCCCAAAACCAAATTAAAGAAAAAAAAAAAAAAATTTTGTTTTATTTGCTGTATTTCCTCAATGAGAGATTTTTTTTATTACGTTTTAACATAAAATATTACTCGTTAAAAGAAAAACGAAACCCAGACCCTGAGAAAATTCTAAGAAGATAAACAATTCACCACTGTAATTATTATTGAAATACTGTACATTAGTTGTAGAAAAGAAAAGGAAGTCATGATTCACTTTTCAGCCAGGCTGCATAGTACGTTTGCTGATCATTTGATTGACCTTCAATCTTATGGTATGGTTATTATCAATATTAGTTCCCTCCCATCTTTTATGCGTTTGCTTTTCGCTTAGGGAAATTGTAAATAATTGAGTTTTTGCGATATTTGGAAAAAGAATTGATTGGTTTAACATTTCTGTAGGATAATTGAAAAGTGTCTGATTTGCGTCCTTTATTATGGTCTTGTACTTTTTGAATCATTTTAGTTTAGTTTTATTGGATTTTTTTCTCAAATCATCGAAGAATTGAATAGTCCTTGAAAGAAGGTAAGTATATACTTTCTATAAATTAAAATATTCACTAGAATTCCGATTTGTATCGTGTACAGTAAAAATAATTCTAAACAAATGATTGGGGTGACTGAGTCCCCCCGCACTACCATTAATGTTAGAATCGAGTACGCGCCTGCTCCCGGGTTAAAACATTTTGAAGTCTTCTCGCTTTAAATGTTAAAAAAAGTAACACAATTATTCTTCATCGGAATTTTATATTCTTTTTTCACAATTTAACATTAATTCTAAATGCTAATTGTGTGAGGTTTAAAATTACAGTTCTTTAAACAGTTATTTACAATTATAGCATTTATCTAAAAAAAATCATTTTACATTTTTGTATACAATGTCGTGCACACAGTTTTACTCTCCTTTACAGTTCAGCTATTATATCAAGAATAATGTTTTATTTTTTTAAAAATGAACTCGTGAAGAGTCGGTGTTTCAGCCAGTATACGTTTGATGTATCAGTACTGAAGAAGGTATTTTATAAATAATTTTTTATTACTGAATTTGGCCGCGGTAGCTGAGTGGTATAGGTATCGGATCGTGGCTTGCCTTGTCACGAGTTCGAGCCCAGTACCACTAAAGACCTGCCGTGTAGGGCAGCGATGCACGTTAAATATGTAGAGAGTTGAAACGTTTTCCCGTTGGTGTGGTGTGGTAGTTAGGAGAGAGGGGTGCCAGCTCAGTTGTCATCCACGTCACTTGACCATGGTTCAAAATTACGTGGTCCGCCGTCAAAAGCCCTCGTGCAGCTGAACAGTGCGACGTTAATATTCAATCAATCAATCTTATTACTAAATTAAGAACAAGTTTAATAATTATTAGGGACTTCCACGGGCTTGTCTTGTAGATGAAAGTTTTTCAAAGGAAGGTTTAATATCAGAAATTGACACTTAAAGAGTTATTTTTCTACATTTAGCTGAGATCTATATTTTGTCTTCAAGGCATCCACTGCAGAAAATCCGGTTTGAAAAAGGTAGGATGTTGAAAATGGTATTAGTATACGAAGTGCTTTTGTTTTCAGTACAGATAATTCCTCATCCACCTCTACCCCAAATTCAAAGAGCGATTTATTACAAAATTGCCTTTAATTTTTCACTGGATGTGAAATCTATGAAGATTTCTTCTTCGGAAGTTGAGAGCCCTTCTGGAGTATCTTGAAATAGATCCCTAATCCACTCGTAACTTGCTACCAAGCTGTCCTCATCCAGAAAATACTTTTAAAATTCTTTGCCAACATAGCTAAATGATTTTACATGTTTTAAAAACAACTTTCACATGTTGTTCTACAGATTTGTAAGTTTTAACACATATCGAGCTGGGGCTTTTTTCCCATCATTTACTTCAGTAGTGGTAAATCCAAAATTTAAGTATTTTTGAGAAGATCGCCTTGATTTAATTTTCGAACCATGCTCGTTCGTCTGTGTACTTGTTGATTCTTTATTATGGTCGAATGTTTGCTTACGACTTAAAAATGTATGTATGATATTGTTTTAATCTACTGCCGTAAATACTTAATCACCGTGAATTACAATTAACGTGGAAATTAAAAAATGTACATTCAAGCTAGATTCGGTAGCTATAGAGTATCGAGTCGACCAAAACTGACTGAATTGTACGAGGAAGAGCATTTTTACATGTTTTGCGCAGACGTCCGGATAGGTTGCCCAGACTCACGCAAACGTACCCTATAATGCCAGATGATGGATATGATAGAGAGCGACATTGACTAGACTATTTTTCTAATGACATTTGTACTTTGAGAAATGAATGCTGAAGGAAATAAATCTTTAATTAAATACATCATTTTGCTATCTGTTCCAATTTAAAAATTAGAGAAAGAAAAATAACGTAATCTTAAGTAATATATATTTTAAGTAATTTTCTTAAAAATATATATATTACTTAAAAGTTACATATACACAAAATTTAATATACTTATCGTATTAATTTGTATGGTTTATAATTAAGATCGTATTGTAACTTTAGCGACTCTCTCTCAAAGTGCATTTTTATTGCAGTAAATACATTATTGTTGTACAGGGGGCGATAAAAAGTATGATTGAAAATTGGGTCGCCAGTATTGAAAGTTTGAGAAACACTGCTTTTAATGCATGAGTGGGGCACAGAGTATTTTATGACTAATTAATTAATACTAAATTAAGAACAAGTTTAATAATTATTAGCTACTTCCATGGGCTTGTCTTACAGAGCAAAGTTTTTGAAAGGAGTTTTAAGATAAGAAATTGACCCTCTGAGTTCATTTTCTATATTTAGCTGATATCTATATTTTGTCTTCTAAGCAACCACCGCATTTTGTAATATGTTTCAATTTAAAAATCAGAGAAAGGAAAAATAACTTAGTAATTATCCTATTACTTAATTTTTTTTGCTTAAAAGTAACATATACAAAATTTAATACTTATGTCATGAATTTGTACGGTTTATAATAAATATTGTTGCTTTATCGTAAAAGTGCATTATTATTGCATTCAGTAAATTATTATGTATAAGGGGGGGGGCGCGATAAAAATTGTGATTTAAAAGGGGGCGCCAGTATTGAAAGTTTGAGAAACACTGGAATACAGCATGAAAATCTTTGCTCAAGCGTGCGCACACATGCGCACATACACGAAATAATCAATCTACTTTTGTAACATAAATTTTTAAGTATTTGTCATAATCGTTTGTTCCATGTTATAAAGAAGCCTTTGAATATATTTTAAATATGAAGCAATAGATGAAATGGAAAGGATATTTAATGGGGTTTTTTTTCAAATGCTTCCTCAAAAATTTTTGCATATTTTTTTATCGATATTTAACACTCAAATTAATCACTGTAACACTAAGCCTAAATATTTGTCACATGCAGAATTTGAATATTTGACATGTTAAATTAAGAAGTTATTATCTTTAATTAGAGGAAGTTACATTTGCATTTGTGTAATCCACTTCTCTTCTACTTTGTAAAAATACACCTGTTATGAAACGTATAATCTTATAAAAGTATTTCTTCTAAATACATATTTGATTAACTATCCATTTACAAAAAAGATTTTTTATCTGGAGTTGATATCATTAAGTCAGTTGGTGAAGAGAATTCTAAAATTTACTGCAATTTCGTCTTTTATTTTTCTTTTTCAAATAAAGATCATTATTTTTTAAAAGTTATTATGTTGCACATAATTTCGTTTTGTTGAATATTTATGAATCCAATACCTCAGGGATTTTATTCATCAAAATAAATTTCATCGCCCTCTTCCTACATTCCGATCCTTTCAAATGATTGAAGCACTTACTTGCGATAATGGTTCGAGGCAAAGAAACTGTTAATAATGTTAGTTCGTAATATCCTGAAGATGTTTGGACTTTAATTTGAAAATCTGAATAAAGTCTTTCCGCTGAGAACTCCTTTCCATCCATTAGAAATCTATATGTGTACCATTTATGCGAGAGAGAGAGAGAAGATATAGATTCTTTCTATTTCTTTTTAATGGTTCCCTAGTTGTACAACGAAACATGTACTCTCACTTTTCATTCAAATGCTATTTAAGAGAATCTATAAAATGTTCGCGTTTATTTTATTTAGAAGTTTTAGATATTCAATCGATAGTATTTGTGATCATTTTCTCTATGGATCGCTGCAGAGGTACAAAATCTGTTCGTAACCGCTAATTGTGCACAAATAGCACAAATTGATTTTGTGAAATTAACATTTAAACACTGAAATTAATATTTGCTGTTAAACAACTTGATAGTGGCAGACCTCGTGGTTCTGAACAAACAGCTGAGAATGAGATCGGTATCTCAATTATTAATTAGTTTTCCATATTTTCGTGCCAGGTAGTCCAAAAGTTAAGATTGTGAGCTTTGTACCCCGTAATATTCGTGTCCCGGGACCGAGTTCCGATTCTAATTAAGACCTATCGCATGGAATGGCGAGACTAACTACATGTTTGGCGGAATTCATCCTTTTAAAACTCCCGTGTTTTAATGGGGACTTAAAGAAGAGAATATTAAATTTCAATATTTGAACAGTGTAATGCATTTTTTTGGAATACAAAGCAATAGATTTCGGCTTATGTTGTAAAAAAAACCACGATGCTGATTCAGAATTTAAAAGGTTGAGAGAACGCACAAAAAATAATACTGCACATTTCCGAATGTAAGTCGATCCGTGTATAAGCCAAGAGTGCTTTTTCTCTTCAAAAATTTCAAAACCCGTATATAAGTCGAATTGAAAGCAGAATTCTTGTGATTTTCAAACATGCCATTATATGGGCAAAAATATAGCCAAGAAAGTAAAAGGGATGAAATATTTTCCTAGTGAATTGCTATAAAGTAAAATGCAAACGGCATTAGTTTTATTTCTTTGATATCCTTATTTGAAACTAACACATTTTTTTTCATTTGTTATATTTTACAATTTCTTCACCATTCATACTTTCTGCTTCATCTTTTGCTCGGAAAATGAGCGAGAAGAGAAATTCGTATACGGGAAGTGATCCTCGACCAATGTTTCACGCCTTAGAGGTAAAACTGGCATGATCATATGCTTTCAGACATTCTAATGAATATGGAAACTTTGATACTGACTTTAAAAGTAATTTTATGACTTTCTTTCTACCTTTAAAATCAAAATTCAATTCAAAACACTAAAAAAGTTAAAAGATGAATATCGCTTGTGTGTATGGAAAATGTAAAATGTGCCTCCCTTCCATTTATACTTCCACTTCAAAATGCTCCAAAAATTCTTGGCTATACGGTTGTGAAGCCCCCGCCCGTGGGGACCTCAGTTCTACATTATCGACGCGACCTGTTTCTGTGGGGAAGAACCACTCAAATCATTCATTTTAAAATCTGTTTATTAAGATTTTAGCTTAAACACAATACACAGCAATAATAATTAAGATGATCTAGAATGAGAAGACGGAATACGTATTACCAAATAGTCGCGTACTTGACCACTGAATCTTACTTTATAGACTAATTCCTCTATTACTAATATACGACTTTTCCTTATAGCTTATATAAAATAGCTTCCCGCTATATCCTAGGTAATCAGCTACGTTCTTTATCTGTTATGATGTAGCTTTAATTCGACAGTGTTCCTTATAGCCTCGAACCCACTTTTGGTTCTTCAGTACCGGTACGGCTAGACTATTTCACGGAGTTAGTATTCTTCTAACTTTATCTCAAATCACTTTACAGCTAACTCTCTACTTAGCGACTTCACTTCCCACTCAGTAATCACTTCTGCGCATAGACCTAGACCCGGACATAGACCCTTATCTACTGCTAACTTCAAATATATATAGGATTCCTAATTTAATAACCACGTTCTTCTTCTTGAGTTGGTTGGAAAGAATTGCCATTTCGGCCCCAAAGAAACCTCAAGAGGACATTAATAGATATCGCGATGAAAGCCCCGTTACACGGTATGTAAAATATTCAATACTATATTTTTAATTTGAAACAATCTCTTTGCATACTTCCCATGACTGAATTCTAAGGAACTAACTAACAATATAAAGAACTAAATAACAAATTATTTTAGATTATTTTAAAATGAACTTTAATGTCTATATATATATATATATATATATATATAGGCATTATATATACATATATGTATGTATGTATGTGTGTGTGTATGTATATGTATACACATACATATAGCTATTCAACAAACAGTTGAATGCATAATAATCATGAATAATATTTTAATTTATGAGTACTTAATGATTTATGGCCTTTTTATTTTCCGTGATTCTTAAAGAAGCAACCGTATGCAAGCTAACTTGAGATAATGCATCTGACACAATTGAAAAATATAAAAATAATCAAACAAAATTTCTGTCCAATCTTTCAGGTACAATTTTTATAAAAAGAATACCCTTCTGAAAGCTTTTATGGTAGAAACTATAAAAATATAATACTACATCAGACATTGTTAAAAGCTTTTCTGATCGATGGACATAAGGTTTATTCACACAAGAAAGGTGAATGTATTCTTAATATACCTTTGATTATTTTATGAAATCATACATTTGTATGTATTTCTAAAGTATCATTTAAACTAAACTTTTGCAATTTTTGCACATATATAATACAAAGTACTGATAACATGCGTAGTAAAAATAAGTTAATAATACAGAAGTATATAAACTATTTTAAGAGAAAAATTATCTTAAACTCTTAATTCTGTTCTGAAATAATTAATTTCCTAATTTGTTTCCAATTGGAACTTTTTTTAAATAAAATCACCAAAGTCTTCATGAAGTTCGAACGATTTCCACCACTTAAACAATTGTACTTCATGGTCTACCTACTCACAAACCAAACAAACCTCGTCTGCGTTGTGTATTCTTCGAAATTTCAAACACAGATAATTTAAATAAAGAACATCGAAATACCAAACATTTTGGCCCCTTTTTATTTTCCCGATTTCTATGGTTAAAAGGTAAACAACAGGCTCAGTACTTTTCGCGTCGAAAAGATCCCAGTTTACTCATTGGATGCTACAAGAAATATCTCGAGAAAAGTTGCTTAGTTTTCGAAAAGTAATTAAGAAACTGTCACATCATGTTATTCGCCAGTTACCTTAAGCCCCTATAAACCTTTGTAGGAACTTTGTATAACTTAAGAATATTTGATTGGTTTACTAGGATGATTATAGTCGGGCTTTGTTAGGCCATTAAGGCATCAACGGACTATTTGTCGGGCTTTGTTAGGCCATTAAGGCATCAACGGACTATTTCCCACCTTTCTTATCAACAATACGTCATCTCTAGGGACTAAATGGCTGTCTTCGACTTTATCCCATTAGCTCAAAATGCTTATAGATTTCTTAGCCGATGGGAACCAAGATATTTAGTAAACTCTGCCTAAGAGTTGTTTACTTCGGGAATAATTTCCCATACATGGACTTTGTTGCATTATTTGCTTTATTATATTCTTTTAAGGCTGTTTTCGCCATATGTACGAGAGCGTGAACTTGACGCGGAGCATATTTTCCGACAGGAAAAATGCTTCAGTTTTTATAAAAATGTGTGACATTGTAACTCATGCATTTGTTTATAATATAGTGCTTTTAAAATTTCAAAATATTTCATAAGTAATTACTTTTACCTTTCAACATGTAAAGGGATAGCCCATTTAGCATTACGGTATAGGACAAAAAGCGCGAAACATTTTATAAGAGAAAAAATGTGTCAACTGATAAAAATGAGTAGTATGATAAAATAAGTGATTCTCTACAGGATAGTGAAGCCAGAATATAATATTAACGTTGGAGTACTTTTATATGTAAAACATATCCCGAATTTGGTCCCTATTTTTTTTAACATTAGCCGCAGACAGCCTTAAGTACACATGATAGATATATTTGATTGGGATTCAATTTATGAACTCTTACTGAAGATGTTCACTTACGAAATCATTGAAATAATTTTGTATCTCACTTTTTTATCCTTCGTATAGTTATCTTTACACAGAAAAGAATTGATTTCTATGTTGAGAGGAGAAAAATTGGCAAGCAGCATAGTTTCACAAGAGCTTATACAAGTTCTGAAATTTTTCCATTCGATTAAATAAGTCAAATTTTTTGTAAAAGACATTTTTGTATTATTTTATGTTATTTATTAATTCAAATTTTATAACCGTGTGTAATTAACAAATCAGAAATTATTTAAGAACGGGGATAATTTCTTAGCATGTTGGCCTTTTGTTTGTCGCATAAAATGAAAGGTAAAAAAAATACGGTTATAAAATGGAATGATAAGGAATTTTAATATATTTTTTTCTGTACTTAAGCAACTTAAAAATCAAGAGCAGCAGAAATGCTTTAAACCTGTTCTTATCAATTTATTATATTAATTAAATTTAGTGTATTGAAGTAAATAAATAATTATTGCTTTCTTATGTTTGAAGCGTGTTTTTGAAAATACTTTGAGATGAGAATTCAAATTCTTCACAGAAAATAAAGTACAAAGTATGTTCGTAACAATGATATGAAATGTGTATATTTTAGATATTATAGTGTTGAATGAGATGCATTTCTAATACTCACTGATTTTGTAATATTTTTCTTATCCTTTCGTTACATAAATTCTGAATAGTTGCATTTGTGAAATATTTATGTACCGTCAATTTTGCACAAAATGTATTTTGCAAAACTCTTGATCAGAAATTTAGATACATTTAATGTACGATAATGTACGATAATGTACAAAACTATACAAAATGTTTGTTTCCTTAAAGAAGGCTTTAAAAATAGGAAAAGTTTTTTAATCTCTATTTTGTGTACTTCAAAAATAATAATTCAACTTATTTGAAACGCTGATATTGCTTATTATGGTTCAACAGTTACAAATAAATGTATTTGCATGTACGTGATAGTTAATGATAGATACACATATTTAATATCTGTTTAAATTGAAGAATATATGAATAAAAAGTATATATATATATATATATATATATATATATATATATATATAGTAAAATAGGTAGCAAAGAATTTTTTTTTAATTCAGTAGTTTTTAAGAAACAACTAAATGTTAATCAGTGAAATCACAAAAAAATTAATCTAAAGTCTGCACGTAATCATTTAAAATTACGTAACATTTATTTTATTGTTATCAAAGAAGTTTCATTCCCTTATCACCCTGTACAAATTATAAGTTATTTATAGAAACATCATAGATTGTTTTTTGAATTAGATAACTTTCTAATTACTCAATGAAAAGTATCACGAAAAGTAAAATTCTTTCAGTTCGATTCATGCTTGCAAGAAATGTAATTCACTCAAATGTATACATCTTTAAATATACAAAGATGTAGTTAAAGACAGAAAAATATATTTGCAGTATAATTCATTAGCTCTTACCTATTTAATGTGTTTTAGATTAAAATATGCTTCTCCCTCCAATATTTTATTATTTTTTCAACTTGTGTACTTGCCAATAAAATGAGATGTTTCGGTTCTTTTATCACAGTAAATAAAAGATCAATATTTTTTCTCAAAGCAGATCAGTTTGAAAATCATATTTATCTTTTGACTATATAATTTTGAACTTGAACAGCTACACTATTATTTAGTATAAACCTTAGTTCTCGATTTTTTAATCACTTTATAAAAAGTTAACATTCTTAAGAATCTTATTCATATAGTCAATTGAATAAAAAAGCATTCTATAAGAAAATATCAGAGTTATACGAATATTTTTCAAAAAATACAGAACGAATTCATTTAAAGTCTGGCTTGAAAATACTTAAGAGTATTGCGAAAAAGATAATAAAAAATTAATGGCACTTGCTTATGCTGAAGTTTTACACTTAAGAAAGCATGAAAAACGAAGAATGATGCAGCAAGTTGGCACTTGTGGAGATTTTAGTAAGGGGCATGATCATCCCTAAGAGAACAAATGCACTCTGGCCAACGAACTCTCGGGTCGCTTACGAGGTTGCTGTTATGAGGCATTGGGACAGTAAACTTCCACTCCTCCACCAAGGCACCCTAATAGCCAGTTGAATGTTCTGGAAAAAGGAGTTGAGCTGCAAATGCTCTCCCAAGAGCATTCCAAGCATGCTGTAAAAGATTCAGGTCTGAAGACCCGGCTGGCCACTGATATTCTGAATATTCGTAGTCTCGATATATTCGTCGATCAAATGAGTCGGGTGGATGAGAGTTATCGTCCATAAGAATGAACTGGGTGCCAAATGCCCCTATGAATAGACCATCACTGGGCCCTAAGGTCTTAAGTGGATACCTCAAGGAAATCAAGGTCCCTCTAAAAGACGTAGACTTTACTTCAGAAAAGACTTCAGAGTTTACGCCCACCTGCACCATGTTACTCCACCTCTGTGTTGAGGAATGAACCAGGTCTCTAGTTTTCCTGATATTTAAATGTATCGAGAATCAGTGCTCAAATTGAATCTCGACGCATAAGTGAAAACAAAACCGAACCACTGCTCTCGTGTTCAGGCTGATGTTATTCGGCACCCGGTTCAGAGTGTACCAGGAGTGAAATGGGACGCCAATCACCTGAAACTCATGTCAAACATGCCTATTCCCATCGCCTTTGTAAACATTATAGCCTGCGCGGGAAGCATCGAAGCAGCGAAGTTTCTACTGCAGTTGAGTAATTGTTACCTCGTCTATTGCGCTGCTTAAGGTATCCGACCACATTCGGGAACCGCGAGATTTTCAAAAAGCGCGTAAACGATAATTTTCATGATATTTAGTGTCACTTAGATTAGAATATATCTATAAAATAGTCAATTTAATACTTCAAGACGTAAACCATCATACTATCTTCTCTTCTGATTGTCCTTACTCCTCTTCATAAAGGGTGTTTTTTGAGAGGTAGAGAACTTAAATTGCAATAAAACAACCATGTATTATTCGATTGACATGAATTTTTTTTATTCGAAAGATAATCTTGGTGGCATTACATTTTAAATAGGATTTCCGGCATAGGACTGCCACGGCCAGGCTCGATGTGGATGAGTCCATAATCTGGACGTCCAATTTCGATGACTTTTCCAACATTTGTGGCCGTATATCGGCAGTAACACGGCAAATGTTGTCTTCCAAATGGTCAAGCGTTTGTGGCTTATCCGCATAGACCAATGACTTTACATAGCCCCACAAAAAATAGTCACAAGATCTTGGAGGCCAATTCACAGGTCCAAAACGTGAAATTAGGCGGTCACCAAACGTGTCTTTCAATAAATCGATTGTGGCACGAGCTGTGTGACATATTGCGCCGTCTTGTTGGAACCACAGCTCCTGGACATCATGATTGTTCAATTCAGGAATGAAAGTTAGTAATCATGGCTCTATACCGATCACCATTGACTGTAACGTTGTGGCCTTCATCGTTTTTGAAGAAGGATTCCACCAGCCCATAAAGCGCACCAAACAGTCAGTTTTTCTGGATGTAACGGTGTTTCGACATACATTTGTGGATTAGCTTCACTCCAAATGCGGCAGTTTTGTTTGTTGACGTAGCCATTCAACCAGAAGTGCGCTTCATCGCTAAACAAAATTCGCTTATGAAAATCGACCATTATTTTCGAAATAAAATTGCACAATTTGAAAGCGTTGTCCAGGCATGAGATCTATTCATGAAATTGCCAAACCAAACTGAGAATAAATCACTTGACAGTTGTTAAATCGGTCGCCATCTTGGAAAGTAATGCCAACTTAAACTTCTATACCTGCAAAAAAAAACACTCTATATATATTGTTCTCTCCCCTTGTAATATATCCTCCAGACGTTGTCTACGAACTATTGTTTGCAAAAAGTTTTAAGTAATCGAAAGAGCCTTCAGAAACACAGGTAAAAACTAAAACCACACAGAGAGTAGTGTTTGAAGTATTTTTCTTTTTCAACTTTTTTATTTCTCCCAAAATAAAGAGATCAACTTTTGATTGAATAGCAGAGAAAATGTACTTCTCTAATTATATTTACCTGTTTTCATTAAACACTAATCAATGCTCTTTAAAAGTCCTTGACGAAATGCATTTCTTCCTTTAGTTTTACAGTCCAGCTACATATGCTTTGAAAATTTACAAATCTGTTTTAGAATATGTAAAATAACTAAGTTATGCACAATTTAGATTAATTTCATTGAAAGTGAACATGTGCAGATTCTATTCCAAGGATGATCAAGAGAAAACTTTAAAATCCTATAAAAGGCTATATGAATACAAATTTTAAGGGCTTGGTCATTTTCAAATATTTTAACCAGATTGAATTTTTGTAACCCTCAATTTGAATGAGCAAAACTATAATGTTGAGACTTTAGCAAAAGAATAATAAATCAAAAGATAATTTTCATTGGAAGATCAAGTTCTAATGGTGTTTGGCAAAGTTTTTAATAATTTAATTCGTAAATATCAATCTAGTTTATGTAGATAAACGTGTAAATCAAGATGTAGCTAACTTTTTAGAATTTGCTTAAATATTTGATAGAAAATTTCAAAAATGTGGTGGGATGTTATTCCCCAATGATCTTTATTTTAAATTCTTAAGTTTCATAAATAGTAAAACCCATGACTTACGTCCACTTTGAATTTAAACTTTTCATTTAAATGATTAATCATTTATTTTCCATTTTCCTTTGTTTTCAGATGAAGCTTAAAGTTTGAATAACAATTCGTTCATTTGAATTTGGAAATGGAAGTAAAACGAAACGTAAAATAATTAATTGAATGCGCAAGGAAGACTCTGTTTCTTAGAGGATTAAATCACGTTAATCTTTTAATAACTAGTTGTTTCATCAAATTAATTCGTAGTTACATTAAGTACTTAGTAGATTTTCGTTGAAGGTTTAAATAGGATGTAATCTTCTTTTGAAAAATTCAAATCGATGTACTGAGTGCAAAGAGAATTTGCCCATTGCCAAATTTCTGAAAACCTGAAGGATAAATATAAATTAAATTTAGTATTAATATGCATTTATGTAGAAAAACACCATTAAAAAGTCGTTTTATGCTTACATAATTATCAGTAAAGACAACAGTACAGTAATGTCCCAAAAACTCCTTGTGGAGTCACGACCAGTCATGGTTTGATCTCCTTTCTTCGATGACCTTTCCCTTCTGTTTGAAAGTGGTGAAACAGATGAATCTCTGTGTTAGTTGATCTCACTTCTATAAAGCACAAGTGCAGTTTCTCTTTAGCTCCAAGATGAGCTCCCCTCAAACCCACATATGGCGAGATTAAATTGTTTCCTTAAAAAAGAGTCCCAGAAATTCTCGATGGGTTAAGTCAGGTGATCTGGTTGATGAATGCATG